>PTEX01000029.1:1575-63343 GCA_003342815.1 Eudromia elegans | reverse complement strand
GGCGCCCCGCGTGCCCCGGCGCGCAGGCAGACAGGGAGGCGGCTGCCGCCGGGGCCCGCGCACGCGGGGGGTCCCGGCTCGCCCCGCCACCCCTTCCTCTCCCCCACGCCCGTTGCGGGCCTCGGCGRGGCTCGTTCCGCCCTCCGCGCCCCGTTGCCATGGCCACGGCCGCTCGGATGGGCCGCGTCCCCGGCGCCGCTGCCCCCGGGCCCGGTGAGGCGCGGGAAGGCGCGGGAAGGGCGGAGCCGGGGCCAGGGCCGCCCCGCCGAAGGGCGCCGTTAGCGCGGCGGCTGAGGCGAGGCGGGAGGGAAGAGGCCGCGGCGACAGTTCCCTCACAGCCATTTCGCGGCCCTGGCCGCGCGTGGCGGCCGGTGTTGTGTCCGGGGCTCCGATACCCAGCGCAGACATCTTGCGTGCAGCCGCCTGGCGCCCTGCCCGTGCGGAAAAAGCCGCCTTTTATCTGCCCGTGTCAAAAAGCGGTCGGAAAAAAAAATTTAAAAAAAAAGGAAAAAGAAAAGCTTTTACAAGCAGGCGTSAAGGGAAGCGGGCCCCGCACAATGGAGGCACCGGGGACTCGGGCTGCCTGGGGCTCCGTGACCGAGCCCGGCACCGCGCGGTGTATAATTGGCTTCCAATTAAGGGTAAAGGGATAATTAATTCTGTACTTCCTGGAGCGCGTGCTGTTTTTTTATTATTATTATTATTCATTCCGTTAGTGAAACTAAAACTAGTACATTGTCATTTTGTGTTCCCTTTCTTTAATTATTATTTTTGGTTTACTGTTGCGCTGCAGTACRTTGCTGCAGTTTGTAATCCAGAAACATAAACATGTGCATCGCCCCGTGTGCATACCGTAGTAGCTTCCTGTTACTCTTTTTGCGTGTGCCTCGTTTCTTACTATCACTGCTGGGAACTGTTTGCTTTGTAAGAAGCTCTGCGCTGCGGGCGGCTCCGTTGCCGTAGCGCGGGCTCCGCCACRTGCCGGGCGACCCGGGACCGCGGCTGTTCCGCGCCTGGAGACCGAGCACGAGGACTCGGAGACGGGTCAGGCCGGCAGGGGTTGAGATTAGAGCGCACAAAGTCTGTGTAGTTTTGATGCAAAACTCCACATTCCTTCTGGAAGAAAGTGTTTTATCTCTCCTACTGAAATCTCTTTTCGACCTTGGACCAGGAAAAACTTCGAAGGACGATTGCGTAGGGAAAAATGTACGTGAGCACGTGTGCCGGGCTACCACCATGGGCAGGGGAGAACAACAGTGACACCGGGACCACTATCAATTCTTGCAGTTTTTTGCCTATTTGTCAGAGAACTGATATATCTACCTTAGGAGTTTCCTTAGGATAAGAATCAGTGTGTTTTGAAAGAGTGCTGGATCTGATTTATTGTTTTTACACAGTACTTGGTCTCTGGTCGCGTACCGATCATCAAAACCAAATTTTACAAATAGCTAAGCCTTATCTTCTTGTTCCGCAGAGCTCTCAGGCTTTCTCRGATAATCTTTTGGTTTCTGTTTTGCTGCAGTGTTGATTCTTTCTTCTTCCCTCCTCAAATACCTTTCTTCAAAAGTTTTTCTAACACTTTTCCTTTCATTTTTTTTTTTAAAAAGGAGATGGCACTGTAGTAGCTGCACTTTGAAGATTGGATCTTAGCTGAAACTCACTGAGCCCAAGACCTGTCATCTTAATCTTCCATTTGGACCAGGATGTCTTCATTTCTCAGTTAAGATTTTAGTTTTGTGTGTTCTTTTCTGAGAAATGGAATACTGTTTGAAATCTGTCAACAAGTACAAGGCAAAAACACCCAAGGAATGAAACAAATAAGTCCTCATGTAACATATTGAACTTGTCTGATAATCTCTGAATAGAATGGATTTTGAAGGCACTTTTAATTGAAATTTTAAAGGGAGGGCGGGAGTTCTAATTAAAGAGTACATAGTTTGTCATTTGTGGGACTGTAAGCAGTGCAGTTTACTGTGCTTTATTTAACCTCTCCGACTGATGTAATCAGTTATTACATCATAAGTGTGAACCCACTTGATATTATGATGTCTCAGTCATGGCAGTATAATAAGCTGTAGCTTATCCTCTAAACTCCCAGTTGAGGTGCTGGAGGAAAGGCCCTTCCTTTACGGCACAGCCAGATAGTACACAGATTTCTATCAAAAAATTGCCTGCAGAAATTTGTAATGTATATTGTATATAATATATTGTTTCAATTTCTTAGAATTATGTTTATTAAAATGTATTTGTTACATTTATTTAAGGAATTGCTATCTTGAAACCTAATCTATGGGTTAAAAAAGACTTAGTTAATTGTCTTTGTCCTTGAGGGTTAAGTTTTTGGTTTTTGTTTGTTTGTTTGTTTTCTGGGGGTGGTTACATCCACTGTTTCCTATCTATAACTTATATTACTTAGTGGCTCTTTACAGGGGAAAAATGCAATTGCACTAAGTGAAACTGAAAATTTGAGATTTTTTTCAGTCTAATTTTTGTTTATAGTAAGAGTTGTAATATTTTTGCACCTATCACACTTGCAAGTATTGCTGCCAAGAATTTTATCAAAGCARGTGTTTACTGGGAGGACAGAAGTAACCCAGACAGAAATAAGTCTGTAATCCTTCTCTTGCTCTCCTTTCCCAAGATATATCTCATCCTCTGAATTCTTGAGGTATATAGTTCCCAGGAGTACAAAGTWGGGCCAGACTGCTCCTTTGGGCTCTCACTGAGCTGGGGCTTGAAGGTGCCCATGTTTGCATCTTCCATAGACCTGGAAGAGGGAACCTCATGCCACAGACTGGGTAGCCCTCACAAATTAACTTCATACCACAAACAGATACTGAAATTGTATTTAAAAGTTATGCATATTATAGCRTAACAACAACAAAAAAATGCAATTGATGCAGTGAGCATTGGAAAGAAAATGATTGTAGCACCAGCTGAGTGCAGGTTACTTTGTACATACAAAACTGAGTAATGATGCTATAAAGAAGGAGTGTTCTGTTACTCCCACTGGCAATGGATAAACAATCAGTCCCCTTCAGAGAACATCACATGTATTTTTGTATTGTAAAAAATGACTTCAAATTTGTTACAGATTAAAATCATTCAGATCAGCTATTTGTTTCAGCAAATTGTTTCTTTGAGATTAAGTCCCAGGATTTCTACTCTTCTTTCTGGAATGCTTCTTAGTAGTTTTGCAACAACCACAACTTTCTCCTCTGTTGCAGATATGAACAATGACCATAGTTAACAAGCCAAAATCGTCAAAATCTAAAAAGTCATCATCCAGACGGTCTGGCAAATCAAAGAATCCTCGTACTAAAAAAATGAAGTCACGCACCGCCAATTGGGGTCGGGTACCACCTGCAGAGGATCCAAACCAAGTCTCTGTGGACCAAGGACCTGGAGGTGCTATTTATTGTAGATCATCTGAAAAATCTAAACCTTTTGCCCAAAGAGATCTAGGTAATGGTATCTTTTATCCTACCTCTTCTCAAAAAAAGTAGTATATGTCATCTRTCCTGCATTCTTACCTGTTGAACTGATGTAAAATGAATCTGTGGCTGTGAATATACACCTAAACAGTAGACTAATTTTGTGAATTCCCTAAGACAACTGTGTGACTAGTAACTAGTGTAACAACTATATAACTAGTGTCACAAAGGTTAATTTTCRTTTGCAATTTACAGTGCATTATAGACAATTTTTCTTCATGATACTTGGACTTAACCACATTGCACAGGGAGCAAAAGCGTTTTATCATTGCTATTTGTGGTTTCCATTAATCACAAGTCTATGAAAGATAGCATTGCTTGCAAAAAATTCTGATGTTAATAGGGTTGCCATCTGTGATAGTTGCCTATTTCTAGTCTTTATGTTTATTATCATGTAATTACAAATGTAACTAGTGGTTGAAGTTACAATAAGGATAAAACAATAATCAAATCAATCAGATTAATGAATCTAGATGAGAAGAAACATGGCAAGAGTTACTGAAAATAGAATGTTATGAATTACAGCGAGTTCCTCTGAGTGCTTAGATACGGAAGTCTATTTTTAAAAATACCCCCTTTTAAAGCAAAATAACACAATCTCTTTTAAAATGTAATTCTCTTGCAGTTGTTAATGATGGAATTGCTCCGCCACAAAGGATTCTTTTTCCACCTGAGAAGATTTGTATGGATTGGCAGCAAACACAAAGTGTTGGAGTTGGACTCTACAATCTTGGCAATACCTGTTTCCTCAATTCTGCGCTACAATGTTTGACTTACACCCCCCCTCTCGCCAATTATATGCTTTCTCTTGAACACACCCAATCATGTGCGTACTTTTTAACTTTATTTTAAATCTTCTGGACAGCTCTGAAGGTGAAAGAAGAGCGTTGATTCTGTGAAGGAAACTCTTTCCTTTTTTCACCTGTTCAAGATGGCTTTGAATATYGTATTAACATTGGGCTCAGAATGGCTTATGTAGTACATTCTTTCATTTAATGCACCATCCTTAAATTTCAAAGGAAGATCATTGCTTGCTTCACGTGAATAATGAAGTATATTGGAATGTAATCCCTTTAATGAATATTTGGCATTTGGATTTCCTGCTGTTAGGAAGATGATAAAATTTAGGCTGGTAGCGTCATAGATTCCTTGTGTTCCTTCACAGCCTCATTTCCAGAATGCACTAGCACTGTGATAAAATTATGTTCACTGTTGACCCATTCAAAGACAAAAATATATGAGCTAGTGGGATCATATGGAATCAAATATAAATTTCTGTGGGACTGTATTGAGACTGATTTTATYTTAAATAAAATTCCTTATTTTTTCCACCCTTGAGTTCATGTTTTTTTAATTTTATTTTTATACTTGAACTTATTTAAGCCTATTAGGCTCTTGTATCTATATATGGATACTTTGACTTTTTAATCTATCTAGTTTGATTTTAACATTGTGCTCCTTATATAAAAAATTCTTTCAGTTAAGCATCCTTTGGAAAAAAGAGAATAGAAATRCTTGTAGATACATAATTAACCTTCCTTTTCTTCCAAAGGATTCATGTAGCTCACCTGACAGCAGTATGCTKAAAATAACACAAGTTCTTTTTTAATGCTACATCATCAATGTCAAATATTATTCCTCATATGTTCTGCTAYCTGTAGAATTCAAATACTTCTCAGCCTGCACATACTGACTTTGCAATAGTCATTTAGATTTCTGATCAGAAAATGCATTTTATTACAGAGATATTTTTATTTTATGTAGTGTTGTAGTGTTGTGCAATGAAATGTCACAAGAATCTTGGAATATTGGCACTTTAAGAGAAGAGAATTGRAAATGGAGATTGTGCCTCTAACCTGAAGATTTTTTTTTTTTGTAAGGTTTTTCCACAGCTATTTATGTTTTGCTAGACTGAGAAGTTTTCTTCCTTCATTCTTCAGGTCGAGAGCAAGGCTTCTGCATGATGTGCACAATGGAAACTCACATTAATCAGGTCCTTTGTTGCTCTGATGATGCCATCAAACCTACACCTGTCATCAATGACCTTAGAAGTAAGTAATTTCATTTTTTTAATTTTCCAAAATTATTTAATGCACATAAACAGTTTTCATAGTTTAATTTTAAGGAAGAKAGATTGTAGAAATAGAAGGTTTATTTCAATTTTATRCAAAATAAATATCATAAATTTCTTATTTATTAGGAATAGGAAAACATTTCCGTTTTGGCAGTCAGGAAGATGCACATGAGTTTTTACGCTACACTGTTGATGCTATGCAGAAAGCTTGTTTGAATGGAAGTACCAAGTAAGTATCAGCAAATATATCTTTAATGTTTTCTAGATCTCTTATTYATTTGTTTATGATAATAAATGAAAATCTATGTCTATGATTCTCATAAAAATTCTTTTAAGAATTGACACTGCCTTGAGTCTTCTGAGCTTTGATTATGACTTATTTCCAGGTTAGACCGATCTTCTCAAGCTACCACAGTAATTCATCAGATATTTGGAGGATTTCTAAGATCCAGAGGTACTTTTAAATATTACTATCCTTAGAATTCATCTGTGCCTTTTTGCCTCTTTTAGTAAAACAGGTCCTAGTTATAAAATAATGTGTGTTAATAATTTAAATGTGCACCGTTAATCTGTTTATCATATTGTTAAGCATTTGTATTTTGATTCCAGTAAAGTGCTTGAACTGCAAAGCAGTTTCGGACACCTATGAGGCATTCCTTGATATTACTTTGGATATTAAGGTAAGATGTTCTGTAACTGTGGTTCATTATTTTAAAAGCATCTGTAGCTCTCTAATATAAACTCAATTTACTCAGAATATATGCTGTTAACACAAAATAGCTTGGTGGTGGACAGGAAGTGGACTGAAGTTTTTCTTTCTGTGGAAGCCATGTAATGGTACCCGTGATTGTGTAGATTTTAAACTGGTCAAATAATTATATCTACACACATGATATGGTTGTACTTCACTGTTTTGTACTACTTCAATATACATATAATTGTTATACTGGTGGTTTTAGTTCGTATTTATGACAATGCATGTGACATTTGCTAACCATCTGTGGTATCAAACAATTTATTTTTATGAAAGTAAAGACATTTAAAGTGAGTTAAATGTTCTGTGTACTCTGCTTCTGCCTCCTTCACAATCTTCTCTGGACCACTGGAGGTCTGTTAAGYTTGAGCTAGCAAGGTCCTCTTGTAAACTGCTACTAAGGGTTTGGAATTTTAAATTGCCAGTAACTTAGCACTCTCTTTCTCCTGCAGGCAGCTTCATCYGTCACCAGAGCTCTAGAACAATTTGTCAAACCTGAACAGCTGGATGGTGAAAATTGCTATAARTGTAGCAAGTAAGATAATTACTAATTATGTCTTAAGACTAGATACTGGTTTAAAGCRTTGTGTATTTTACAGCATGAGTTATCTTTTGACTTAAGAAGCACAATGAGACACAGTTTTTTTGTTTGTTTGTTTTAGTGATGAATATATTGAAATAACCAAAAACTTGGAAAATAATACATTTGTTTCCAAGACAGTGATTTTTGCTATTCTCTTTGAATGCTTGAAAGTGCAGACCTCTGGTCATACTAACATTCCATTTCTAGTATTGTACCCACTGGGAGTGGTCAACCTCCCTAACTACAACGTTGCGCGCTGGAGTATTCCTATAGCGAGAGCTTAAAGACACCTCCTGTGCTGTGTGTAGTGGTGAGCTCAAGCAAGGAGCTGTGTGYGGTGATCTGGGGAGGGAAGCAGTAAGAGCTTCCTGAAGAAGCCTGAGTGGAAGAACCTTAGACTGGGTCTAGTTGAATCTGAACAGGCTCAGCGATAGTCAGCTGGGTAGAGCCCCATCTCTGCAGGCGCACTATCCCACGAGGGTTGCTAACCTGTAAAAGCTGTGAACTGCTGGTGTCTAAAATGAGCCACTCTGAACCTAACCTCTCCTCCATGAAGACATACGGAATTAAGAGATATGGGTTTTATGGACTTCGTCCAGCTCATCTGAATTGCATGATCTCTGAGGGCTATGATCAGTGTAGTTATACTTCAAGCCATAAGTTTCTGTTTATTATTCATTGAGCTTAAAAAGAAAGGTCTTGCATGTATGCAGTATCTTTTTCTGTCTCTGTTAAACTATCTGTTACTTTGGTGCTTCTTTTGGTTGATTGGTTGTTTTTTTTCTTTTTTTTTCCTAATTGACATTATTGATGTTTTCCCTCTGTTTTCTACCATCAATTTTTCTAATAAAGATTGCCATCTCAAAACTTTGTATGTAGTTATAAATTTAATAGAAAATCATACCACACTTTTTCTTGACATTATTTAATTCTGTCCACTTATTTTAGCTTTCAACAGTATTTTTCTTGATGATATAAACTGGCATATTTCAGTATTTGTCTCTGATAGTAATTGAAATGCACTGCTTATATTGTATATTCTAYCTTTGAGTGGACTACATAACAAATTTACAATTAGCTATTAGATTCAAAGGATTTCAGATGCTTCAGTCTCTTCCCAGGCAACCTGAGTACATGAAGACATATTACTGTCAAACGTCTTCCTCCGGTAGCATGACTGTTTGCTTCTATTGCTTTTTTGACATTGATAAATGATCCATTTTGGAAATGCTTTGCAGTTTCTAGTCCTGAGCACTGAAGCTCCGTTTTTGCAGTTATTTTAGCATTTGTATTCCAGCAGAAAGCTGAAAGAATGTATCCAGCACATGAGTGGGACTTAGCTACTTTTGAATAACTCTTTAAGTGCTACCTTGTGTTACATAGTAATGTGCTCTATGGAGGGATTCATGTTCCTGCTACATTATAAGTTGTTGGCGTGCCTTGCTTTTTGGCATAACAAAAACTCATGTTCAAACATTTGTTTGGCTATCAAAAGATAATGTTCTAAATCCTTTATTCTTTGTTCTGTAGAGCTGTCCTCTTATATCCTGCTCTCTTCTCTGTATTAGCAAACCTGAAATGCAGTATGTGGATTTATGAAAAGAAAAAACATATTATGCAAGTAAATATCATTCAAATAGCAATAGCATGTGTGAGACATGAAAATTTGTTTGACGTTTGGGGGAAAGGAAAGACACTTTTAAACAATCGTCTGTGCTTGTTTTTAAGGTGTAAAAAGATGGTTCCTGCATCAAAAAGGTTTACTATACATCGTTCCTCCAATGTTCTCACGATATCCCTGAAAAGATTTGCAAATTTCACTGGTGGAAAGATAAACAAGGTATATATATTGCTGTAATGCAACCTCCTATTTCCAAAAGCAGAATACTCCTTGTTTGCTGACATTAGCAGCTTTTTAATAACTATTTGTATAGATATCTATAGATATCTAATACAAATCAATATAACAATTATTATTTTTAGTCTTGTGGCATCAGTAAAGTTCCAGTGTCARTAAGCCTGTGCTCTTTATGAGCATATACTCAGCTTAAAAAGATGACTTTTCAGAAAATAGTTTTTGCAACTTAGATTGCTCAGTGTTATTAATGGAAAKAATTATTTTTAATGATTCCAAAAATATATAACTTTAGTCTCTGTTTTCTCTAAGTATTTTTCTTGGGTTGTTTCATAAGATATTTCAGGATAGTTTTTGAACCCTCTTCGTCTCTCTTTAGGAAGTAAAATATCCTGAATATTTGGATCTTCGAGCYTATATGTCTCAGTCAATTGGGGAGCCACTGCTTTATGCCTTATATGCAGTTCTTGTACATAGTGGAGTTAATTGTCATGCAGGACACTATTTCTGTTACATAAAGGTAAATATCAACTCACTCTCTAAAATCTACATTGACAAAGACAAACCTTCATTAAAACATTATTGGTAACCACTGTTTTTAGAGGAAAAGGTTTTGTTACATATATTTGCTTTGTTTTGTTCTTTGTTCCATATTATTTTGTCTGATTCAATTAAAAAACCATGCAATTCATCTGAAGATATCATTGACTTTATTTGCAGGCTGGTAATGGACTTTGGTACCAAATGAACGATGCCTCTGTAGTCCTTTGTGATATCAAAACAGTTCTCAGCCAGCAAGCGTATTTGCTTTTTTATATCAGGTAATGACAAGTATTAAGATGTGTTTAAAGTWCCTTTACAATCCTGTTATTGATATTTTTCTTCTTAAGTATATTTTTTTACTGTTCTGTGAAAAAAATATTTTTATAACTCAGTTCTACCTAATCTGAAATTCCCTATGCCATTTATTGTTTTTCATTGCTTAGTCTTAAACTGTTGCACTTCAGTAAATTACTACGTATCTGTAGCTGGCTAATTTAGAAAAGAGAACTATAGGGATGAGTTACTGCTCTAAAAGGGACTGACACTGTAGCGAGGCCATTAAGTACTACTCAGTTTGTAGTGTTGGTTAAGTCTTCTGTATACAAATGTGTCATATTCACTGCTCTTACAAAACTGGAGGATGGGATTTAATGCTGAACAGCAGCACCTCTAAACTGCAGTCACCCTTGTTTCCCTAGGCGCTATGATTTGACGCTTGGAGAACGTGCTTTTTACTTGCCTGCACCGTCTTATCCCCGCTCATTCCTCGGTCAGCGGGGAGCTAATAATAAGCAGACTGGATTTATGGGACCACGGCTTCCTCCTCACATGATTAAGGTAATTTTTGTTGGTCAGATAACAGTTCCAAATTGATAGTGATTTGTTGGTTTGTTATAGTTGTTGTTTTAAAAAGGCACACGCTCAGTGGACTCATATATAAGTGAAATATTTTTTCCATATAGRCAATTTAGAATCACTTAGTGGGAGAGTTTTATGTTCTGGAGTTCTAAATGCTACGTGTTTGCATATGTCTCCTCTCTTTACGTGCAGAATTCAAGTCGGTTAAATGGAAATGGATCTCTAAAAGAGGATCCCAATACCATTGGTGTCACCCTGAAAAGGCCATCTTCAGCTCCACCAACAGCTTGTGTTCAAAACTGGGCAATTACCAGGCCTTCAATTACTGATCCCTCAAAAAAACAGAAGATCACTATCAGTATTCATAACAAATTGCCTGCACGTCAGACTGTGTCTCAGCCTGACTCGCTTAGCAGCGCTGTTGAGGACGAGGATCTCAGCAAGCCTGTTCCTTCCTCCACGATTACAAAATCTTCTGCAGCAGAGTCTACCTCAAATGCATCTACAATGTCAGTTGCTACTAACGTTTCCAAACAAGAAGTTCCTGATGAAATTTTTGTCGAGCCAGCAGTGAATGGAAATCCTAAACTTAGCTCTGATAACGCAGTCCCTTACGGTGCAGAATCTTCAGGAAAATCTGAGGAGGAGTCGAAGGGCTTATTTAAAAGGAATTGCAACGTAGTATCTTCTAATGGAATTTTGATTGGAAAAGTAGTCCGTACATTGCAGAATTCCCATTCTTCCTGTCAGAATGCTGAAGAAGAAAGACCCCAGCATGAGCTGCCAAAAAATGATTCATTAAATGGTGCTATTAGTTTAGATAATGAATCTAAAGAAAATGGACTGAAACTTGATGATTCCGCTTGCCAAGTACAACCTGTTAAACCTTCAGAGATTTTCTTTTCGAAAACAAATGGATTGCTTGAAACAGTAAGTTGTTTATTTCATGTAGAATTTCTCACACATGATATATTCAGGAATATTGTAATGTTCTTAATGCACATGAAACACTGAGGAAAAAAGCATGGCACAAATTTAGCCATGGCACTTCCAGTGCTATTATCCCATTAGAGTTTTCAGAGCTGAGCTGATACATTAGAATAAGCTTAGCTGAGATAATATACGTAAGAGTTTCATAAGGTCAATTTAAGGGGGATTGGGTGGGGTTATGTTTAAAATACGGCTAATGTATGTCCCTCAAAGCAATCTCATTCAACATTTAGTGTAGAAATTTTGTGAACAGGAGTTTTCTGCTATGGATACTATCTATCTGTTAACTTCTACATTTTAATTGTAGATGCCTATAGCTTTGCCTCCAGTCCCTCAAGAAATAATCTTAGAATCCCTCACATACAGCCAGTTGAACAGCTTGTCAGAGGAAATAAGGTAAAATGAGTATGCTTTGATTAAAATAATATTTTATACACATTTGTCCACATAGAATGTTTTGTAGTTTTCTCTTTCATTTTTTTTTTCTTCCACCTCTGGAGATGTATCCATGAATGTACATTGTAGAGTGTAAATTCCTGCCATTTGGCTTCCCTTGTGTTTAGGGGAGAGAGGGAAACCCACGTAAACACTTTTTCTTAGGTGGGAGAATRGCAAACATGGTGGTTTTGGCCGCTGTGATTCAGAAGAGCACATGGAAAAAGATGTTTTTTCAATGGAGTACAACAACAAAGCTCTTCTCTGGGAGTGAGGAACGTGTAGCAATCAGTTTGCCAGTAGCTGTCACTTCCTTATGTAACAGAATTTTACTCTTAATATCTATCTCGTAGAATGACTTTTTTGACYAAATTAACAAATGCATTTTTATTTTGTGCAGTGTCCCTGGACCTCAGAAATCTTCAGAGAATGATGCTCTYGTGGACACTGTTGTGATGGAAGCACTGTTCGTCTATGAAGAGTCCAGGAAGGTTCCTTCTGACCTAAACTGTGAGGTTGAGAATCTTTTTGTTCAAACAGATCCTGAAACTATTGCTACCAAAGAAGAAGTTGCTGAAAGTATTGTATCAAAAGCTGATAATGCACATCCCAATATCAATGGCCAGCACAAGGTCAGAAAAAGATCCTTGGATGCTGAAGATGAATTCCTTGGGCAGTGTGTGTCTGAAGACAGCGCAGACAAACCAAGAAGATCAAAAGAATCTGAACTCATTTCTAAAGAAAATCCTTTGTACATCAAAGGGTCTCCAGAAACTGAAGAGAAATTAGGGCAAACTTCCTCTGTAAAGTCTGACATTGAATGTAACTCTCAAAAACTTGCATCTCAAGATACTACAGATAAATGCCAAGAATCGAAGGATGTTTCTAATAACTATATAGAAGTACCGCCTGTTAATGACTCCTCAATTACAAAGCTGGATAAAGTTTTGGAGAGTCAATTTTCTAGAGACAGTGAGGGGCTGAATAGTAAACAATGTGAAGAATACAAGCATAGGAAAAAATATAAGAAAAAAATATATGACTCTAAAAAATCTGACAAAGAGCACTACCGGAGGAAGAGAGAACATTCTGACACAGAAGAGAGRGAGAAGCAAAGCAGAAGCAAAACAGATGGTCACTCTCACAAGAGGAGGTGCTCTCGCAGCATGGAAACAAATAAAAATCGTCACAAGCAGGAATACTGCAACGGTAGCAAGTACAGATCTTCCCATAATGACAGAAGCAGCCCCGATAATGGCAGAAGCTCAGGAAAGTATCCTCGGTACAGATCCCGAAGCAGAGGGAGGATGGAACAAGACAGAAGTAGGTATTATCATTCCAAAGCAGAACGAACTTGGAGCAGAGAAAGATATTATCAGGATGAACCACGGAGATGGGAAAAGTGTAGATACTACAATGATTACTATTCCTCTCATGGAACAAGAGATGGTAGAGAGAGAAAGTTCTCTCACTGTGATAAAGACTTTGACAAATCGAGTCAAGCTTACAACAACAGGTCACATAAGGATTATCATTACAAAAGCAGATGGCTTTACAATTCACTCTCTCGAGATGAAGATGYGTATCACTTTAGCAGTCACAGAGCAGACTCACATCATTGTTCAGTACCTCAGCAGCAGCATGAAAAATACTCTCGCGAAAGGCACGCGCTTCCACCTGTGTCAGCTCATTCAAACTTTGAGGAATCCTCCCAGAGCGATGAAAAAGAAAGAAACAGAAAAAGAAAATATTCCCGTGCAGAGGAGAGCGGAAGCGAAATAGAAAAGAAACATAGGAAGGTAGAAAAAGAGCGATCAGATTCAGATGATCAACAATTGAAAAAATACAAGAAGGTCAAGAAGAAAAAGAAGTCCAAAGATAAACATCGAGAGAAGGATTACAAGTAAGCAAGGATTACAGCATAATCAGCAAATTTTTCCTAATTCCTTTCTGGTTATTTCTCATGCCGTCCCCTTTTTCATTATTTCTAAGTTATTTATATGGCAGAGTCTGGCTGGGGATCATGTCAGTAAGTCAATCACATGAAAATAGGAAAGATATGATCGAACTGCATTAGAATGTTAGAACTGGACCACCTAGTTAGAACCACATCTGCACGCAGGTCTTGCTTAGGTTACAAGATTTTTTTTTTTTTTTATTTTATTTTTTTTTTTTGTAATTGCACGTGTTCCAGAACTAGCCCTGGGTAATGATTTGTGTACACACCGAGACCTATTGTCCTTCAGGATCTGAGGGCATAAGTTTGCAACACCTAACGTAAGCTAGACATGCAGAAATTACCACAGAGTAGCTGACATGCTGCAAATCGTCACCTGTGGTAAAATAAAGTTTCATATATGCATCAAGTGCCACCTCTGTTTTGCTATTATTAACTTGCATGTTTCCTTCAGACTTTATGATTCGGATTTCTCTGTGCTCCACTTTGACAATGACAATCGCAAACGTAAGAAAAAGAAGAGAAAGAAGAAACACATCAGGAAACTGAAAGACTTCTTGGAATACTTAGATCCTCGTTTCCAGAAAAAAACACGGGAGAAGAAGGAAGAATCCCGTCCGCCAGATGACTATTTATGTGAGCAATACAGAAATCAGGGCAGTAAACAACCCTACAAGGAAGGGAAGCCTTCCAGTACTGGTGAAAGCAAGAAATACAGTTCCACCACACCCAGCGACTATATGAAAGGTAAGGGGMTGCAAGAAGTTTACAGAATTCTTTTTTATTCAAACAGAAAGTATTATTTCCAATAATTTCAAATGCTTGTGCGATGCAAACTGCATAGTATATTATGCCTTCCAAATAGTCTGCATAAGTTAAACAGAGCTCATAGGCTATTTTTTTTTTCCTGCTGGGACTGAAGGGAAAGAAGACTGCTAGGAAATAAGGTCTGAAAGACAACTGCAAAGGGCTGGAGGACAAGTAATTTTAATTTGATGCGATAGTTAAGTGGGGAACCAGCATGAGAGATGCAGGATGCCATCAGTCTGATTAACTAGTTAATTTTAGGCAGCCAGATCTTGGAAATGAGTTTAGTAAGTAGACAGGAAGCTCTATAGTCAAGATGGGAGATGGTGACATGAGACTCCCAGGCTAGTAATGTTATATTAAAACACCATCTCCCTCCTGCCCCACTCCCCTGCAAAAGACTGCTAGAAKAAATGGTTTCATTAAAATGCTACACTCAGCTATTTCATAACACAGAAACACTGGTGACTGCTCATTCAGAGTAACATAAGGTAGTAATAATACTGAAATATTTTTGTTTCACATATAGATCTGCCTTCTCCTAAGCACATTGAATTTGCAGTTATTAACCCTCCAGAGGATGCTTTGCAATTTAGTACCTGGAGAGAATGTTAAAGTCTTGCTACTGTTTTATTTACTTGTGCTCTTCTTCTGGAAATATAGGCTTAAAAATTCAGAGAAATGGGCTGATGAAGCAGCTCTTTCCCAGTATTTTATATATATATCTCAAAATCAAATTGGCAGGTCTCTTTTTAGAAAAGTAAATATGAGTTTGAGCGCCTAACTGAATTCATGCTCAACTCTTTGCTGTTGCTTGTCATATTTCTAACTTGGACTCAGTAGATAATACAGTTTAAATTTATTATTTTTAGAATTAGGCAATGAAGAAGAAGACTGCAGTCTATAATAAATTCAACATCKAAAAGTTTGATGACATTTTCCCAGGGAAATTTTCTGAACAGAAGCGTGTATCATAAAATGACTTCTTAGATTAGAATCTGTTAGGTGATATGAAGACACAGACCCAGTTAATCGGATATTTTAGTAAACATMTATAACAAGAAGATAAATCGCTTGATCTTCTAACACTATTTGATTTACTTATAGGGCTACAGTGATGTACATATTCAACAAAACTATTGAGTTTTTAAAAGTTCAATATCTTATGAATATAGTATTAATATATAATCCAGATATTTGCTTATATAGCATTTCACTACTCTGTAAAATATCGGCCAAACGATTGGCAAGACTGCAGTTCTTTAAAAAAAAAAAAAAAAAAAAACACCACCCCCCCCCCAACAATCTGTTTTCCTCTTATAGATAACTGAAGTAATCCCTGAAGAAGACAGTTCACTGATGAAAGGCAAGTTTTATTCTTAGATTTGCTATGTTTTATACCTAGCCAAAATTTAATGATTGGCTTAACCATCAGTGACAGTCTCTCTTATTAATGGTCTGCCCTATTCAAGCATGGAGAACATAAGAACTGCGTCTTCCTGCAGTACACCTGAATTCGTTTCAATATTTGAGAAGTTTAATCTGGGAATAAACTTTCAAAAATTCCTTGTGGTTCCCACGTTGAGGTGAATTGCCACAGTCAGACCAGAGACTGTTGCACTGAACAGTTTATTCAGGACAAGGAGGAAGCACAGTTGTGGAAAAACCAGCACAATTGCCTTCCAGGGCATTTTGTTAAACCAAATCTTCCAAATACTTGTGTTGTAAATACAGGCATTTTTAATGATGAGGCTATAGAAAGAAACCTGATTCTTCTGAATTTGAAGTATCTTTCTTCTAGTTGATAAGTCAGGAACAGTGTAGAAGAAAATGCATCTGGTCTAAAACTATTTTGGCTTCAATAAATAATCTGACCAGCAGATGGCAAACTTGGTTTTTGTCTTTCTAAATCAGTCCTAAGTGTAGGTAGGAAGCAAGTATTTTACATCCAGTAACCCAAGTCAGGCATGATGTGATTGCTGGGTTGTGTAAGTGAACGCGATGGTCATCGATAAATACAGCAGTAATACCRTGCTTGCAATGCAGATAGGATAGGACTGGGGGCTGTGCAAAGCAACTATAATAAGAATCAGAGTTTTGGTGTTTCACCAGATCTAACAGTGTTACTTAGCTTTATTCATCTTGTGGAAGGCGAGTCTTAAAAAATGGATTTCTTAAATAGGATTTCTATGAACGATGGGATCTAATCTCAAAGTAAAAAGAAGCCGCTTGGCTTTGTGTTTTTAGAGAGCATTGGACCTCCCAGCTAAGCTCAGGCTACCTGAGAAGGAAGTGTTAAGGTTGTGCCTTTCYACTTGGACTCATGTTACTTTGAATAAATTAACAGGGATGAAATCACCTACAGATAACTTGTGATTTACTGAGAATCCAGAYAGATGAGAGAAGGAGCAGCTTTAAAGCAGTTCATTCCCTGCCTCCTTGCATGTTTTTCCTAGCAAGTTATCACAGGTTTGGCTGTGTTAAACCCCTAGACAGCACTTCAGCTGTAGGTAGATGACCCAGCAGAGCTACCACGTGCTGTCCAAGCAGCTGGCTTTGTCTAAATGCTGTTCTATGCAGCAGTCGTACTGAGATGCAGTCAGCTTTAATGCAAGGGCTTGGGGAGCCTTCGTCTCGTGCCCCTTCAGTCCTGCAGTCGCAGAGCAGCTCGAGCTCGGTGCAGGGTCACATCTTCGCTGTTTGGAAGTGAAGCCACTGACCAGGCAGTTTTACACTGAATATCGGGACGCGGAATGACAGTGCTGCCTTTTGTTTTTCAGATACGGAGCTTACTGATGGAAGCCTTCAATACTCAAACTAAATCTACCATCAAACCCAACAACTTATTTAGCATCAAACCCAACAACCTATTTAGCATTAAAAAGACAACTTATTTACCGTCAAAAACAACTTATTTACCATCCAAAAACAACCTACCATCAAAACCAACAAACAAACATCATCAAAACAATACTAACCATCAAAACGTAAAAATTATTATCAGAACAATATAATTACCATCAAAGCAAAACCCAATCATAAGTGGTGCTTCAGATTTCTGTACAGAATTTTACCATGAAAGAACTTTTTTTTAGTTTTTAACTTGAGACTTTCTTTTTTAAAGTGTACTTGTAATCCAAAAGGGTGGAAACTTTCTACAACTGCTGAACATTGTAAATGACCATGTAAATATCTCACTGAAAATAATGCCCTGGAATAGAACATCTCAAATGCTGCTTAATTACAGACTCAGGTTGATTGTGTGTTATTCATGTAATGTTACTCCAAGTTAGACATCTGGTGCAAGAGAGACCAGGAAACCACGGAATTATAAAAATTGCAACTGACAGTCTGTATATTTAATTTAAAGACTTATTTAAAATTTCACAAGCTCTCAAATAACTAGAGTTTTGCAAGAGCTTCATCTTTTTTTTCTGTGATGTCTGACACTAGAAACTAATTTACTTCACATTTTTAGTTATATTCAAGATCTGAAGAAAAGGTTCTGGTTTTCAACAGTGTGAAACATACTGATCAGAATATACTGTTCTGAATGTATCTCAAACTATTTGTATACTCTCCCGTATGTTTTTATTACTTTTTTTATATAGTGTCACTTGTCTTGACTTAGTCTCAGTTGTCTGTTTTGTCCCTCTGAAGTTTCTAGTTACAGACAAATTCATACTGTGATTTTTATTTTTATTATTAAATGCTATCAAACTGTGATGCACTTATTATTCACTGGTCCTGCATCAGGAGATGAGTGGGGAACCTGTATTAAATACAGTTCATCTGAATAATCTGTCTGGTTTATACAAGCTGTGTTGTTCAGAGATGTCTAAAGTTTGATCTTTGTTTTTTTAAAGATAAAAAGCACTTGCCCCACTGTAAATATATAGCATGTAAAATTTATATAGTATATAAATACAGCAAAGTTAAAATGGATTTTACTTGAGTTTTACTTGAGTTATTTAACATGCAATATGTCATGTGAATTGACAGCTTTCAGAGTGTGTTTGATAATCAAGAAATCAGATCTTCCTTTCAGTGGTAGGTGCGAAGATGCTGTTGGTGTGACCCAGAGAAGATAAGTAAACTTGGGACGTCAACTGCCTAGACAAGAATGCAGAAGTCTTTCTCCTTTGAAGTTAAAAGCTTCCACAAAGGTTGAAAGCTCAGCTGTAGCTTTCCACGGTGTGACACTAAGAAAGGAGCAAGGTTAATGTTTTACTAACTACTTAAAAGTAATATTTTGGTACATGGAGAACACCGTAAAGCCAAACCATAAGTGTACCCTGCATAATGTTCCTATGGCAACAGTTATGTGACGTTACATAAAGTAACATGACAAAGAAAACGCACACCTTTCCTGTATCTGGCTTTTTTTTCCTCTTTGTGGCTCCAAGATTTTGTCTCTTGTCTCATGAGGAACTCTGGGCTAAATGTATGAAAGGACGTTACCTGTAGCACGAGGCCTCTTAGGAGCTCCTGAAGCAACAACTGCCCCGACTAGCTAAGCTGGCAGCAGGCGGCGGGAGGGACGGTCAAGCTCCGGAGAAGCTGGTGGGCGAATTGCGGCAGCGCTGGCTGGCTCGAGCGGGGCGGGGGGCGTCGACGCAGCTACCTGAGGAGCAGAGAGTGGGGATTTCTTATTGATAAGAGATTGCAACTCAAAGCAGGGAGCTGATGAAGTGTTTGCTCTATCTAGGGTGGTTCCTGACAACCACCRCCACCAGCTCATAATGGAATGAACTCACAGTCTGGCTTGCGGGTGAAGGATTTCCTCTCTTTTAACCTAGTAATTTAAATTACTAGGTTAATAGTAATTAACTAGTAAATTACTAATAATAGYAATAACACAAGCTATACAATGGTATAGTTACATACTTTATTTTTGAGGAAAATCTCCAGATTTAAGCAACAAGTCTTAATGATAAATGAAAACATTAATATTGCAGTGGATTTACATAGAACGTCACATTTTTAACAATGATTGATACAGAATATGTCATGCAAATCACTTGTGTACACCAAGTAATACTTATATCAATACAGACCTGTACAGTATTTACATTTTATATTTAAACTCTAACTAGAAACATTTTCCAAGAAAATATAGAAGTGAACCTGGTAAGCCACAAGTCTTAATTTGTAGCRGTTGGTCTACAACAGACCTAGCTTTTCCAGCAAGCATATCTACATAGATATGTATTAAATCTTTAAAAATATGCATTGGTTTTATATATGAAGCATTATAAATGCTGCTCAGTTTATAAAGGTTCAGTTTTGTACCAGTCTAAAACTGTTCAAAATGTTAGGTGGCGCAGAGCTTATTTTGTCAGAATATCTTAAAGTTTAAGTCAGCCCAGCTGAGCTTAAGCCCGTACAGTTTTCTCCCTCGCTTGCACTGGCCCGTGACTGAAGCCAGGGGAGCAGGAGTGGTTCTGCTGGCCCCTGTGGTGGTGAAGGGCCATGGTAGAAGCCAAGAGCAGAACACGGTTTAGAGCCTCGGGAAGGGAGAAGTCTCTTGTCCCCACACGACTTTTCCTCAGCATGGCCAAACTGTAACAGACACTGCTTTAGGCCACAGGGCAGCTAGTCTTGGTAACTACACCTGGACTTTAAGCCCAATAACAAACAAACACACAAAGTCGAGAGATTTTTTTTTCTGTCACCCTCACGGATAGTACCTGATTTGGCCAAAATTTTCACAAGCCACTTCATTTTACTGGCCTCGTGGCCAGTGGAAATTTTGGGCCAATTTCATTCCCTGTTAATACTGTTACAAAAAACATTTGAAATTAAATATTACCACACACAAAAACGCTATTCCATTAGCTTTGGTTGTAAATTAAATAGATATATTGAGCACCACAAATAGCTGTTTAAGATGGTGCTTTTTAATGCTAAGAAATAACATATCTCCTGCTATAATATCCTCAGTTATATGTTACTCTAAGTATTATTTCTGCAGGATATAAAAATTTCAAACTAAATATAGCAAATGAACTCTCAAGGCATTTCCTTCATGCTTATACGTAAAAATTCTCATTCTCATCTGGTTAAATAAATAGACTTTCTTGAAGGTGATATTTCAGAAGGTAAGAACGGATACAAAAGTGCTTCATGGCTTACAAAGGCTTTCGTAATCTCACATTCCTCCAGAAATCCTTCAGTTGCTGCATTTCAGCGTTACGCTCTTCAGTACCACCGAGTGCTTCATCACTCCTTGCATTACAAATCTGTTTGTCAAGGCTAAAGCTGACGGATGCTTTGCTTGAAACCAGAACTTTTCAAAGTTGCGGAACAGACAAATCAAAACAAGTTATTACCTTCACAGCTGTCTAATCATGCTGCTTTGCAAACACAGGACACACAATTTAATTAGTGTCTATGAAGAGTTTAAATAGGTTCCATTAAGCAACAGCTTCCTCATACTGATCATTAGAGTTCTCAGCCCTTTGGCTGAATTTTGTTCTTTAAAAAACAACCAGATCCAAGCATTTAGGTCTAATGCAGTTCTATGCCCCCATGGAGAAAATTCATAGTGTGAAAACGTTTACTCCATTCTTTCAGCYTGTACATAGTAAAACACATAGCAAAGTGGAACATTCACAGGCTGAGCTGCCATGCAAAGTGAGGCAAATGAGTAAGATGCCAACCATGAAACAGATTCTTCCTTGCAGTTAAAAGAAGATTTGCAAAAGATCAGATTAATAAATGTATGTTTTTGTCAAGGCAGCACCCCCTAATGTGCATGCAGAGATGCATCTGTCACTGAGAAGCAAAACCACTTGGACAGTGTCAGGTCTCCAAGGCAGGCGCTGGCACAGCGGGCAGGGCTCAGGTTCAAGGCGCYTCTGGAAAACCAAGTCCCAGGAGAAGCTGCAGGATTCAAAAACACTTCTGCCCCCCCCCAACCTGTAGAAGTAGTGGGGAAAGGGGCTGTTACCTGACTAGCAGAAGTATTTGTGTGCACTGTTAACAGAAAAGCGTTGCAGTAACATGTCGTAGCAGTAGCTTGCACGTTCTACTGAAAGACTGTCACGAGTAAGAGCACAAAGAGACACTCAACAACAATTGACAACACTCCCAGGGCAGGGGGAACATATAGCTGCACCAGGGAGTTGTGTAAGACTTTGTTCTTGAAGATAAGCATGCCTGTTCTGTTTTTCTATTTCAGCTGTTGAAGCACAGACCTGAAAAATCGCCTTTAAGAATACAATGAGGACAGTGAGCTTTTCTGAACGTCCAGAGTTTGTTAAGCAAGCAGTGTTCATTCCTTGCTTSATAACAAGGGTTGTAATTCACAGAGGGATTACACCACCTTCACCCTGCTTTCTTGAAGTTAAATGCATAGGGAAGTTCAGGGGATGTTTTCACATGCAAAACCTAGACACTCATAACCATTGCAAGCCTTGTCATCTTATTCCTTTAGTAGTAACTTAACGTAAATTAAGCTATAACATATCTAAAAAGTAAGAAGGATGTTATTATATAAAAAGCAGATTAAACCAGTCATTAAATCTTACTGCTTATTTTGAGTGTATGAGCAGACAGGAATGAGTTTTAGCCTACTGGCAAGTATTAAACCATCTGTTTACAGATTAATAAATCTGTATTCACTGACTCAAACCTTTGCTGTTGGGAGCTGTGTATTTTTCAGTGCATATCAACCAAATCCTTTGGCACAACTAGTTAATGATGTAGCTGCCAGTTTACCCTTGAGTTGCATTTCTGAAGAAGAAAAGCTACTTCCATTTAAGATAGGAGAGAAAATTCTACATAAAAGCTTCACTCAGCTGTTCATTTACCACAAAACACACAAGACTTTTAAGCTCATGTTAATATTTTGGTTTTTCTGCTTACAGAAAAAAAATAAGTGCTAGATCATTCTGTACTCAACTTCTTAGTGCTGTGTTTTAGTGAGAGATAAAAGTACTTACAGTCACGTCTCCTTTATAGGCAATGTGTTCACGGAATGGGTTATATTTTACTGTTGGCCTAAAACCTCCTCCCTCCTCTCTCACCCAAGTACAGTAAAGTTGTAACTAACACAAGTGAAAACAAGGCTTCCATGTTTTCAGTTGCATTAAGTCCCAACAAAATCATCCCCTGGGAAAGACAGCTTACTTTAAATTATATGCCAATAACTCTTTACCCTGAAAGGTCTTACCAAGTTGTATGTTGTAGTAAAATGTGCATATATACAATAATTGTCCTTTAGTTTATCCAATTTTAGTTTACTCTTTTTTTTAAAAAAATCACTCAACCATATGCCGCTCATCTATAGGTTGATGCAGGTATATGATCTGCTGATCAAAATCTACTTCTTATTTGCAATTCTTCGTTTCCTTGTTGCCAGCATATCATAGAAGGGATCCCTGCTGATACTCGCTCTATAAGAAAGAAGAAGAATCATTAGTCACTAGCTTACTTAACAAATATCTGGTTTTGAAAACAGATTTAGAACATTTTGTTCCCTTTTCCTTATGGGTAACTTCACAATTTTAATAGGATAATGGATTTTTAAGCTGTAAGTATCAGAAATGTCCATTTCTTTAAGTGTGGGTTTACTCTCACATAACTTACAAGAAAAAGTCAAGCTTTGAAAGCTCAAATGCACTATGAACATACCARAGATAAGAAGCGTCAACTATAAAGCAATAATCTAATAAAACTAAGATTAAAGGTGATTCACATAAGGCTTTATTATTTGTTGAAAAAGAAATCAACAACAAACAAAGCAGACCCTCTACATTTGCCCCATGTCAGCTGGTAGGATCTGGTCCTAAGGGAATAGTGCTAACAGGAGATGTAATAAATCTTGGTCTTACAGCCATGTACAGCCTGTCACTAATCCTAAGACTACAACATTGCTACATCAAAACTGTTCAAACAACTTAAAACAAAATTTTCTGAATCTCTTATGCAGAAAGGAGGTAGACTTCATTTTTAAAGATATTTCAGACTCTGAACTCACTTGATCGATTTAATCCACTCTTCCTTTTCTTCTGGGGTTGGAGCAGATATCCTATATACCACATGGTTGCCTTCTACCACTCTACCATCAGCTTCAGTTTTACAGGCTTTAATTACTTGACCTTTGTGACTGGGGTTATAGAGCTCAAAGCAGTTCTGCAGAGTAGAAATTAAGAAATTAACAAAAAATGACAAATATTTCCATTTAGCTAAATCTAAGTTCCATATGGTTTATCATATTTATTAAAAAAAAAAGATGAAATAATGATGATGATATCTTACTGGTTTTCGAGGGTCTTCAACTTCTCTTATACTAAGGTTTTCCAAAGGAATAATTCCTCTAGGTTCTTTGTCCTAAACAATAATAATAATTTCGAAAGGTTTAATCACATTACTAGCCACTTAAATTCCTTGATTACAAATAGAGCTCACTGTTGTACAACTCACCGTTGTGTATTCAAAATAATATAGGCAATTATCAGTCAGAATAAACCATCTTCGTTTCCACGTTTTCACTCTTCCCCCTATAATTAAAAGTATTGCTTAGTTACATGTGTGTAGCTGTCAAGGCTTCAAAAATGGAAAAGAAAGTAAATTAAATGCACTGTTTTTTGTTTTTTTGTTTTTTTGTAATACAGCTCAGGAACTCAGTTGCAAATGGATCAGGCACAGATGAGAGAGAATTAAGGAATGCATTCCCGCAGCTCCTCTTGCACTGATATCAAGCTCCTAAAACAATGTTAGCTATGGTGTTGCTGATCAACCTCGGAAGTTTTATGTTCTGAAACTGTAGATGTCTTTTCTCTTAGACAGGAACACAACAGTTTCTTAAGTCAGATTTATTTCCTGTGTCTAAACTGTCTCATCTGTTCACTGAACCAACAATATTAATATTTATGTAGCCATCAGCACTGCAGAGTCAGTGCTGCAGAGGGAGAGAGAGACGGATCACACCAGATCTCATCACTCGGTTCCAACAGCAGGACCAACCCTGGCCACAGTTTAGCACCAATAGTCCATCAACATAATTAAAGGCATTTTATGACTTTCCTTTCATTTCACTGGTGACCACACACATTGTTAAGAACCTGTCTCTAATTTCAGATTTAAGGCCAATATTTAAGTGGTATTACCTGCAAGCAGGACAACTCTGATGCCTTGTCAATAACGAATAAATTAGAAATCGCTAACCATCTTTTTTGTTGTTGTTGTTACTTTCTGTTACTTCTGTTTCTTTACAAAATCTAGTACTCCCAAAACATTTTCTCTTTACAGGTTTTCTATCACTGAGTACATCTGAGAACTGAAATATCTGCTGATCCCAAAATGCCAATTTTTCTTCTGTTAACAGTTCAGAAAACAGAAAGAACACAGAGCCCCTTCCTTACGGCTGTAGAGGAGGTCACACTGGAAAAACTATTCCTYTTAGAAACACCCATAATTGTGTCAGCCCTTTGTTCTGCTGTGTCCTGCAGCGCTCCTGTGCTCTAATCTTCCATAGTTACATTATTTTAAAAACTCACTTCCAGGAAAGACAGAAAGACAATCGTAGATAAAGAATCCWCATGTTTTTAATATAACTGTGCACCGTTTTTGCACGATTTTAGCATTAGGTCACCACCTGTGCATCATCCATTGAGCAGTGATTCAATCTCATTAACACAACGTCTCAAGGGACTCAACCATTATTGAACACTCTTGCATAAAAGGAGTGCCTTCAATATTCACAAGGCCTCCATATCAGTCACATAAGCAAACCTAAAACATAATCACTTTTGCTTTCTTTTTCGTTTTTGCTTTTTGCTTTACTTGTGATACTTGTAGTTTTGATTAACAGATAATCCAAACCACAATAAGTTAAAAATAGTTCTCAGAACATGGAGCTTTTTGATTTTGGCCCATTATATGTTTGCATCATAGAGTAAGGCCTTTTGCACGTTMCATCTTTCTTTGGTTTTATGATCTACACGATAATGCAGAGCTGACAAGCATGTTCAATGTACTCAGATTTTACACTTCCACTACAAACACACTCATCCTAAGAAAAGGTTACTCTGCAAGCAGGTGTGGTGAAGCAAAGGAAGGCAAAGTAGTGCAAGATGCAGAAGCCATGACAGAATGAAAGGTCAAGTGAACTGCAAACAGTGAGGGAAGAACCGGTGGTGTTTTAGTGTAAACACTGTGAGAGACAGTAGTACAGCACTGTAGAAATAAAAGAACCAYAGAAACATTTATCTTGCATTTGAACTTCCCACCAACCTGACTGAAAGCTGGTTCAACTATCAAGGGAGGGATCGTGTTAGGGATGGAAAAGCCAACAAGCTTAAGTTCAACTCACTTCTGGATCAGTGAATTAGCAGCCGCCACGTCAGGACGATGCCAGGACAGCTCTACCTTCCTATCACTGTAACATGATGTATTTTTCATATAATGTAATACCCTTTGACTTTAAATCATGGTCTGTCCCATAAGGCTTTTGTATGTATGTATATATAGATATAAAAGCTAATAGGCAACACCAACTCGCATCAAGTTTCATGTCTTGGCCTGTTCTAGACAACCCAGCAGGAGAGAATGATATGGCAGAACAGTCAGAAAAATATTAAGGTTCAGGGAAAACTAGGAGGCAAACTGGTTAATATTGCAAATACAGCTTAAACTGAACAAAGGCATTATTTCATAAWCTATTAAATCATGGCAAAATACAATAAAATCAGGTAGGTACCATATATTTAAGAGAAGGTCTGCTTGTAATTTAAGGCAGAAACAATGGATTTAAACAAATAATTCCCAGAATAGTATGAAACACCAGCTAGAAATGATAGCAGCATGTGCTGAGAACKTGGTAACATCTCCACTTTGGAAGAGGGAGACTCCTCAAATCCGAAACCTTYTCGTAGATATGCTGCAGTTTCAGTAAAGCTTTGTCATGAAACATCTCCCAGCTCCAGCATAGGTTTGATGCTGAAGCCAGAGAGAGGGTTAAATATCTCCACTGACACCCCTCTCCCTTCTCCCTAAAACAGACAGTAGCTTGCTGGGTTATGGCACACGTGTGAGTTATGGAGAAAGACCTTCCAAGTCCCCGCTCCACTAAGCCATGGATTACTCATAAAGAAAAGAAAGGAAAAAATAAAAAAGCACAGTAAGGTTTGTTTCTTGTTTGTTTGCTGTTACGATAAAGAATTTTCTCATATGTAAATCTCTATACCCTCACCCCATTACACACACTACTTAGCTGCAGCCGTCAGCAGACAGAGACGCTAATAAAGCTTAGAGGTGTCCTGGCCTCAGCGAGATGGAGGCACCAACAGCACATACCACATTAACACACACTTAATACACCCTGACAAGCAGCTCCCCAAAGCTCCCCAACAGCCTTTGTGGGCCGTAAACACTGCATTTAAGAATAATGGGTAAGATTTGGCAATAACAAAACACTTCTCCCTGACAGAGAACGCGGTAGGATCAGAAAACCCTGCCAAAGGGTTTGGAACTGGGCTCCACATCCAATTCCAGCTGACAGTCTTCTAAAGATTAAAATGCAGAAGAATTAAGCTATTGGAATAGGACCATAAAAAAGTCAGAATACGAACCCATATACACGTATAGAAATGCAGAGAGATATACTATATATCTTCTCATAATCCAGCTTATTAATTAAAATGAAACCCCAATAAAATAAAGAAGCATAATGTTGGTAGGTAGAAATACCTATGAGACAAAGAGACTACAAGGAAAAGTCACAAAAAGGAAAATTTAGCTTATGTTGCCTAAATAAAGGATTTTTTTCCAACGCTTGGCAAAGTATAAACTAGAGAACAAAATTAAAGTCTTATTAAAAGATAAAAAAGAATAGGAGTAAAAAGGATCTAGCAAGGCAGTTAGGAACCAAAAGTCAGACAATCCTACTGAAATCATCAGCACATCCGTAGCAAAGTTTTGGAAAATAAATAAATAAAGACATTAGAATGCTTTTGCTTCTCAGTTCATTCAGCTACCACTGTGGGGAGTGACTCAGGAACACACGTGCAATGGTTGATGAGGTCAAAGTTTAGGGTTCTTTGCAAGAGAAGGCTGCTTCAATTGCATTAACTGCTTCAAACCGGTACAGCAGCAGCTCCCAGGAGASCCAGACAGGCGCAGGAAAGTGCCAGGCTCCCAATCGCTGACCACTCTTCTGTCCCGCATTAGGGAGAAGAAACGATGTCCCCTCAAGGACTGATGCCCTGAAGAAGCACCTCAGAGCACAGGCTTGGAAGCTGATCTCCAAGCTCAGAGCAACCGCCTGACCGACGGCAAATAACAAACACAGTCATGTGCCTAGGTTGGATCATTTCCTCCTCTGCCGTTCAGGGGAATGGTGTCACAGTTTCCCTCTAACTAGAAGGAAGTGTTACACAAACCGAGACGCTTGCCAAGAGAATCTGTTTTAGGCAAGGAAATGCCTCCTTCTACAAAATGATTGTTTCTGAGTATTAAGGACATGGAGCACTTGGTCCAAAACTTCAGCTCGTAACATGGTTAGTAGGAAATGTTGTGGTACCCACGTCTCTAACATTACAAGGCAGAAAAAMCCAAAAGCTACCAACAATGGATATAAATGAGGATTCATTAGATGTCAGCAGCCTTAATATTTTTACCTACAGCATTCATTTTCATACCATGCTTAAAAAAAATGTAAAGCTGAATATTAATTCAGGTTTACTGAGATAAAGATGTCTCTGCAAACGCATTATCTGAATCTAGATAGATTCAACCAGATTTTTTGTATGGCTGCCAGTTTTGGCACTTGGGTTTTGCAGTCCTGACTTACATCAAGTCACCTCTGAATCTTCAAAGCAGAAACTTCACAAGAGCAAGTCTGTTGCACCCGCCAGGCTTCCAAGACTTTTCACGATGCATGATGATAGACAGGAAGGTCTTCAGGACAAGGGAATTTTAGAATACATGAAAATTCCCCAGCACTGAAAATATTCAGCCAATAGAGCAAAAAAGTATTAACAAAACTGATCACCTGCATAAGTTTTATGCAGGAATAGAAACACCTTAGCTTTTCAGCAATACTGCAGTTTTTAATACCTACCTCTTCCCTGAGCTTGAAGAATGCTCTGCTGCTTTCAGAATAATGGTTTCCCAACAGAAACCCAAACAGGTTTATTTCTGGTCATTGCACCTTCACTAGCAAAACATATTTGCTGTACGAGTCTCTGTCTACTAAGAAAACGCGGTACAGAAGGCAGAGCAGCTCCACATATTTGCAGCATGATTCACAGGAGGATTCCGGACGTGTTGCGCTTCCTTATTGCAATAACCCTTGCGCTGGGGGAGTTTCGAGCACAACAGTATGTGCATTCACACATGCTTTCACTGTTGGGTTTGCAGTGTAACATCTTATTTATACTGGGTGCAATGAAAGACCATTTTTATTGACGTCATATGCCAGAGAGGAAGGGCAAAGTTCCTCCTGCTTTACAATGCAGTTACACATTGAAATTGCCAACAACTGGCTCTAGTGGAGCATGTGCTGGTGTTTTATATGGAAGAGGTTTACTTCTTTGAAGAACAAAGRTTGTTATAAAATTTCAGTGGTTGTTTTATATAACTATAATACCACCAACTATAAGGCAGAGCAACTGCAGGTGGAATTCTTGCAGTGCCAGAAGGCTTCTGAGAATACCAGAAGTTTCAGCAACCCTAAACTTGGTGCTCATTTTAGATTCTTYAAAACAAGCCAAACATTTCCTTTATAAAGCAAAACAAGAAGTGACTTATTATGTACAGCTCATTTGTGATCAGTTCTTCATCTCTCTAATGAATTCTATGTTCAAGTATCAAAATATGCTCTGGAATATCATTGCAAGAGTAAGACAACTGTTTTACTCTCAGTAGAAATTACTCTCCCCATTATGTTCTTCGATGAACACAAAAAGTGTGCACACGAATCACCTCTACCTCTAATTTCTGCTCTGCAAGGAAACATTTTCTTCTTTTGCAGAAAATACTTGCATGTGAGTTAAAGAGTGATGGCCCCGTCTTTTGTAGACAGGGTACCACTGATGATACTGTTAGTGACACTGAGTGAAAAAGAAAAAAAAAAAGAAAAAAGAAAGAAAGAAAAAAAGTGGGAGGAAGGAGGAGGAAAATAAAAGAATGAGCAACAGAAGAGGGGACTGGAAAGCAATCAGATACGTACCTCCTAATGCAGAATAAGCAGAGACAGCCAGTCACAGAACAGAAAGGTGATAGGTCATAGGCCATAAGGAAAACAAGAAGGCACATTTAAACCACTCATTAAAAAATTATAGCCAAAACCAAACCAAGAGAAACCTCACAAATAATAGGGAAAAATAAAGACATACAAAAATAACTACTTGAACAGAAATCCTTTTTCGCATAAAGAAAACTGAGCCRAAATATCCGAATACAGTTTTCTAAAATGACTTCATGGAGACTTAGTTGTTATTTATCAGTCATGGCATGTGGTAAATAGTGCACAGAGTTTCCTTTCTGTTGCTGAGCATTCATTTCTCAAGCATCAGAAATAAAACTCCACTCCAAAGTTTACAAGACTGCTAATTTGGAGAAGTAACATAAGAAACAACAACCTACAGTTCTGAAAGAAATCACTTATTATTAGTTTGTGCATTTTATAAGATACAAGGTTAATCTTATTAGATCTGCAAGAAGGCAGTCAGACAGGGAAGCAGCATATGTGCTACAAATAAACAAAACACACAGCAGCAGAACTGAATTTATGACTAACCTAATTTCAGCAGCCAACCTTCTCTATCTGGATTAAAAAACGTATGCGTTAGATCATTTCCGTCATCTTCTGGAATTTTAAATGGCTCATTCTTAATACTTTCATATAAATTCTAGAAGAATAGAAAAAAGAAAAAGACCTCATCAATCAGTGTCTATGAACAATGCATTTCAGATATCCAACAGCTTCTCAGATGGTTTATGTAAAAAGCACAAGTAGTATGTGATAAAAYCTCAGACTATCCCTCTCCAATCATTGTTTACTATTCTGCATCAGTTYACTTTTTAAATTATTTTTTCTATAAACAGGTATTTTTAAATAAAATATAAATAGGTATGTAAATAGTTTTTATATGTACRTCTGTAAAGACATATCTTTCTCCAAGTCTGGTGACTTCAGTGCTTTCAGCTTCTCTCATAGTTCTCAATTAGTAYAAGTTCTGTCAAATGAGTCCAGGTTCTTGGAAAAAAAACTTTAGACTATCACCCTGTTATAGTTAGACATATTATAGASAGAAACATTTTTACTGATATTTCAAAGGACAGAAAAAAAAGAGAAAGGTAATAATGAAACACAATAATTTCTACTATTTTCCTGATTTCCCTTACACAGAAATACTATTTTTTGAAAGAAGACAGTTCCATGAAAATTTTTCCATAAGCAAATCTAAAATATGTAGACTGTCCTCTGCTCAGCTGAATAAGGAGAGAATTAAATTTAAGAAGCTGCAAATATCACAAAGCATTTCTTTCGKTTATTCAGACGGTTATACAGGCTAGAAAATGATCTTCTTACTTCCCATGACAAATCAGTCTCAGAACTGCTATATGGGCTTTTAAGTTTCCCACTGAAAATACAAAGCAATGCATTTTCTTCCCCAATCCAACTCACCCGTAGCAACTCTTCTGGAAGGTCTCCACCTTCATTAATTCCACGATTCATAGAAATAAATCTCTCTACTGTTGGTTTATCTCTTACATTGTGGTTGTGCAGACTGGTATTTAGCATAATGATCGCAAATGACAGTACATAGCATGTATCTGGAATAAGATTTAAGAAGAATCATTAAAAGAAGATTTATCTTTCTTTATACTGCAGTATTGCAGAAACCTGCAAAACAAATATGTAACTCATCCTGACTGATAGAAAGACCTCAAACATTATACATGAAAGTAAAGTCTGAAATGTTTCCCTTAACCATAAGATATAAGTCTAAGAAATATCTAATAATTCAAATTTTATATATATATATATATATATATATATATAAAATTAAGAACTGATGTTGCTTTTTGTGACTAACCTGTAGACTGAAAGACTCCCGGGTTACAGAGACAGTAACGTGAAGCAAAAGCTTCCATCATCCGATCAATTTTTTGAGCCTCCCCTGGGAGCCTGAAGCTCCACAGAAACTGCCTAAAGAAGGGAAGAGTAATTGTTAGACGCACTCCAATACTTACATGTTAAGTATATATTGCTAATAATCAGAAACAGAATCAACAACGTGTATATAAAATGTCTTTAAAATATGCTCTCGATCTCTCAACACATGTCAGGAGCTGCTATAAAGCAACATGCACAGATGGCTAGCCCAGTAACTCAGCCAGCAACACCGCGTGCTATCAGGCAGGATAATACGGTTGCTCAAATTCAGAGTCTCACTCTTTCTTTCCACGTTAGAAAACAATCTTCTGTATGCATCCCATTTTTGTCATGATAACAACACAGAGAAAGAAAAAGTTCACTATTACCAGGGCTTTCTAGCTACTAGGAGTAACATACACTTTATGCTAGAGTTTACTTACAATGTAAAAAGAAAACTTTACATTTTTACAATGTAAAAAGAAAACTTTTACAAGGAAGACAAAAGCAATTATTGTTATTGGAACTCCTCAAACATAAAAACGTGGAATCTCTGCCTGTCTAATACACATTCATCCTACACTAAATGTGCCCAGATCTTAAAAAGAACCACAATACAACTTCAGTAATTTTCCAATACATGGAAAAGATCTACGCTCCTGTTTATCAACATGAACAGAAAAATGAATGTCTGCTTTCATAGGTYATTATTTCTGCATATAAGTGCATTGGAATGCATACAGGGCAAACATCTCAGCAGATCTACTTTCTGGTACACCGTGGAGCTAAAAAGATAGAATGCTAGAATAAGCTAGAATCACTTATTCTTTTCTCCYTTTTTTTAGCAAGAGAATTATCTAAATTAAAACAGAATCCAAACCAGCAATGTTACATGCTCTGCCATGCAAAACGACATCCCCAGTTCCCTGCAGACAGACTGCCAATAAAATAATCATTTATTCCTGTCCTCATGAGTTTTCTCTTTAGAAGACTATCAAATTGTCACAGGCTTTTTTTTTTTTTTGGTCTCTTTTACTTGCCTTGTGTGAGGTTCCAATCCAGAACAGGAATTTGGGAAGCTACCAAAATACAAACATTTAACAGTAGTGGCTGCTAAGGAAGAAGAAAGTCAGACCTAACATTAAAGTGGGTAAAGGAGGTAGGAACACAAGGCATCTCAGCCAAGCCTTGGGTGCCACAGCAGGAGGCTGCCCTTGCTGCAGCCTCAGGCAGTGCAAATTATCACCACCATGTAGCTCCACCATAGCAAAGCTGCTGGACTCCACGTCTCAAGGAAGACACAGATGGAGACACAGGACACGCAACCACTTCCACCTAGCTGGAGTCAGGAGAGAGATGCTTGTGGCAATGACAGTGGCAGAAGTCTCTAATCCTACTGAGTGTGAAGGATTTATCATGGATTTCTTCTACCAGGACATGTCAAGGTCACTGTATACTGCCATCTCAGAGATTCAAGTACACTGTTCACTTAGCTAGGATACACATATACTAAGATACCAAACTTCGTGGGTGAAAGGAGGGAAATTATGAGGGAAGCAGAAGGAAATTACTTGTTCCAAAGTCTACCTTTTTGCAGCTGAACATAGTCACTGATCACAATGAGCAGGACTTTCTATCAGAAGGAACAAGCTGAGGTGGGAAGAAAGGAGAAAGTGGCAAACAAAAYTATTTGTTTGGCTCAGGGTTTTGTCTGTTTTTAACCTATCTCTATAAGATCTTCAACTATTTGGCAGGCACACTGAACTGCCATGGGACTTTTAATTACCTGTGTTTGTCCRAAATAATTGTTTTTCATCATCAAAGGCAGCATACATGAAAACAATTGGAAAAGGTTAAACAGTTTTCTCTGCTAACTTGCACGGTAAAGCATATAATCATGCTGAGCTATAGGTCAGCTTTATGATGAGTAAGTCAGCATAGTGACTCACAGGAACGTGCAATATGATAAAGGCAGCTCAGGTCAAATAAAAGGGAAGACTTTACCCACCTTAAAGCTTGTACAAGATTGAGATCAGCGAACTCATGGAGTTCAACAAAAGCCTGAAGAACTTTGATATTAAATTCGTCTCTACAAAAGAAATGGAAACAGACATGGGTTTGTTATCGACATTTCCCCTATTGAGAGCAAACAAATAAGTACTCAATGTAATGATCAAATTAAATCATCAGAAATTTTTCACACATTTGAGGCTTTTTTCTTTCTCTCCAGTCTTGTTGCTAATGTTTTACCCATTTTTGCAATGGCCACAATGAAAGCACTCACTAACAATCAGAGTATGTCTTGACTGGGACCTCATCTCACCTATCTTTTAAATTGCTACATAAAGCATGAGTCAAAGTACGCTTTGTCTGACACAAAGGTGCTTAAATGCAAAACCAATATTTAAATATTAATGAACCCAAAGTGATTTGGATGCAGACAGAATTTAGTCTGCACCATCAAYGAGCTTGTCTGCCATAGGCATAAAAGGTTTATAATCCTTAGGGTGTGCTTTAAACACATCACCAAAACAGAATGCTGCTTATCAGCCTCCACCCAAAAATAGGCAGCTGTGCATCCACCACAATTATCTCCTGCATTACTGACTAACTGCGTGTAACCAACTCGTAATATCCACAGGTGAGTATTTGAAAACCAACTATTCATTCATTAGGATGACCCTCATACTAAAAAAAACCCTACATGAGCTCTGTCAAGCAAAGAGCAACTTGCATCAAATTCAGTAATGCACAATTTAGTTGTGCATTACAGCTRTTTTTCAATGCAGTGAAACATCTTACCGTAATCATGTAACTAAATGGAGCACCCAACAGGGGTACCTCGTTACTACACCCCAAAACATTGATAATGCTTACTTGTGCACAAAACTGCAGTAACTTATAACAAATGTTAGACTTTTTATATATATATATATATATATATATATGTATATTTAATGTTTTTATGCCGACTGGATTAATAGTGGTACTTGGATACTTGTGCTGGGCACAGCTCCAAAGACTGTGGCCCAAATACCACAAAAGGTCTAGAAAGCCACTTATTTTTTAAGTGAAGAATTACCCACATCTGAAGAACTCTTTAATCTTTTATAAGGTGTAACTCATGTTTTATTTACTGTACTTTTTTTACGTATTCTCGTTTCATTTTGTTGCTTTTTTTCCAATTTACAGTGTGATGCAATGCTACATATTTAAATAATCTAAGAATGTTAGATATATCTACACATTTTACTGAAAAACAATTGCGTTTTCAGCTGCATCCCCCTTTAACATTTTGTATTATTTTAGTAGACAAAAGAAACTATTGGCTTTAATATTGCAACACTCGTAGAAATTCAAGAAAGCCAACAACATAGGAAGTGACTAGATACATTAAAAACAAGCTTATTTGAAAGCAAAACAAAACTGAAAATTTTTTAATTCCTTCTTTACTTCAACTGTTCATGAAGACGGATATGCTGCTTCTGCCTTGCGGCAGCATAGTGACATCATGTTCCTTTTTTCACTTTTCTCAAGATTTCATCACACATTTGGATAAATTTATAGGAAATTCCCAGATCGAATTTGCTATTCAGTACCAGTCTCTTTATTTGCTTGTAATTAAATCTTGAGGGAGGAAAATAAATAAATAAATAAACAAGATTTCATCACACATTTGGATAAATTTATAGGAAATTCCCAGATCGAATTTGCTATTCAGTACCAGTCTCTTTATTTGCTTGTAATTAAATCTTGAGGGAGGAAAATAAATAAATAAATAAATAAATAAATAGATAGATAGATAGATAGATAGATAGACAAAAGAAATAAAAGAAAACAGGAAGACACCACTGAATTCCACCTTCAGTAGTCTACCTAATCAGTATTACCAAAGGTTGCTCTATATTTTCAGCTTACTTTTGAATGGATAAAAGGGAGACACTCAACAGTCACTCTCAAGAGAGTCACTCAACTCGCTCTCAGAGTATGAACGAAGAGCAGTATTGCTGTCCAGCTTGGAATGCAGAAAAACTTGCAACAAATTTTTGAATTTTAAATGCGAACCTATAAATAGGGACATGACTATTCATGATAACTCCAGTGGGACTGGATATATGATAAGAGCTCTTTCTGCATGAATAAAGTGAGGGTTAGGGCTAGAAAAAATGCAATTATTTCAGAACACAATACCCTAATATAATACTGCTCTCTTAAAAATGAGAGGGGTTAGCTTCATAAAAGCTCTGTTACTGCTGTGTATTAATATTCACAACTATGAAACTATCTGTAATAATTGTACAGTACTGTTGGCTCAAATATTCAAGAGAAACTTCATAATGCTTCCTGTAAAAATTGTTCAAATGTCTACATATATGCTAGAGAAACTTTACAGAGAAAATATATTTTCAAAAGATACCTATTACAGCGAAAACTTTCATTGAACATATCAGTTTTAGGAGGAAATTGCTGKGCACCAATTAAGTCCCTGATACTGTAAGCAGGTTCTGGATGCCTCCAAAGGGAGCTACCAGAACATATCACTACAGATGTAGATCCTTTAATGAGTCAACTTTTAAACCTCCAGAACTGGCACCCAAACCTGAGTGTGTGCAAGCACGTACGTACAGGTACTTCAGCTTACTCCTGTCTCTTTCTGCAGCAGTTTTCAAGCTCAGCTCCTGGGGCGGCACCTCCACAGAAGCAAACCTGCATGTTTATTGCACTACAGTTACTAAAGCTACGGTGCTGCTGCCCAATTGAGATGTCTGTTTACTGCCCAGGAATGTTATGGGAAATCTGTGTGCAGGGGAGAAGCCAACGTTACAGCCTGCTTACGATATCTGCATAATATTAACAACTGATTTCTTTACTCCCAGATTATCAGCAATAATATTTTTTATTTACCTTTCACCAAGATAATCGCCAATGACTGTTTTATTCAATCCTTCTCCTTTATACAGGAATTGTGCTATGTCTTCTGCCGTGTTTTGCAGGAGGTCATTTTCTATCAGAAATTGTATTCCCTAGAAAGGCAATTACAGAGGATAAAGAAGGTTATGTTTTCTTACACAAACATTTATGTAAATGTTACTTTTGATATTTGGCTAAATATAATAACACAGACATACATTTTACATATTGTGAATTAGATTAGTCTATAGATTAAAAAAGTAGCAAATAAAAGAATTCTTTCAGTTACATAAATAATATTCACTATTAATTTATAGATTAGAAAAGAATGCATTTTTAAGGCTAGAAGTACGACTTTGCAATTAAAATTTCTCAACTATAGAAGTAAGAAATATTATTTTAATTGAACATGATTTTGCATTACTCTTTAGAGTTAATTTGCAAGTTCACCCTATTGCACAAACATGTGCCAGGTAGTAATCTACAAAATCTTATAATGAAGAGGTATACAGGAATAACTTCATTACTTCCATGACACAAAATAAAGCATCTGTTATAATTAGCAATCAGCAACCCAATACATCAAGCCCCTACTTGCATAGGGGTTGTGGCTGAAGATACTGAAACCAGTTTAAAGAGATGATGGTAACTGCTGACTCTGTGATTGTCACTGATTTCTGGATGTGCTTGAACGGAGCTATTAAAAAAAATAGAGAACTCTTCCCCGAAACCAGCTGAGCTTTTTCCATGGAGCTTCTGCTGAAGCAAGAGGGAAAAGCAGTGTGTGTTTGGGCGAGACTCTGCAATCCTGCCCTGCCATGAATTACTGACCCTGCAATCCGAACTGCCTAAAGATGCCCAGAGAATTTGTGCAAAGCACTAAGAAAGGAGGGTACAAGTTGTATTAAGATTTGAAAAGGATGGAAAGGATGGTATTCTAATATCATGGCATCAGTAGGTCATGAACAGATGTCTGTCTTTTCTTCCGCCTCCTGCCCCAGCAATAATGTCAATATTCCTGCTGATTCCACTAGTGTCAGCCCATGCTAAGTAAAAAAGCAGAAATGGTAGCTAGAGGCAAACTCAATGTCTTAGATTGAGACAGAAAAGCTTAAAAATATTCAAAATATTTCCTACTAGAACATTTGATAATTTTAGGAATAATAATGTTTTCACTTTCTGCAAATGATGTATGTCTATTTATTATTTCATTCCAACTTTGAAAGCTTTCGTTATTTTTGGACAAAGTAAAATGAGGTCCCACATTAATCTGCAAAAACGCAATTATCCTTCTGATCGGTTTACTTTTTTTTTTTTTTTTTTCTGTTGTTGTTGGTTTATTTTGTCAGGCAGGTAATAATTATAAAAATAAAAAAGTCAGTTTTGTGACCTACTTTGGAAACAAAAACAAGTTATAATGTTACCAGTCTTGAAGTGTCAAAAAACTACAAAGACACATGCAGGTTCCTGAAAAAGGTGATGGAAATGACTAGAATCAAGGAAAACAAGTTTCTTTGTACAGAAGCAGACATTTTAACATGCAACAAACTTTTTTTTTTTTTTTTTAACTCCCCTCTCCTTAGAGCCTCAAGGAACCACAAGGCAAAAAGACAGGAAAAGGAAATTTGTCTGGGAGAACTGTACTGTCTGGAATAAATGGTAAAATACACTAGCCAAAACCCCTCTACTCCTACACTATCTTTTGAATTCCCGTAATTTTTTTTTCCTGTAGCCTGATATTAGATGGGAGATTATTGTGTTAGCTTGACCTCCCACACAAAATACATGCTTACAGCAATATTTAATATTCATTTAAAATATTGCATAGATTTTCTGAGAGTCAGTGCAGTGAAATCTGCTTTGAATTTCATAGTTTTTATAGTAACTCAATTACAAATTTTACTGTTGCTTAAATCCTGCCTTTAGACAAGATTCATTTCCAGACAGAACTAACTTCCAATGCTGTGAATTTTAAGCACAACTTCATCTTCTCAGCACAGGGCAGCACAGAGATCCTTGGAGCATTTACAGACTGTCATTACAGCCATTTCCACACTTGCTATCCAAATACACACAATGAGTTACACAATATTACATCCCATAACTACATTAAACACCACTATTTTGAACAATTTTGTCTGTGTGTGTGTTTAGGGGGAAGAGAAAGAATAATTTCTCTAAATGAGACATCACAAAATTTAAAGGTCTTGAAATAAAATTGATTAGAGCAACTAGCTCTTTATGTTCCTGCCTGTAAGAGCAAGTTGGATTTTTTTCTTCTAATTATTTGCTTTTCAAGAGAGAATTTGGGGAATTCAACGGCTGTATAGTCACCCCATTTCTGACTATAGAGTCTATCTTCTCTCTCATTTAGGGATGAAAAATGTCCCCTCCACAATGACCCCAAGTTAATTCTCTCAAACAACATTAGAAGGACACACATTTCAGTTGCCTGTAATTCAAAGTAGCAGTTGCTACCAAACAGATGAGACAGTTTTCGAGCAGCCAGCTATTGCAGGCCACCACTGCTCCCCAGACATTATTAAGGAATTACCACTGTAAGTCAATTTACCACATTTAAATTATGTTACAGTAGCAATGAGGCCACAGCACCTATTTATAGAAATAATTTTGCTCACCAATAAAAACCAGCTCACATTGCAATGTAAGTATTCAACATCATTCTCTGATTTTACCACAAACTTCTACAAGGCAAAGGAGCTGGAGGAAACAACATAATATGAGGCTATTTGAGGATATTCTGGCCTCAACAGAACCAAAGCCAGAGGATCTCCAAAACAAAGAAGAAAAAAGAAAGATATGGTCAATGGCTTAAAGAGTTCTATATCACAAAAACCTTAGGTGTTTAAGCTAAGTTGAAAATAACCCCCAAGAAAACAGTCAATATTACTGTATTTGGAACATTACAGAAAAGGCATCAAAGCCACAACTGAATTCAATATGAATGGAAAGAAAAGACAATAATAAACACACACAAAAATAAAGCTTTATTGAATACTTTTAATAACATTTTCAAAATGTGTTAAAGATGCCTCAAAAATTCAAAATGAAGTCTATAGGGGGKTTAGAATATGCATGGCCTGACCAGTTACCAAAATTCAAATTCTTCTGTATTTACATTTTGCTGTCATCACAGAACACCTCTATCAGGTGAAAATAATCTTTCTATAAGCTTGCTCAATACCTAGCATACTTGATTGTTGATAAATATTTTCTATTACCAAAATACTTCAGTGAATAAAGCATACATGACTGACAGAGGACTAAATGACTGTGCCTATTTTAAAATGGCTGCTTAGCATGTTGAAGGAGAGCCAAACAAGGCCTACGAATGTAATGTGACCACAAATGTTCTCTTAAGGAAAACAGGAGGCATTTGCCACAAATCACATTAGTCCCAAGAACCTTAGTCCTAACAAGTAAAAACGACACTCTACCTTCTTAGGATCCATGTTGAATTTCTTCCTTCCCATAGCTATCTGCTTATTTCTTTGCGTGGCTTTGCTATATATGAAGAAAAAGAAGGAAGAAACAAGGTTATCAGTTATTCTAATACAACTCAGTTTCTGGATTAACCTCTTCATTTGTGCTTTGGATAATTTCATAATTTCTGTTATGAAACAGAGACATTGAGCTTTTACAAGGGGGAAAAAATGTCACAATTTTAAATTATTTCAAGCGATTGCAGCTTTAGACAGCTGTAGCATTATTAACAGAAATTATCACATTCTATCCAACATGTCATTTTCCAATGTATCAAAGGAAAGTTGCATGTGAATGGGGTAAGACCTTACAACAGACTGCAAAAGAGTGATCAAATGTTTGTATAATTTATTAAAGCTATTTTTATTTAATGTTTCTGAAGACCTACTTTAACATCTTACTGAAGCATACCCATATTGTTAGCATTACTTACCTTTCTTCTACGCTAGTCAGGTTATCAATTTCCGTCATAACCTCGGCAATCTCAAATTTTAATCTCTGCAAAAGAAGGAAATGAAGTAAATTAACCAATATTAAAGCACTTTTTGAAATTCAGCTAGCATATATGCACACGATCAATTAGTTTTTGAGGCTTTTTAAGTATTTACTGGTCATCTGAAGAAAAGCAATGAAACTTATACCTTGCTTAGATTTTTAGCCACAGTTGAATCACTGTTAAATACATGAATCTTAATTCCCAATCTTGTTGTGTACTATAACTTCATTTACTGAATCAGGCTCCCAGGATCTTTATAGATAAATCAATTACCTCAATATCATCAATCAGTTCTTTTTTTCTGCGACGAATGTTTAAAAGTTCTTCTCTTTCTTCTATGGAGAGGTCATCAGGCACTGAAATATAACAAAATGTATAGCCTTTCAGCATTTGCATATACACTTTATTACAGATCAGTTTATGTCAACAAGAAAAGGAAGTTTACAGGAAACTTCGTGGCATATTTTAAGCAGAGATTATTTGAAATCTCTGAAAGAAAAAGAAAAAACAGAATAGAATTTTTAGAGTAGAATGTTAGTAAGATAGCCAGACATAAGGAAACCAGACGATCTAAGGAAATTTGTTGTCATAAAAAAATGGGTCGTGAGATTCGCCTCTCCAGTTAAATTGCCAAATTCATGTCTGATGTCATTCCAATTGTTTCAATAACAGACCAAAATCTTCATGTAAATTAATTATGATTCAAAATTCACCTATCTTCTCAGGAAAAATAACCAAGTTATACAAAACTCATTATAAATATGTGCACCCTGGTGCTGATTTAAGACGCCAGCCTATTTTCAGGAGTACCCTTTTATTTGATTGCTTTGTGCAGCAGATGTCTCAAGTACAATACTACTAACATTGTTAATAGCAATTACTGTTCATCAGTAGGACAAACATCTTTATTCACTACAAATAAACAGTTGGAATCAGTTATTTAGCACAGCATCTCACAAGCTTTTGTATAATAACATTGAAATAAGTCTGAGGTATTTAAGTCAATTTTAGTTCTCTTCTTGTCTAAGTTAAAACAAATATGTTAGCCTGTTGACAAAAAATACTTGCTATTGAAGATGCAAACATATTTTTGCACAGGGCTAGGGCTGTAACTGACCCTAGCAGCAGCCATGTCTGTACCTGACAAGAAAAGTCACTCCAACAAAACCCTAGCTTTTATTCAGGAATTATGTTTTCCCTAACAAGAAGCTTCCTACGAGAGAGGCAATACCAACTCACTCGCACAGCACATCAGCCAGAAACATTCACTGGTTTGCAACTAGATCTACAGGATAATAGTTTTAATGCTAGCCACTTTCTGGAAAATTGCTCAATAAGCACAGATTAGCTTTTACTTCACGATCTGATAAATGGAGCAACCGCAATGATTCAAATATTTACGAGATCCTGTACCAACAGACACATTCAACAACCGTAGCCATTTGAAAAGGCCAAAGCTGTTCCTTTATCTCATGCGCACATGTTTAGCAGCCTCTAGCAAAAGAACCAACAGCAAAGATTTAGGTCTTAAGGGATTTTTTAAAGATGTATTTGAGACATATCCGCTGTTCAAATCTTAACAATGAAATATAATGATTCTTTCTGACATCTAGTGATTAATCTCCTTTCTTAAGCATAATATAAAGTCCAAATGGCAACACAGCCTGTTAGATAAAAAGYAATGATGGCAAATGATCTAATTTAACCATTCCAGATACAAACATTATTACATTACTTCCAGCTTGSGAAATGATAGTCTTTTGCTGAAAGAATACCAGACTTTACCACGCGTACCTGCATTTTCCCTTTATCTCACGGGCACCCCACCCATTCCCAAACATTTCTTTCATGCAAATACTAACCAATTCTTTTTGCAAAGCTCACACATATATTTGCCTACACAAGACCTCACAGCTTTGTCTCACACACACACCCCAAGATTTTAAACCCACAGAACTCCAGGCATGCGGCCGTTCGCCCCAGGAAGGCACAGCAAGGCTCTGGGAGGCTGGGCCTCCTCAGTCACTGCAACTGCCGCCCTCCCTTGCAACTCCTCTGCCCAAATACTCCCAAAATTTCTCTATTTTGGCATGGGCTTTTGAAACTTCAGCACTGTAAGATATCCTTACCTAACCTGGAAGGAAAGAAGCAGCTGCAGATGCTCAACTGTGGCTTAAAAAATKACTTGTGCAAAAAGGGCACTATCAGCACTACTTTTTGTTCTATTATTTGATGCTTCAGTGATGTAAGACACGTTGCAGTCACCTGGCAGTCAGTCAGTCCAACAGTAGTCGGAGGTGCCTTCCGCAACCCAGTGGGCAAGTACCAGAGCGAGAGCCAAAATCATTTCCTTTGGCGAGGAAACGGGCAGCATTGTAGTAGTCAGTTATTCCCCAAAAACGGAATGAGCACTTTGGTATCTCCAGTTTTAAAAATATTAATTTGATTTATTAAAAAAAAAAAAAAAGGCCTTGAAAATCTCTGAAACCCAACTGAGACATTTGATATGAAGACTTATCCTATACCCACTGAAAGCAAATGTAGGATCAAATATGACCAAGAACATAACAACAGCACGTTAAAACCTTCTTACAGGGTTAAGCAAATATTGCTGGTACATCMCATAAATGGACATCCACTCTGACAAGTCTGCTTCCATTAAGCAACTTGGTTGACACTTCAGTAGCTAAAACACCTAAGCTTTTTATGACATTATGTCCATATAGTCCTTCACAGAGAAGTGCTCCTAGAGGGCACGTTGCACTTCTGTAAGACAAGTTTTCTAGCTTCCCTCTCTGAGTCACTTCCAAGTCTTTTGTGGTTCACCAGCTCTCCACATGAAGTAGACAGGATGGGAGGAGTTAGCATGAGCATTTAAATAATAAAAAAGAACAAAGATCATCTGGATGGAAAAGTATTTCGGGACAGTGAACAAGCTGTGGCTGCGCCAGGCTTTCCTAATGTCTTCTAGTCCTTAAATAAAAACAATGTTTTATTTCTAATGTGACTCATTTATGCGACAAAGCTTTCAGCTTACAGGGAAGCCATTTCAGTTACCACTATATAGGAAGTCAATTTTGTTACTAATCATTTATTAAAAGAGGAACAAARTTATTGAAAGTACAAATTATATTCTTGGCTAAGCAGTAAAACAAAAGAACAAACAACAGCATAAATGTATCTACTGCTAAAAGTTACAGAAATTTGAATAGATATTCCCAATCTATCTATCTTCAAGTATGATAACTTATCTAAACAGATTTGAATGCATTTCTTCTAAGCAAACATTTACCAGAATATCTACTTTAAATAGAGTTGGGGGTGTGTGTTTTGTTTGTTTTGGTTTGGTTTGTGTGTTTTTTCAAAAAAAGAAAAATGGTAAATGGGTTACCAAAAAAATAGAAAACAAACAAAAAAAGTACTTTCCCAGAGTTAATGACTGTTTTGTTCTGCAGTTGTGATGTCACTTTCTTCAGTAAGTTTGCCACCATTGACAAGTACAGCAGCCAAACAAGAACATTAACCAAATCTCCTTAAGGTTTATGAACACATATCAAGTACCAATTTCTCTCTCTAAATTCTGCTAAAAAGCACCGAAATCAACAGGCTTCTTAGGTGCTGCCATTCAAATTATTAAAATGGATGTAGGAACAAATTCAACTGMAAAAATGCAATGCTTTACATTCCCATTTCCTGACAATTCCGCCACACTATCATGTCAAAGAGCTTATTTGCCTTTCAATTTACCTTCACTGGCCAGACTTAGTGYAATTTTCCTCTACCACTCCAACCTATCCCAGACTCAAGTCTCTCAAGATGACAGTAAAACAACTCATAAGGAGCAGAGAACTATCTCACGATATCTAACAGCAGATAAAACGCTAATTCTCCAACCTCATTCATGAAGCAACATGACGCTTATTAACTCAGCTCACAAAGATAAACATTTTCCTTATGCCATGTCAGCCTCAAATTGGTACTATAAAGATTTCCTTTCCAAGCAAAGAACAATTAGGATGGAATTTAATTTAGCTGCAACTGAAACATCTTACAAGTGTGATGCTTCTTACACAATGCAAAGTTTAAAAGAAAACAAAGCTGCTCTTGCCCACATACAGCACCAGCATATAGCAGATTCTTCAGATCTTTAAAAATAATATACATTCATCTCTGAGAACAAATCTGATAATCTCAGGACATTTGTCTCAACGGATATTCTCAGGCCAGTCTCTTTTCCTTTCCCCCTACACACTCCCTTTTTTTAACCTTAACCATAGGAATAGTTTCCAGATTTTAGACAAGACATATAAACAAAGCTGTGACCACTTGTGGCTATTAGAAATTCCACAGAAGTTTTTGTAGGAGGACAACATCTTCAGTAGATTTATTTCACTGTGTGAAAACAAAATACATCTGCATTAAATTCATCTTGCAAAACTAGCAAGATTTGGTTGCTTTCTTAACCACCTACTCTATGATATTCAGATATTGCTGAACATGTTCTAGCACCACCGCAATCATATTCAGTTAAGAGTAAAAATAATTCYGTACACAATATCCTTTCAAATACAAAATCACAAGTTAGACAAGTTCAGGACGGGGTCCATGGCTCGCAAAATTATTTTGAGACTTTCAGTCATGAGGGATACTCTATGACCAGACAGCACATTAGCAGCAAAACCCACAGGAGAATCTCAGGCTCTTCCCCCCACACTTTTATTTATTTATTTATTTATTTTTAAACTATGGAATAACTCACTGTTACCAGATGTTGTTGAACACATTGTAAAATATCTTTTTGTTTAGAGTAAAAAAAAACCTGTCCTTTTGGTATTCCAATAATGTTTAAGGAAAAAAAAAAAAAAGTCTATGTTAACATTACTTCCACTACTACATAAAGACATTTTTAATTACACCAGTGATTCACATGCAACACATTTTTAATGAAAGTACAAAAGTGGGAAGAAGTTAATATATTGGTTTTCTATCCACAAAAGAAACAGAAGGGGAATGGTACTGCCAAATGTGAAAATCATTTCTCGTAAAATTATTTCATACAGGCAATAGTAAATGGTTATTTCTGTCTGAGAGAAAAAAAGAATTAGAGATTGTTTAAAGCTGAAATTAAAATGTGATAGTAGAGGTGCCACAGATCTGTTCTCATTAAGATGCTCTAAAAAAAATTCACAGTGGAAAACATTAAATAATGTGTTAGGATTAAGGCATAGTGTTTATAACTGGATCAAGAGGATTTCTTTTTGATTAGTTCAAATATGGCAGAGGAAGTAAGCCAAATAAATAAATAAATAAATAAACAGATCTGAAAGCAAAGCATTTTAAAACAGAACTTACTGACTTCAGACATAAGGTGAGCCTACCCCAAAAATGAAACTTTCAATCCCTGTGATGAAATGCATACATTTAACAGATGTGACATGTTAGCCATAAAAATGCTTATGGTTATAAAGCATAAACCATAATAAATGCATTTCTTGACCTTTGAGAAAGAGGATTATGCAGTGAAACTACAGCTTCAGCATATATATCTTTATGAACTACATAAGTAGATGGTATGAACAGCAAAAGTGAAAGAGTAGAAGGGTTTGTGACAGGTCTCACATCTGAACTACCATCCCTTGCTATCTACCAGCTGCTCCTCTTAACTGCACTAAAGCGAAAGTAGGTGGCAACTTGAAATCAGATATTAGATTTCTACCTTGCTACAGAGATACCTCCTTAGACACAATTAAGAAACACCTATCTTACTTTTTACTTTCCAATTAGGCCCCTGACAGAGCTACCTTCTATTCGAACACTGTGTGTTTAAGTTATTATTTCCTTTTACCACGCTCTCTTACTTTTATTAAGAGGCAGTAGCACAGACAGCAATTACCTTATCTCCTTTGCATCTTCTATTCAACAATGTAACTTATTTCATGCTTTAGATGTGTTTCCATTAGGAAACCAAGAGTCATGCAAAAACAGAGCAGGAACTACCTCCAAGAAAATAGGGAGCACTGGGGAGAAAGAAGAAAAACAGCAACCAGCTCTGAGCAACCTTTTGATAGCMGGGTGGCCTAGCTCAGACCTGCTCCCTTTACACCCCTGCATCACATTGCTCTGGCTGCTCCTGGACACCTGACCCCACCTGGATCCCTCTTCCCTGGATTTGCTGCCTGCCAGTCTAGCAGCCAAAGTGTTTCATGGAGRGACGGTAGAAAGGCCCAAGCCAAAGCACCTGGCTGGGCAGGGAGCCCTGGCCATCAGGAAGCCATGCTGCATTAGCTCAGACCTGGAACACCTCCCTTTAAGGGTATATTCTCTAAATCCTAAAAGTAGTTCAACCTGATATTAAAAATAGATAAGTATGGAATTCCTTTCAGGAGTATTTTTCTTTTGAAGTTGCTCTACTCTTGCTTCAAGATCAGAAGATGCTTCTGGGCCAATTTTTCTTTTTAAAATATGTAAATACAAATTACTGAATATGAAAAGAAAGCTGAGTTATCTCAATATTCAAAGTCTCTTACCCAAATAAATTAATACTGACATTAATAATAGAAGGCACTAAAATATGTATGGACATGAATTTTTAAGAAGAGCAGAAAAATTTTATGCTACGTAATGTGAAAACTATAAAGGGGAAGCTGGTTGCAATGCAGCAGCTACACATTTCACACAAGGGTTGTAAAGTTACTAGCACTGATACAAGAAACACTACATACCTTTATGGCATCCATTAGCAAATCTATTGGCATCCATTAACCAATTCTACAGTTTAAGACACCTTGTGAATCACCATTCCGATTACTGTGTGACAGCTGTGTACTGTTACTTATACTATCATCTTAACATTAGCATCTTGGCATTATATTGATCTTTTAAAAGAGCAAATAGTAACATCAGAGTATTGTGGGACAAATGTAACACAGAAGACATCTAAAAGTAAAAATGAGCATTGCCTTGCTGTGTTTGGTACAGTGATACATTTATATTGCCTTAAAAGCTTCTTGCTCTGCTTTCCGCTTTTAAACTAAATGACTTTTTTATTTTCATTATTATTATTTCCCCCACAACAAATAATGGGGAAGGTGAAAAAATACTATATCAGAAAATCAGAATCAGCTTAGGGATATAACACCACTGGTATAAATAGAGTAGATATCAGCATGCCAAAAAACAGAGGCCTCAAGCACTTCCTTTATACTGCATTGGATCAGCAAAATCCTATCAAACAAAGCTAAATGATTCTCTCCCTTCTACATACTCCCCCCAATACATATGATTCATGGCAAAGGCTCACAGATAAAAAATTCTAGGAGAATTCAGTAATATTCTTCTCCCTATGGGGGAATTCGTATGTGCAAGACTGGGGAAACAAGTAGGTTAATGTTACAGCGGAAATCAAGCACATTTTCTCTTACACTTCCACTTGAAAGCCTTTGTTTTTAGCATATTGCAGTACAATGTATTAGCATAAAACTTAGCCTTTGTAGAATAAACAGGGGGGTAATTCCAAAATTCTTTCGATGACTTTCATAGCAAGATTCAGGTCACAACAAATTTTGTCTCATGTCTTAGCACCTTAGAGTGAGAGAATGCCCAAGGAACAATGCCAGGAGAAGCCATGGAAAACAGCTGATAGCAAATTATATATTAATTTGCAGTGCAGAACAACAGCCACTTTAAAAAGTCATGGGAAGGAAATCAGGCTTCCTCTTCAACACTATCTAGGGGGTAAAAGGAGCAGATCACCATGCCAAGTATGCACAGCATAGTTAAGTGACACGTGATAGATATCACATATTTCACTGAAACACATCATTCATTACAGTGCAAAGAAAGGGCAGTGAAAAATCAGAGGAAAAAAATTGGCTAACACAGCAAGAGAAAATTCTGAAAATAAAATAGACTGAATGACTTTCTAAGAGTAAGCTCTTTTAAATTGTAAAACAGAAATGCCACGTACCTTTTGTCTTGGGGCATTTAGCCTTTTTGCCTAACAAATCAGTGCATTTTATTGCAGCATGCAACACTATAGAGAATTCTACAAGGAAAGGGTAAGGACTGGATCATCTACTGAGCCTCTTTCCATGGCTAATTTCTATGACAACTCCATCCACTTCTGATTGAGGCAAGCAAGCAATGCTGATGGTAACCACAAAACTGAAAACAACTTAACTAAAAACAACTGCAAGAATATAACTCTGATCAGCAAAGCCTAACAAATTTTCAGTATGCCTTCAGCAGACAGGTATAACACCACATAAGGAAACATTATCTAGGTCGATCTGGATAAGAAATCTAGTAAAGAGTACCTGGCCTTGCAAGATGTACTGTATTGCAATTTCATGGAAAACAAGAAATCGTTATTAATTTTACAGTTTGAGAAATACATGGCTATATTTCTGGGATATTAACTGATCTCTGAGCCTCTGAACAGCTTTACATAGACAACAGTGCAGTTGGTGAGGATCATCTGAAAGAAACTGCAAAATTAATAAACAGTAAAGCAGTAAGAACACAGAAGTGACCTTGCAACTAATTATTTTACACTAGTACTCGTTTCAAACAAAAATAATCAACAAAAAATCTCAAATTCCTATTCCTGTCCATACAGAAAATATCAAGCTTTAGCACTTAAGCTCAAAATAGGTTCCGCCCAAATTTTTGCTTTGCAACTTGACCACCTCTGGGCCATCAACCACTGTCAGTGGCAGAAGTGACCTGGCACGTGCTCTTGAGTGACCAGCACGCAGCTCCAAGGAAAATCCGGACAAGCCGACAGCAGACAGTACTCAGGGGGAAGCTGGATGTGCTGAGCACCTACTGCCACTGACCAGAATTTGGCTGTCTTTACACTTCGGAGGATACGAGGTGTCTCCCAGCAACTCTGCAGAGAGAACAGTGAGGCAAAGAAGTGTGAAATACCAAGACTAAAGCATATCCTCCTCTGTCAGCTCCTTCTCCTCCTCTCACCAGGAACAGGGCCCTTTTCTCCTCCAGAGACGCTAAGGAGCACGTACGTATGAAAAGGAAAGCAGAGAGAGGTCTTGAAAGCCTTGGATGTTGAAGGCACAAAAGACAGAAGCTTCTATTTCAGAAGTTAATTTGGCTGTACTCCACCTCCCACTGGCACAAACTACCAGGAATTCCGACGAGAGAGTGGACTAATCATAAACGTCTTGCTTCCAGTCCTGACAACCTTCAGCTCCAGATTATTCCAACTGCTCCTGGGAGAGGAAGAAGCAAAGGAGATCACACTGATCCTTTCAGTGTTTTAAATTGCTATTACAAGAAGAAAAAAAAAAGATTTTATAGTTATAACAATATGTTTCAGCTTTGCACTTTAGGCTGTGCTTCCCGCAGCACCCCCAGTTAGTGTGGAGAAGAAACGGCTGCTTGGCTTGCTCCTACATTGTTTCCTGGGATAGACCCTGGAAAAAGACTTAAAAAAACCCAACACCCCAGTGTAGTATCAAACATTCCTGTCAGATCCACTACCAGTAGCAGCATGGAAAACTGACAGGAATGTCCCCGAGCAGCTGCAGGGGGGTGCCGGGGCCCGCGGCTCCTCGCCAGCGATACCTTCGACTCCTGCTTTAGATTCAGGCACAGCTCATCAGCCCCACCACGTTCCCTGCAAAACATTCGGTGCACAGCAAGCCTTTCTGTCACAAATTTCCAGTAACATCTATTCTTGGCAGCAAGGGAGCTGCTCTCTGTTCTTCGCTCATTAGTGGAGTACAGTAGTCAGTTATTTGTGATCGCTGGTCCTTTCTGAAGGCTGCAAATCCAATTTTCACAACATGCAAGGGAAAGTTCATCTTTCCTCTTTCAGAAGCAGTATTTATTGCAGAAGCTATTTATCTAATTCAGTTCCCAAGATCAGCTACATGCTAACGGAGGTGGAGTCAAAGCCCACTTTGAAAGGCATTATCCAAACAGCACCTACATAACGTACACCAGAATTCTGCACCCACCAAACGACAGCTTGACAAGAGTAGCATTAACTTTCCTCTGTGGCAGTTACAGCTCAGGAAAACGAATGGCCATGTGCACAGCGGCCCTACAGTCCCTAACACATAAAAAAAATGGTTCCTGCAACCCTACCAAAAAAACATGTAACACTGATACCTACTGGGGTAACTTGACCAAGGTAGAAAAACACAGGGAAGGAAACGCACTACAGGCAACACCATGTTTTGCTCTCCTGGTTAGCTTAGACTTGAGCTATGCCAGCTTCTTGATACTGCATCGACAGCCCAATGAGCAAAGCACCCTGCGGCCTGACACACTACAAGACATCCAGAATTTATTAACAGTTTTCTTAGTGAAGGAACAGTAAGGCTTAGCTTAAGCCTGTAAAGCATTTTTAGATTCCTTACAAAAGGGCATCTTAAGCATTGTGCAATGTTACTTGTCATCATATCACTGAACAATTAGTTTGAAAGGTCTCAAAGGCAGAGAAAATGAAGCCTTTTACTTGCTCCACTGCCAAGTTCTCTGGATGGATCCATTAGTTTTAAGATTAACACCCTGGTCTTCTGCTCTTTCCTTGGCCAAGTAGCACCAGTAGTTTATACCCAGCCTTGCTGACCGTAATTTCAAAATAAAACAGATAAAACATATGCTTGGATCCTCTATTTTAAGTATGGAAATAGGTTCTATGCTACAAAAAGAAAATAAAAATGTGTTTTTTAAATGCTCCTACCAGCATTTTCATCAAAATCTGATCTGAATAAATGCATTCTTGCTACTTAAGGTTTTCCAAAGAATTCCAGTTAGATCTGCTGAAATGTTTCAATACTCTTTGAAAGCTGTTTTGTCCCTTCCTGGTCACTGGCAAACGCCACTGCATTCCTTTCAGAGATCCATGAAAAAAAAAAAAAAAACCCAAAAAAAAAAACCTGAGCAGATACTATCATTTTTTGTTCTTTAGTTTCAAGTAATTTAATCATTTTCTGTTAAGTACTGAACAAGAAATAATTTGCTTCTCATTATAACTTCTATCTAGAAAAGGTATAAGCTGTATTACTCCCAGTGCCTCGTACTTACAGCATCTAAAACTCAGCATTTTCCCCCAAAACTGAAAAGAGAAAGATTTCAAATCTCTGCGTACTTAACCAACATTCAGCTCTCACCTATAAGCTACTTCCAAATCCACCGGTTCTTGCTGGCCCTATTTATAAACATCCTCACTCAGATTTCTATTTCCTTCAGCCTTTGCTCAAATAGCAGACATTTTTGTTGATTGGGAAACAACTGAATGGGACCAAATGTTTCAGCCCCGTTATTCCTTAGCACCACACAAAAGGTAACAATAATACCATTTTTTTCTAAAGGAGTAAAGTCCACAGCAAATCATGGCTTCTTTCGGAGCAGATACCAGCTCTGCACGACAACGGGGTTATATTTAGCCCCTGCTAAGCAAGTTTCCGCAGAGCGACTCTCCCTCTTTGGAGCCAGCGCTGTACCTGGCACGAGCTCTCGTTATACAAACTCCGAGAAAAACGCAGAGAAAATGGCTTGGCAATAACAACGGTGGCAGAAAAATGCAAAAACTTTCATCACTAATGGTCATCTAACCCAGACAGCAAACATCTAAGTCTATAAAGACTATTAAAAAAACTAGCTTTACATAATATATCAGTTTTGTCCTACCACATTTTAATACTAACAAATCAGACTTCAAACTTTAAAGTTTTTGGAGTTTCACCAAAACATCTGAATGCCATATCCAACTGAAGCTACAGATGTTTAGCTAATACTTCTAAATGCTCCATAAATTAGTTCTGAGAGATTATATTTTTATTCCTAAAAGAAAAAAAAAAAGAGGTCAACAAAAATCACTCTGTCAAACAAATTTGTATCAGGCTGCTCGTTTCTGTTAGATCCGACTATAAATATTTTATTGTGAAGGCTTACAACCACTAAAACAAAATGAGGCTCCTCATTATTTTGATTTTTGCCTGAATACTTCTACAGTTGGATCAAAAAAAAAAAATAGACAAAAGAACCCCAAAAGTGTAATTAACTATAAACTAACTACACATGGAAAGCTAGCCATCTCTTCTTGTCCTAGCTAAGAACTTATGCAAATAAGATCTCATGACAAGCTTTCTGTTTTAAATATCATCTTGGTCATTAACGAGATCCAAAAATATTTTCTACTGACCTAATGGTGATGTCAACATTTTCACTAAATACTGGAGCACGCAACTTCGCATCGTGGACACAATGCGTGTACACTAAGTAGATGACACAGTTGCCATAGGAATTAACGGCTATGGAAAATGACAACTTATACAGCCCTGCAGAAAATAATCCCGACATTGTTCCTTACTGCATGGCATCAGTGTTTACTCTGTTCTGAAAGGCTTGAGAGGAAGTCACAAACCACAGCAGAAGCTGAGGAACTTGCAGCCACGGGAGGGAGTGGAAAGGAGGGCACTAGGACTGATTAGCTGAATACGTTTATTGTATGCACATATTCTGTTTTACTCAATGTCTACTATAACACAAATTAAGCCACTTTTATTCAGTCATTTGACTATTCAGAATTCAAATACAAGCAAATGCTTTCAGGCTAACAAGTACTGGTTCAGAATGAGACTATTCCTTCCTAATGCAAAATAAACGCTGTGAAAAAGCTAAAACATTACTAGAATTATCATACTTTTATTTCTCAGTTGTGAGAAAGCCCTTCTGATGTTATTCCTTCATATTAGCAACTATCTAATAAATCCATCTGAGTTCCAGAAAAGAATATAATGTGGTCATAGCAGTTAAATAGCATGGCAGCATCTGTCTCAGTGATTGAAGACACTATTATATTACTATCTTCTACTTACTTCATAGATTTTATTCCCAAGGCAGTGTGTATTTTCTGGGTTTCCTTTAAATAGATCAGGAATGAAGCTAACTATCTTAAAAACAAAGATTCTTATTCTTACAGTTGCTGTATTGTAATGGCCTTTGGTATACGCAGAATCTACATAAAACCAATTTTGCAAACACACTTAAGTTAAATTCTTGACCTGCGCATCAAGATGACAGTCAGACCAGAACTCCTAAAACTAGCAGAAAAGACTTTAAGCAAATCATGCATTAGCCTTTTTGCCTTGTAGTAATTTATAACAGTGTATTAAAAAAAAACAAATATAAGGGTGTTTGGGAGAGGAAAACCTCAATCATGGCAGAAAATAGTTACACAACACCTGGCTAAGGGGGCAATATAGCAAAGTTAGTGCTGTCACTTCATTAAACAGAAGGGGGGAAAAGATACACTCAGAAGAGATAAAAGGAAAAAAGACAATTGAAAAAAAAATGGTTGCAGGCTCACAAGACACACTGATAGGAAATTAATTCAGTCGTGATGCAAATAAAATTAATGGTTACTAATTACCATTCATCCATAGACCACAGGAGTCTGTCACCTCAACCAGACTTCCCTGTTCTTACAGCTCACACAACTGACCACATTCAAGAACTCTCACTGAGCATTATTACATTTCACATAGCTATACAGACCACAAAAATTTTTATATTGTAATCAGTTAGTGTTAGAAGGGTCATGCCTACGTTTTGTCCATTTTTCATGACCACTTTGAAGTAAAAGATCAGCTCGTACTAGCTCAGGAAGGAAAATAAATTGTTTTTCCTCTTATGTTTTAGTTCTGTGGGGCAGAAGGCCAGGCTGCCTGCCAAGTCAACAGACTGGCCACAAATCTTTCTTCTATTTCTAACCCCCCTGCACCTAATACAAGAGTTTATATCAACAAATTAAGGTGTGTGTAAATGAACATGTTAACACTTTCCAGGACTGTGTGCTGGACAGTAGTTACATCACAAAATTCCTTTCAGTACATTTGATAAATATAAACAGCCTATGTTATTTCAAGTGAGCTCTTCTAGTCAGTTAAGAAGTACAATTTGTATACCAGAATTTTTAATATTATTATATTACTTTGACTTGCATAATCCCTTCCCTTACCTACTTTGGCTCTGTGAAAAAGACTACTGAAACAGAGTATAAGTTAAGCTCATTAAGTCAAAACTATTCTATGGATTCCACTTTGTATCACTACATATCGAACCTATACCTTAAAAAGAGTAAAGAATTCCATTTTAATTACAATCTCATAGTATGAAGGATCAACTGATAACTACTTTCATAAGTAATCTAAACATATGGCCACTTTCCTATTCCAATTAGTTAACTTCATTCCTGATYAACTAACTAACTAAAAAACTCTTGTATCACTTAAAGCCTAAAACAAAATCTGAAGGCGTTTAAATATTTCAGGATGGGATTTATGGCAGAGCTCTGAAATGGATACTCCTAGTTCCTGTTGCTTTTACTGGAATATTTTTACAGAGAGTCACTTTTTTTCCCACCCTGCCCTTTTCCTTTACTGAATTTCCACACAATAACTTAGACTTGACCATCACCGGACATCTGAACAACAATAAAAAAGTTACAGCTGGATCCTGTATTAGTCCCAGCTGCATAGGAGCTTTGGCTATGTTCACAAAGCAAGCGAGCCAATAGGAAAACAGTAGGAGAGTTTCTTTCGGTAGCTTGATTTTTGAATATGTTGTTTTTTCTATACGTTACTACAACAAGCTATTTTACTATTTGATGCAAACTGAATTTGCACTTCCAATTTTTCATCCAGTTTCAAAAAAAAAGGAAAGAAAGAAAAAGGCATTTTTTCTCTTTCAAAACTCTTACTACAGAATGCCAGAAAATAATCAGCTCCATATGGTCTTTCAAGTCTAACATACCACAATGGATATATCCGCCAAGTCCACCCACCCACAGGCTCCATAAACTTTTAGAGTATTATTTGTATTTAATTTGGATTACCAATTTAACCCAACCTTTCTCCTACATAATACATGTTATCTTTTTAGGCTTCCAAAGCAGGTGGAAGATGCAAAGAGAAAACACATTTTAAGCAACATGAGAACAATGACATAATATGTCTTCTGCATACTTAGGATATCAGCGAATTCACAGGCGGAAGGATTTAAACTAGTCTTCTTTTTCTGTTTGCTCTTACAAAATATCACCTAATCTTTTAAAACATTCATGTGAGACTAAGTCATCTATTGGTACAAGACCAAGACTAAACATTGCAGCTTTTCCAACTTGCATTGCACAAAATAAGAGTGAAGAGCGTTAGAAGTGTTTTGATTTAAAAAAAGACAGAAAGAAAAATCACTTGAGGGGAAAAAAAACCCAACTTCCTCTCAGATTTTTTTTAAGTTACTGTGTTTAATGCACAAAAATCCACTTCCTATAGCCAAAAAATCAACTCCATGTGTTTCATTTATCTATCCTTACTAAAACATCCACAGCAAGCTGAAATGTCACAAACTGCCCAGAAAAGCTTCTCACGTAATAAATACAAGAGCCTTGAGAGTCAACCTGAGATTCCCAGGCTACAGAACCAGTCAGGATCCCCTACACTAAGGGACAAAAAACCAGTCCAATACTCAAAACCTTTTAATGGTTCTTTAATTGGTTCTTTAACCCTTTAATTGGTTGCAGTCGGTTTCCTAGATACAAGTCACTTCTCTAAACTTTGCATCTGACTTCTAGTTTCAAATTCCACTTCAGAAGCAGTTTCTGTACAAACGGTAATCCAGGAATAGTAGCASAAGTGACAGGAGACTGTGGGAAAACAAGCCCAGATGTTCTCCTTGTCCCCTGACAAATGTTTGATGCAACTCAAAAAAAAAAGTTGCAGGTACATAACGTGGTAAGCTGCATAACTAAACAAGTGAATAGGTGAAAACTGACTTGCAGAAGAGCTAAATTATAAGGTTCTTTAAAGTAGAAGTGGTATTTTGAGACTATAAACTCATGCTTACATAGTGCTAAGTAGTCATTTCTGCAGTTATGCAACTAATACCCAGGGAAAAATGAGCTTTTCCCCTCCTAGCATATATTATGGTTAAGAATGCAGGACAAAACTAAGGTTTGCTGATAGAGACTTTTGAAGGTATATTCCTGAAATACTGGAAGTATTGGTTCTGTCTGTGTCCCAAGCAGAAATGTTTCAGATAAAAATAAATAAATAAATGAGCCACAAATAAGAAAAGGATAAAGGAAAAAAAGACCACAAACAATACATAGCACACATACATATATTATACTATATACATATATAATATTATACAGCATATAATGTATATTCACCTGCCCCAAGAAATGAACTCCATAGATGTGTTACAGTGGCTCATCAGCCTCAGACACAGTACAAGGACCTAGAGCAGTACCTGGATCTTCAGGTTTGTACACAGTGGTTCCCCATATCGGCAAACACAAATGGCTGAGCACTTTAGATGTTTAAGAAAAGGGTCAGGTTCATTTGACCTTCTCAGGACACACTCAGAAAGGCCCTATGGAGGATCAAGCCCGCTCTGTATGTGTTCACAGTCAGAGAATGCATTTAACCTGTGGGATTCTCCCCCTAGGAGCAGAGCCTCTCTGCAGAGCACCACCATCTCCTCAAGCAGCCACTTGGTTTAACCTCAGTTTCCTGGGGGAAAAGAAAACTTTCCTCCACGTCTCCTGGCTGGCCCACTGTGAGATACAGAAAGAAAAATATGCAGCTGCTTCACAAATTCTAAAATTGCATCTGCAAGCGGTCACGACTGTACCCAGAGAGAGTACACATCCTGGTGGGAAAATTTCTCCGTGGTATATTAGCATGACTAGGCAGGAAGTTCATTAATCCAAACTTTCCTGAGCAAGAAAGGATGAGTGAATAAATAATTAAATAAATAAGGGAAATTGTAATCTGAATCTAACCACCAACTATTATACTACTTCAGAAGATGACAATTCCTTACCTGCAATACGGAATGCATTTAGCTATTAAATTACAAATGCCCCATTCGGGCTGATCTCCCTCTCTTACACAGGTTCCTATTAAGGCAACAAGAATTGTTTATGTCTTTATTTGACCCTACAAACAACAGAGCTTATGAACAAAACAAAGATCAATATTAAAGAACACAATATTTACAGTATATGAAAGCAAAAATGTAACAGCAAATCATGACTTTAGAGAAGTTGGTCTTAAAGAAGAAGATGATCTGAAGGACCTTCTGTAGTATGAATCAGATAGCACCAAATACACATCTTCATGCTAGGAATTACACCAACTCTTAACGAGATGATTGTATAAAAACGTAGATGTGATTCATTAAATAATTATATCTCACAGCTCTTCCCAGAAGGAAAAAAAAAAAAAAAAAAGAGAGAAATTTCCCTACTTGCATATGCCATTTTTTTCAGCCTGTCTTTTGTGCATTTGGACGTGTGTGAGAGAGCAAGCAAAAGAGCCAGACAGAATAAACTTAATTTCCTACCCATCTACTTCCTCCCGCAAAGTACATTAAATCTATCCATCCAACCCAATCTAATTGGACTGCAGAGCAGATATTCTGACAAACTTTGTGAGAGCTGGTAGCTGGGCTGAGCCTCTTAAATTAATCCCCAGTTATTGTTCGGCCCCTTCTGTACCCCGAGAGGCAGCAGCGAGGCAGTTGCTGGGCACACGTATACCCTGCCTGCCCAACCAGTGCGAGCCCCACTCCGAGCTAGCCACAGAAAGTAACACTCTTTAGCCAGGCAAACCCTTGGGTAGCCAGAAATAGAAATTGCAAGGAAAGATGCGAGGTATGTCGCTGGGGACATACTGAAGATTTATGACTACGATGTGAGAAGGCTTAAGGAGATTAGACAGCTTCCACTGGCTTGTGTTTCTTCATTCCTTTTTTGTTTTTGTTTTTCACTGTTTGTTTGGAGGTTGAAGGAATTGCATTTAAAAATCAACAACTGATCTCTTTTGCATAAAGGACCCACTTCCACAAACATCACCCCTATCAGCTCAAAATCTATCCAAGACCTCAGACAAGAAAGAGAAAGTCAGATTAATTCCAGGAGTTCCTATGGAATTTGAAAAAATGAGCAAACAATAAATTAATGAGTATAATCAGGATTGGAACCCATGAGAGGGAAGATCCAAAAATATGTATTTTTCCTGGAAAATACTGAGTAAATATTTACATGTTTGCCTTTTAATGTTTTAATTTTCATGAGAAAAGTTGCCTGTTGATACTACACCTATATATAAACAGATACTAGGACCTCAAATTGTGTAAAAAGCCATGTATCACTTTATTTTCTTTTAATAAAACTTCATATCATCAAATAATGAGTTTCAAGAATCTCAGAAAGCAATGAAATAAATGTGACACAGATGTTGACCAAAAAAAAAAAGAAGGAATGTTTTTACTTCATAGCAACTAAATAGGTCAAGCCATTTCCTTCTTCAGGCAAATCTCAGAGGACTAGGGGCCAGCCTGGGAGAGAGTGTGAGAGAGTGAGCGAATGAGAGGGAGTGTGAGAGTGAGTTTGAGAGTGAGTGTGGAGGGGTGGGGGTAGGGGCTAGTTGAGAGTGTGAGAGTGTGAATGAGAGAATGAGTGAGAGTGTGGAGGGGGTAGCGGGCGGGGCTGGAAGAGAGTGTGAGAGCGTAAGAGTGAGAGTGAGTGTGAGCATGAGTGTGGGGGGGCTGGGTGCACTAGACTGAGAAAGAGTGAGAGTGCGAGTGTGAGTGTGGAGGGGGGTGAGGGTCAGGGCTGGAGGAGAGTGTGAGAGTGTGATAGTGTCAGAGTGTGAGAATATGAGAGTGCTAGTGTGAAATTAAGTTTCTGAATGAGTGAGAGTTTCGGAATGAGTGTGAGTGAGACTGAGAGTGTGGAGGGAATGGGGGGTAGTTTGGGAGAGAATGTGAAAGTGTGAGACAGTGTGTTAGTGTGACAATAGAGGGGGTTGGAAGCGGTGCTGGCAGAGTGTGAGAGCGTGGGAGTGCAAGAGTGAGTGTGAGTGTGGAGGCAGTGGAGGGCTATGCTGGGAGACAGTGAGAGTGTCAGAGTGCGAGTGTGGAGGGGGTGGTGCTGGAGGACAGAGCGAGAGTGTGAGAATGTGAGAGTGTCAGTGTCAGAGGGTCAGAGTGAGTGTGAACGTGAGTACTGAGGGAGAGAGGGACGGGTTGGGAGGGATAGTGAGAGTGTGAGACTGTGAGTGTGAGAGTGAAGGGGCTTGGGGTCAGGGCTGGGAGAGAGTAGAAGAGTGGAGGGGGTTGGTGCTGGAAGAGTGTAAGAGTGTGAGTGTGAGCGTGGAGGGGGTAGGGAGTAGGGCTGGGAGAGAGTGTGAGAGTGTGAGTGAGTATGAGAGTAAGTGTGAGTTTGAAGGGGTTGGGGGGCCAGGCTGGGAGAGAGGGCGAGTGAGTGAGAGTGTGAGAGTGCATATAAGAGTGGTTGGGGGTGGGAAGTGGTAGGCATGGCTGGGACAGAGCGTGAGCGTGAACTCCTGTAAGTGTGAGCGTGCTTGGAGAGAACATGTGAGAATATGAGTGCGAGTGTGCACTCGTGAGAGTGCACTCCCGACAGTGAGTTCCCCCGCAAGTGAGCGCTCCTATGAGTGTGTGCTCCCATGAATGAGCACTCCTGTGGGTGTGCAGTCCCGTGAGTGTGCACTCCCATTTACCTCTAAGCACAAGCTATCTTTAATTTAAAGGACTTTAAGTGTGCAAGAACTTGAGTGTGAGAGTGAATAAGGTTGGGAACGGGGCCGGGAGAGAGTGTGAGAGTGTGAGAATAGTGTGTGGTTGAGGTTGGGAGATAATCTGAGAGTGTGAGTGTTTGAGAGTGAGTGTACAGGGTGTGGGGGTTGGGGCTTGGTGAGAGTGTGAGTGTGTGAGAGTGAGTGTGCAGGTGTGGGGATTGAGCTAACTGAGAGTGTGAGAGAGCGAGGCTGGGAGTGAGAGGACGAGTGAGAGTCTGGAGGGGGTGGAAAGCAGGCCTGGGAGAGAGTGTGAGTGAGAGTGTCAGTTTAAGAGTGTGAGACTGTGGGAATGTGAGAGGAAGAGAAAGTGAAAGTGTGTTGAGGGGGTGGGGACTGGGAGAGAGTGGGAGAGTGAGAGTGAGTGTGAAAGTGGAGAGTGTGGGGTAGAGTTGGGAGAGAGTGTGAGAATGTGAGAAAGAGTGAGAGTGTGAAGGGGGTGGGGGCGCCTGGCTGGGATAGAGTGTGAGAGAGTGACTATGAGAGTGAGTATGGTGGCAGTGGTGGGTGGGAGGCAGTGGGCGTGATTGGGAAAGAGTGTGAGCGTGAACTCATGTGAGTGTGAGTGTGCTTGGAGAGAATGTCTAAGTGTGAATATGAGTGTGAGTCTGCACTCCCGTGAGYGATCATTCCTGCAAGTGTGCACTCCCTCCCACGAGCAAGCACTCACATGAGCACGCACTCCCGCAAGCGAGTGCTCCAGAGAGTGTGTGCTCCACTGACTGAGCTCTACCACGAGTGAGCAATCCTGTGTGTGACTTCTCCCGTGAGCGCACACTGCCGTGACTGTGCACTCGGGGGAGTGCACACTCCATAGAGCGCACACACCCTTGAGAGCACACTCACGCGAGTGCACACTCCCTCAAGAGCACATTTCCCCACAGTGCACACTCAGGGGAGTACACACTCCGCCAAGTGCACGTTCAGGGGACTGCATACTCCTCCGACTGCACACTCAGGGGAGTGCACACTCAGAGGACCTTCCCTGACAGCACGCTCAGGGAATGCACACTCAAGGGGAGTACATACTTCCCTGACTGCACACTCAGGGGGCTGCACACTCAAGGCAGTGCACACTCCAGGGAATGCTCACTGCTACAAGTGCACACTTGGGGGGTGAACACTCCCCGGAGTGAGCACTCACCCGAGTACACACTTCCCCGACTGCACACTTCCCCAGAATGCACACTCAGGGGAGTACACACTCCGCCAAGTGCACACTCAGAGGGCTGCATACTTCCCTGACAGCACACTCAGGGGAATGCACACTCAAGGGGAGTGCATCCTTCCCTGACTGCACACTCAGAAGAGTGCGCACTCTCTAGAGTTCACACTGCCCAGAGTACACACTTGGGGGGGTGAACACTCCCCCGAATGAACACTCAGGGGAGTGCACACTCACCCGAGTGCACACTCCCCGGAGTGCACACTCAGGGGAGTGCACACTCACCCGAGTGCATACTCCCCACAGTGCCCACTCAGGGGAGTGCACACTCCCCGGAGTGCACACTCAGGTGAGTGTACACTCCCCCGAGTGCACACTCCCCGGAGTGCATACTCAGGTGAGTGCACACTCACCCGAGTGCACACTCCCCGGAGTGCACACTCACCCGAGTGCACACTCACCCGAGTGCACACTCCCCAGAGTGCACACTCAGGGGAGTGCACACTCCCGGAGTGCACACTCAGGTGAGTGCACACTCCCCCGAGTGCACACTCCCCGGAGTGCACACTCAGGTGAGTGCACACTCACC
>PTEX01000280.1:577940-880218 GCA_003342815.1 Eudromia elegans | reverse complement strand
CAGTGTTATGAAATTCAGCAAGGGAAAGTACAGGGTCCTGCACCTGGGGAGGAATCACTCCAGACAGCAGTACAGGCTGGGGAGCGACCTTCTGGAGAGCAGCTCTGCAGAGAAGGACCTGGCCGTCATGGTGGACGACAAGTCGAGCATGAGGCAGCAGCGTGCCCTCATGACCAAGAAGGCCAATGGGATCCTGGGGTGTATTAAGCAGAACGTCTGCAGCAGGTCGAGGCGGGTGATCGTCCTCCTCTCCTCAGCCCTGGTGAGGCCACACCTGGAGTCCTGCGTGCAGTTCTGGGCTCCCCAGTACAAGAGGGATGTGGAGCTGCTGGAGAGAGTCCAGCGCAGGGCTACAAGGAGGATCAGGGGCCTGCAACATGTGCCCTTGTGAGCAAAGACTGAGAGAGCTGGGCCTCTTCAGCCTGGAGAAGAGAAAGCTGAGAGGGCATCTACTCAGCATATATAACTAGCTTAAGAGAGGGAGTGAGGAAGATGGGGCCGGCTTCTTTTGGTGGTAGCCAGCGATAGGACTAGAGGAAATGGCCACAAACTCAAGCACCAAAAGTTCCACAGGAACTTAAAGAAAAATTGCTTAAGAGTGATGGTGACAGAGCACTGGAACACATAGCCAAGAGAGTTGGTGCAATCTCCTTCTCTGGAGATCTTCAAAACCTGCTTGGACACCACCCTGTGCCACATGCTGTAGGTGACCCTGCATGTGCAGGGGGGTTGGACTAGATGACCTCTAGAGGTGCCTTCCAACCTTAAGCATTCTAGGATTCTGTGACTGGTCCGCTGAGCACATTTAGGCAATATGCCCAGGAATTTCGCTGGTAGCTTAACGAGACTCTTTACAAAGATATTCCAGCTCACTGTTCACTATGTGCCCTTAAGCGGAAAGAAGGGCAGGTGAGTCCATGAGCCATTTGCTAGTCAAAACCTGAAAAGCTTTTGCCCTCCTTTAAATCCTCAGGAACACCCCTGCTGTGCTATTTGCTCTCCCGGTTTTGTAAGTCTTGCCGAGGGTGACTTCCAATAGCCTTATTTGAATTATTTAAGTGCTACCTTCAAATTCTGTCCTTCAACATTTATTGAGTGCTAGCTAACCGCTTGGGTGAATCCAAGACAGGGGCATTTAATAACAGTGTGACATCAATAAAAGCAATCCTAACATCCTAACAGTGAAAGCTGCTGTCTCCAACCAAATTGTTCCAAATACACGCCCTACACAAGCACTGTTTTCTCCCCCAAAAGTATTGCCTACATGCTCAAAATGCAAGTTTACATTTTGTTAAATCTTAGAAAGCAAAATAATATTGCAAAGCAAAGCAGACTGCACTTCCTTTCCTACCACTTCTTTTATCCCCCAAATTACCAAGACTTTTGTGCAAGATGCTTTTTATTATGGCTTTGCTCAGGGTCTGAGAGTTGTTTGTTGATGTAAGAGAAAATTTCTTAACAATCTTTAAAGAAATCTCAAAAGATGCGTGCCAGAAACAGAGCTATAAACGTTAACATAGAGGGAGAAAATGCACTGGAGGGAGTTTTCTTATTCCATTAGGAATCTGGTTTATTTCAAAAGCTCTCTTTTTTTTTTTTTTTTTTGTTGGTTCAGTTTCCCAATTAATACATCTGTGGAAAAAAAAAAGCCTTAAATGTATATGATTCAAACCAAGATCTAGTCTCTGTGCACTCTCTTCTTGATAACAATCTGTAGTCTCTGAATTCAGAATCAGAGAAAGGAGGAGAACAGCATTAAACTCCTGTTAAACCAGCAGTGGACACGAACCCAGAACACCTGATGTCCAGATCGCAGCGTGGACTCTTAAAAGACTGAAACACTCCCCACGCTTAAAGTACGACTCCTTTCAACCAGATCATGGCATTACAAAATTCTCTATGTACCTATTTAGGAGTGAGTTCTATACCGAGATTATCACGTTTACAAAAGGGAAATTAAACTTTCAAAAAAAGTTCAACAAAAATTCAGACTCTTAGGCAGCTAAAATGGATCCTCCTAGTTGATATGCCCTCACCACTGAGCTTTTTAAAGCTGATGCACAGTAAGTGTAACAATAAGGCAAGGATTAAGCCAAACCATGTTGAGGATCTGAAGGATTAATACAACTGAGAACTAGGAAGCAGCAGGCATTTTTGTCAGCAATATTATATGCAAAATAATATATAAAAGAAGCATTTAGGCACAGTACAGGAAGGTGATTTGGGGATGTGAGCAACCATGTGATGGTGGAGTTCAGGATCCTGAAAGAAGGGAGTAGGAAAAAAGTGGGATTATAACCCTGGGCTTGAAGAGAGCAAACTTTGGCCTTTTCACGGACCTGCCTGGAAGAATTTCATGTGATATGGCCCTGGAAGGAAGAAGATTCCAGAAAAAATGGTTGGTATTCAAGGATCGCCTCTCCCTAGTTCAAGAATGGTTCATCCCAACAGGAAGGACAACAAGCAAAGGCAGCAGGAAGCCTGCATGGATGAACTCAGATATAAAAAGTGTACAAGAGGTGACCCAGGAAAGGTCACATGGAATGGTCAACAGAGAGACACGGTCCAAGCACGCAGGGATGGGGTTAGGAGAGTTAACGCCCACCTGGAGTCTGAACTGGCAAGGGATATCAAAGGCAACAAGAGAAGCTTCTACGAGCGCGTAAACAGCAAAAGGAGGGCTAAGGAAAATGTGGTCCTGCTGCTAAACAGGGCAGAGCCCTGGTGACAAAGGGCACAGAGGGCTGAGGTCCTCAGTGCATACTTCACCTCAGCCTTTGATGGTAAGGCCAGCACTCGTGAATCTCAAGCCCCTGAGACCTGAAGTGAAGCCTGCAGCAACGAAGAATTACCCTTGGGGAAGGAGGATCAGGCATGGAACAGTTAAACAAACTGCACAGAAAAGTCTGCAGGCCCTAACACGGTGTACCTCTGAGTGCTGAGGAAGCCTGCCAATGTCACTGAAAAGCCACTCACTTTGAAAAGTTGTGATGACTTGGGTAGGATCCGAGGAATGGAAGAAAACAAATACCTTAAAGGAGGCAAGAAGGAGGATCTGGGGAAGCACAGGCCAGCCAGCCCCTCCTAGACCTCTAGGAATGTGATAAAGCTGGGAATGTGATAGAGCAGCTAATTCTGAAAAGTGTTTCCAGATATGTGAAGAACAGGAAGGTGACTGGGGGAGACAGCAGGAATCAGAGAGAGGCAGATCATGCTTAACCCACTGAAATGTGCAAATGTTATAAAACTGGAAGCTATGGATGATATACAGATGGTTCTGCTGCCATTCAGGGGAACCTCAATGGGCAGGAGAAATGGGCAAAGAGGAAAGTGCAAAGTCCTGCACCCGGAGAGGAACAGCCCTAAGCATGAGGGGCAACGAGTTCCAGAGCACCTTTGCAGAGAAAGACCTGGGAGCCCTGGTGGAAACCAAGCAGAACACAGCCCAGCAATGTGTCCTTAGGAGAAAGGTGGATCCAAGGTGGTCCAGAGAGACTGTGGAGTCTCCATTCTTGGAAGATACTCAAAACTTGACCAGATACAGTTCAGAGCAACCTGCTCTTGGTGACCCTACTTGAGGATCAGGTGATCTCTACAGGTCCCTTCCAACACCAACAATAACGTAGTTCTGTCATTTATTTAGCATTTTTACTGCAACAATAGTGCTGCATGGACATTACACATTTGCTAACTGTATGGATACAGATTTCACTTTTTTTTTTTTTTTTTTTTTTTTTTTTTTTTTAAATTTAACCACAGCACCATCAGTTTTACACAGATCAGAGAGGTATTTTACCTATGTGGAATGTGGAAATCAGGAGCTTAAAGGCTGGAGAAGCCAAAGCACGAGATGCAAACAGGAACAGAAGCAACTGACAGTTGTTCCCACTACAGTGGGAACAGTAAGAGCTGGTAAAAGGAGACACTCATGAATTTGAGCAGCTGATGTCAAACATGGCTCTGTGCTCCATCAGGAAATTTGGAAAAGCAAGGAAGCAAGATTACAGGCTGCAATAGTATTTTTCAGTCTATGAACCTGGACAAAGCCCAAAATGTGGAAACCTAGAAGAAAGTCTCCTCCATCATGAGTATCCTCACGCATTTCTTTTAGCCCGAGGCACCTCTGAGGTTTTACTGAGGTTCCTCACCACACCAGGAGACTGGAAGGAGCCTGAGAGCCCGTGAGAGCAAAGAGGGAGCTGGAACTAAACTCGCTGCGTGGCGGGAGGGAGGCTGAACCCTTGACGTGCACTGGAGAGAAAGGATTGCTCAGCAGATACCTATGTGATTTTGCAACTTTTTATGACCAAAAATGTAAGGAATCAGAAACAGGGCTGGATTAACTTTCTTGAGGTCTCTGTCCAAGAACACTTAAACAATCTCTGATGTGAATTTGTCTGTCCTGTGCTTAACTTCCAGGGAAAGCTATTAGTCAGCTCACCGAGGTGCCTGTTCCAGTGTTGTCACTTTATCAAGTTTCAAAGTTTTTCCTATTACCCAACTCTGGTAAGAAGCTGTTTCTTGTCTTTCTCCTAGTGCACTGGAGAGAACAATAGACCATTGCTCTTTCTGCAAGACTTTATCCTGCAATTTAAGTTCAGGCCTTTCTTCCTAGTCACACGGCTACAATTTGCAGTCCTTTAGTCCCTCCTTTAAACCTTTTCCAATCTGTGTGTATTTCTCCCAAAGCAATATCAATATCTGCACTGAATACAGCACTCGAAGCCTCACCAACGTTGCCTCGAGTCCTTCTCTCTCACATCCTATGAGCGTCACACTGCTCCAGATCCCATCAACCACAGAAGGATGATGCAGTCAGTATATTATTCAATATACTGCCTAGATTCTCATGTGACTTACAGCTGCCCATTTATTTTCACCATTCACACTTACACACTCAGTTCATCTTCCCTAAACCTGTTTCCTTACTGAGTTTTGACTTTTCCTTCCTTCCTTCCTTCCTTCCTTCCTTCCTTCCTTCCTTCCTTCCTTCCTTCCTTCCTTCCTTCCTTCCTTCCTTCCTTCCTTCCTTCCTTCCTTCCTTCTCATTCCTTCATATACTATTAGTTGGGTGTTTCAGTGCAATTCAGACAGGATTACTGAGGAGGGATGGGACATCTACTTACACTACTGAAGAAAACAGTAGGACAGGGTAGACCCCTGAAGTTTCCCACTTGAAACATCAGACAAGTATTCAATGATGCCTTTTCTCTGCCCACCTGGTGACGATTTCACCTGCTCTGTATCTCCCTGGCTTGCCACATGACAGGCAAAAGTCTAAATGAACTTGGTGCATGTTCCATTTACTACTTCTCAATTACTGGGAAACTTGTTATCTAAGCAATCTGAATGAAAACTTAAGAAAAACAAAGAGAAAGGAAAGATAAGCCTTGGCAAAGATGAAAGCTTCTTTCTTATGCTGGGATATCTTGTAAGCCATGTAATACATTTTTTCAAGAGCAAAGACCCACGACAAAGCTTGAGTTTTCAATGTAGAAGCGAGCAGCGTCACAGTCCATGCAGTAACCACATCCACATGCTTCTGGAAGGAACGGTTCCAAAGAATTCAAAACAGCCATTTTTTAATAGTTTTAAAAAGCTCCCATAGAATGTAATAAGAAATTGTATCTATTCTACAAGATTTAAGAAACTGTTACAAGACAAAGTGGAAGAGGGTTATGTTACCTTCAGTTTGAAACCATTTCACAGTAATTTCTGTAGGACCCATTGACATCTCACACGTCGGATTACACTGGTTTAACTTCCCTATGATGTTGAGCTCCAGTTTCCTTCAGTCCATAAGCTCCTCTAAACACATTTAGAGAGCTGATCTTGCACTCCTGGCATGTTCACACTAGATGCTTAATGTCAAACAGCACTGCAAGTGAAGTAATTGTTATAGTTTTATTAAGCAAATAATTCTTCCTTCTTATAATATATTTGTCAAAAGCTGGAATTAATCTTCCCCCCTATTGGCTTTCTCCCTTGCCACTTGGTAAGCTTAATTTTTTTCTCCATATTTTTAAATGGAGCTAAAAACACCAAGATTGTAAAATACAGGGGGGAAAATGAGCTTCCATTAATTCCTAAAGTTAAAGCATGTTAATTTTTCCTTCAACACTATTGATGAATCTAGCACGTAACTTCTAAGAAAAGGGTCTGTCAGGCCATCATTGCTGGGAAGTTACATAGAAATAGGTGGAACAGTGATTTTTCTTCCACGTTTTGTAGCTATCTAACCCCCAAATGAATTCCTTTCATGCCTGAAGTTCAAGCTCCTCTTAAACACCTTCGGCTCCGACACTTTCCACGCTTCTTACTGCCTGCCAGGAAGCTTCTCCAGCTCATGCTGGCTTATATCTACATTACTACTCGTAGTGTAGTCCAAAAGGATGGGATGTGCAGAGCTAGGCTGCTTCTGGTGGGAACCTGGCAAGTCCAGGCCTCGGAGGTGGGCGTTAGTTTTGCCAGTTTTGGACAACATTTAGCTTCATGTTCAAGAACTGAAGGCTCTCTAGGGGATGCCTTATGTGCATCAGATGCACTGTGGAGCCTACTGGGTTCATGCACCTTGTAATTTAAACTAGAGCAAGGTAAGTGGGGAGTAAGGGCAGCATCGTTACAGAAGGGCAATAAAACAAACTAAAATGCTAATTCAGATGAACCCACTGGCCAGCGAGAAAGAACCAGGTGCACCCTCTGTTCCCCTCAGCCCCTGCATTATCAGCGCTCAACGTCACCCACATAATTCAGAGGGAGGCACCTCATTTCCTGCTGAATTCCCAGCTCAGGATCACCACCGAACTGGGCACTCAGCTTGCCTCACTGCCTCCTGTTTTCCGGACTACCACATCTATGAGATTCAATTCTTTGAATAGGTTAGGTTAGGTTAAAATGAAAACAAACTTTTAAAAAAAATCCTCAACTTACTTCAGCATAAAAGTTCAAGAGAAAACTAGACAAGCAGAAGATCCCGCGTGTGTTTGATTCCAAGGCCATACGAAAAACACACTGCCTCTCTCCACCAGAGAAGCTGCTGGGACGTAGCTGACCCAGAACTCCAGTCCTGTGACTACCACAAGCCTTCCTCGTATATTCTGAAAATGTTTTCACTTGGTGAAACAGGGTTATTACCATGTTTTGTCGTTTCCTTGAGTTACTCTGATGTTTGAACTATGCCAGAGCCAAAACTCAGTGCAGTAAAACACTTTTTTTTGCCTGACTAGGCCATGTTCACATTTTTGTGATACACCTATTTGTATTTGATCTTTGTTTTTCATTCAAAAGCTACTTTGAATAATTTCAAGTTGAATGTCCGTTGCCTATAGCCGCTCTCAAACAATGCATATGTGATGTGCATATAATGAAAATAATCATTTAGGAGCAATGCTGAGTTGCAGCAAACTGATCCTACTCTGTCTTTGAGTGATACATTGGCATTAAGTTCCAGCTGAAGCAAATAGATTCTTGGAATTTATCTGGAAAACTGCAGCAAATCCCTCATGATTACAACTTTACAATGCAGGAATCCAGTCAGCTGGCCTACTACTCTATCTCTCTAAAATGGGAGGATTTAGAATGAAGATTTTATCAGTTTATGTTATTACAGAAAAACTTCAAGACAAGCTGTTGGATACAAATTTATGGGCAGGAAACATTTTCAGAAGTCTCCAGTTGTTCACATGGATCAAAACCCAGTGACCTGGCAGAACCTGAAATTTTGTTCTGTCAGATGTGCGTTGCTCTGGACAGAAAACGATATAAAAAGCAGTTGAGTACCTGCCTATGGGAAAGTTCATCATTTAGTTGGGTAATCAAGATGACTTGCATCCAGTTGGTAGTATTTACAGCAGGCAAATGATTTCCCCAAGAATGACCCTTTCCAGCCTATTCACCAAAAATGAGTTATTTGTGAGAAAAAAAAAATGCTGTTCATTATCAAAGGCTGGCATTTAAAAAATGGACTTCTCTCATGGAAAAGATTGACTCTCAGATTAACATGGGGCCCAAGATCGGTCCTCCGTATTTTGAGACAAGAAGCAGAAAGCCATTAGGTACATAGAAAATGGAACAGTAGCAGGACATTTAGAGCCACAAAGTTGTGTTTGTGTCTTAACACTCAAGTTTAGATGCTAGAGATCCATTAAGTCAACTTAACTTTGAACAGTGGCACTATCTCCCCTAAAATAAATTCAGGCTTTGTAAACATAAACTTAACGGATAATCTGGGATGTGGCAACCCTCCACCAGGGTTGTCCACCTGCATACGCCACATCCCTCTCCAACTTCGCTGCCAGTTACGGCAGTAATAACAAAACACCTTGAGCAAGAAGGAGATAACTCAACCTGAGGGAGGAGGTAACTCAACCTGCTGCGAGAACTGCCCGATCAGTGAGGGCAGCGTTGCTCACTCCGGTGGCAGGTCGGCGCTTCCCACTCCTGCAGGGCAATCACACCGAGATGACTGCAGCTTTCCAGTCCTTCACAAATAAGCAGAAGGGTTTACTCCAAACCCCCGCTCTTGCAAACTACAACGGATTTCATGAAGAGCCCTACCTGGCTCCGCAGGATGCCCACGGATTACAGGAAAGTAGCAGAACTGGGCAAGCTGCAATGGAAGGCCAAGCTGGATCACCTGCTGCGGGTCACCTCGCACTTATTTACACTTCAGCTTTCAAGTTTATTTACTTGCTGAGGAATGAGACTTGCACTCGGAAGCACCTGCTAGCATCCTGGCACGAACACTCTCATTTTGCTGGCAAATACCTGGTTTTGAGGGTTGCATCCCTTCCCTTCCCCACCCGGCTTTTCACGTGTGGCCAAGCTGAGAAAGCAAAGATGTTCTCTAGGGCTTTTCAGGAGGCCAGAACAAAGCTCTGGTTAATCCCCAGTACTAAGTTCCTTACAGATCCACAGTGCTACAACTATTTTTATAAACGAACGCATTCACAAAGAACCAGCCAAAATCAGCTTCAGACCTGAGAAGAGAAAAACGCCCTGGAGAAGACGAAAGGAATGAAAAACAGGACTCCTTGCGAGGGCGAGAGCAGGGCATTAACCGTCCCCCGAGGCGCAGCCCTGCACGGCACCCGCTGCGGATCGCTACCCACCCGCGGCAGCTCCGCGCGGCACTCCGGCACTCGGCGAGTGTCACGTGCACGCGCGGGCACATAAATCACCAACTCAGCACTCTGCATTTATGGCAGTTTCAATAACTCGCAGCCTACTGGAAGCCGCGAGAAATAATTGCCACACTTTACATAAAATTTAAACTGACTGCAATTATTCCGTTTCAATTTATTGAGGTTTCAATTTACTAAAATGAGACAAGCATAAGCATTCACTGATTTTTATGTCGGGATTTGATGAAATCAAAACAAATATGTGAGGAAAAAAAGTTGTGCTTTCTACCTCTAAAGAATCACTGAAATAATTACTATTCAAAACAAGAATTCTGAAGATGGGCATTGCCCAAATCCCTCAGGCTCTTGTTTTTATCTTAATGGATTTGTATCAAACACTATCCCTGTTGTCCAGTTCTATGGAGAATTCCACATATGCCTTCATATTCAATATGACCCCAGCTAATGAAGTTATCTTGTGGAGCAGACTTAAGGAACACAGAATCAGCAGTACTTGAGATCAAGACAGCTCTGGCAGCCCAATAATACAAAAAGCTCCTTTCCTCTGGAAAACCCAAGAAGAAAAGGGTCCATATGAAGTAACTTTAGTACTTTATATTTTCTTCATAGGAGCTGCATCACTTTCAAACTGGTAACGTATGAAGTGCTATGGCCCTGGGCACTTCCCAGGGATCTACCACTATAGGGGTCTTGCAGAGCTTGGGTTTTTCCATTACACTAACTCCTTGAGTTCCAACTCAGCTGGCAGCTCATCTTCCTATTCAAAAATGTCTTTTGCAACTAAGACACTAAATGCCCGCTATTATCAGTACATACTACAGCACAAGCAAGCAAGCAGAAACTACCAGTTAGTAACACAGCCATTAGTGGGAATGAGCCAGGGGACACTTGTTCTGCAATGCTTGTCCCTATTTCTGAGATTTCCCCCAAAACTAACCATGGAAAGATGGGCATATGCATCTGTAATTCACTGGAAAAAACAGTGTACCTCAAAACTGCCTCATCATCTGACAGACAACATCAGGTTTCTATTACTTGAACATAAGGGCAGAGATCTATGGGTAGAAACCAACAAACAAATAATAAACAAAAATCCTCTACTTTCTCAACCATTTATAATGCAACTGAACCTCTCAAGCCTCTTTTGATTCAGCTCTTGCAAGAGTAATAAAAATTGTAGCTATATTAAAGTAAATCTAAAATTGATGGAAATATAGTAGTATACGTGCTAGCTCACAAACACTAAGGGAAGAGGTTAAATAATCTTGACTTGCATACATGAAGATTGAAAAGGATATGCTGCCCTGTAGCATTGCCTCCAAGGCACGTAGGCAAAGGCAGACGTGACGAAAAGCCACTGTACTTGAGAAGGGACATAGAAAGGAGGAGCAGCAGCAAAGCTTGAGACTAAGAGGGCACACTTGAGAGCTGAAAGTTATCCCTGAGTACACAATGAGGTCACAGCATAGTCTTTCCAGAAGAGGGGTTGGCACTGACATCCAGAGCTCTTTAAGAAGTAGCAAGATTAAAAAAAAAAAAAAAAAAAAAAAAAGAGGAATTTATTGATCAAAAAAATTCTGCTTTAAGATGCCGTTTAGGAAAGATGATGTAAGAACTTTCCCACCCCTTATCACTAACAAGACTTGATTTTTCAGGCATCCTTTCCTTTCTAAAACAAAAAAAATCCATTGAATGAATTTGGCATGCACAGGCAGGGTGCAGGGAAAGTAAAGAGCATAGCAGTGTGCAGTCACTGCTTATCTTCACCAGTGAAGCCGTGCCACTGTTTCCACTGAGTTGGCACAGATGTACGTTTTGTGCTAGGAAGCAATGCCCTCGCACGGTCACCACATCACTTCAGCACAAGTTTCTGCAGCTGCTGTACTCACGATTCACATTATAGAGGCTGTTCCCTGTTCTGACGTGACTGATGCGACCTGAAGTCCCAGCCTGCCTTCAGTTGGACTTTTTCTTTTCCTCTAAACCTGCTTCGTAAGCTAGACCAGCTGATAACAAAACATGGGCAGAAAAGCACGTTCTGCTCAGGTTCTGAGAGCAAAACTGCCTCTCATTTGGATACTGCTATCAGATGGAAGCCACAAAAGGAATACAGGGCTGAGTTCAGAGGTTGTGTAACACAAATCAAGGTGCACATCATGACAGTCAGCTTAGAAGACAGAGTTAACACAGCGCATCTGTTCCATTAGGTACCAAGCCCTCAGAGGGACAAGTTAATGTGAGGAACACATCTGCCCAAGAATAGAGGCAGAATACTTACATAAAGAGGAAATTAAAGGAAAAAAAAGTTTATTTAAATGATAATTTGGGAACACAAAGTACAGCCAATAAAGAGAAATGACAACGTTGCATTTTTAATACTTCCAACAAGGAGGCAAAAAGAATTTATATTGGAAAACACTTCAGAGATCTGCAATGACTTCACATTTCCCAAGTCACTGGATGGCTGATATTGTGTTATGCCAGTACTTCTAGATGTGCAGACTGACGTGCATTACCATGGGTTGGTGCAAGTTCAGAGCAGCAAGAGGCCCTCAGCACCAGACCTCCCCTCACTCAACACGACCTTAGAATCACAGAATCATAGAATGGCTAGGGTTGGAAGGGACCTGTAGAGGTCATCTAGTCCAACCCCCCTGCACACGCAGGGTCCCCTAGAGCATGTGGCACAGGGTGGTGTCCAGGCGGGTTTTGAAGATCTCCAGAGAAGGAGACTCCACCACCTCTCTGGGCAGCCTGTGCCAGGGCTCTGTCACCCTCACTGTCAAGAAATTCTTTCTCAAGTTCCTGTGGAACTTTTGGTGCCTCGATTTGTGGCCGTTTCCTCTAGTTCTATCACTGGCCACCAATGAGAAGAGGCCAGCCCCATCCTCCTCACTCCCTGTCTTGAGATATTTATATACATTGATCAGGTCCCCTCTCAGTCTTCTCCAGGCTGAAGAGGCCCAGCTCTCTCAGCCTTTCCTCACAGGGCACATGTCCCAGGCCCCTAATCATCTTCGTAGCCCTGCGCTGGACTCTCTCCAGCAGCTCCACGTCCCTCCTGCACTGGGGAGCCCAGAACTGCACACGGTACTCGAGGTGCAGCCTCACCAGGGCTGAGTAGAGAGGCAGACCTTAAATGCTGCAGACCTTAAATGCTGCAGACCTTAAATGCTGCAGAGGTGGCTCAGTCTCTATTTGTAGCCAGAGCCTTTTCCTGCTAACATCATTAATCGCCTGCAGAGTATTCCTCTCGTTTCATTAGGCTGGACTACATTCCACTAAGGCTAGATCTGGGATTTTTTTACAGCGCGTACCACGTATAGTAACATAATACTCTGTTAGTCAGAATGAGAAATGCTGAATTAAGCTGCTGAATTAAGCCATGAGACAAGGTTGCTAATACTTGTCCTTTAAGCTACTATTATGCAGTTATATATATATATATATATATATATATGTTAAAACAAGTTCAGCAACATTTCCTCGCTTCTTCACTGTGATTTCCTTTACAGGACATCTGAGCCATACGCAAGGCAGCGATAGCAACTGCTATCATACACTATACAGGAACATACATGTATAGCCCTGAGGCGGTAAAGCCTCATCTACCTGCAGTACATTGCAGAATGGTTATCAGCTTGTGATGGCTACTTAATCCTTAAATAGGATTGAGATTTTTGTTTGGTGAAAACCTCCAAGAATATGGAGCAATTCCACCATTGCATTAAACTGCATTCAGCAGCCTTGTGATACGCAGAGGTCTGGGTGGCATGCAGGCTTCTACAGCCTGCCCATGGAGCATGAGGTGGCCTGTAATATCAAAATGAAACCTAGGAGTGAAAGATGTAGGGGTGAATGCAAGGCCCCATCTTGGTAAATGCCAGGCCCCATCTTGGTAAATAACCTGGTTAACAGCACCTCCTAAAAGAGGTATTTGGATGTACTTGTGTGTGCCTGTGACAAATAAAACTCCAGGGAGCTTTCCCTAGACTGACCATGTTCACGGCAAGATGATCAATCACCAGCCCTCAACCGGTCACCTTGCAGATGACAACAGCCATGAGCCCTTTTAAACAGCAACAAGAGAATCACACAGAGGTTTCTGAAGCAAAAAGTCAGCACGACAAGAAGCATGAACGTTTGTAGCAGGGAGAAGAAACCTTGGGGAGGAAACAACTGGCTTGGATCCTGGGTCTTCTGACAAGGAATCAGAATGGCCCTATAGTCAGAGTCTCTCTATGTATAAGAATATATACGTTCACATATTTCCAAATATAGCTATATTTAGCTACATCTATAGGCAGACTACCCTACCAAAATCAGTTGGCCAGAAATGAAATGACATCTCCCAGTTTTATTACAAGCTACTGAAAGGCACAGGAGTGGCAGGACTGCATGGAATGGTCACCTTTCATTTACAACAACGTGTTCCAGAGAAAGCTGGAAAATATAAACAGTTGTGACTAGAAAATCACACGAAAGAAAATTAGATAAGTCAAATATTTTGACTGAGGGAAGTGTCTAAGAGGATACTCTAATCATCCAAATTCAGGAGAAATTGATTTTGCCCTATCTTTCTTATTTCTTCACTGAAAAGTTTTAGTTTCAAGAAATGGGCTTCATTGTAAATGTCAAATGGCATAGAAAAGTTTTGTTACAGAACTGTAAAAAAAAAATCAAACAAACAAAACACATAAAAAAAAGAGACGCACATTGGGAATGACTATTTTTAAACTGTGTTAAATTTAGCATGCTATGCTTAAAAGAATATCATTAGTTAAGCCACGGTTATTTTTTTGACAGGAATTTGATATATCTTTTCATTACAAGGGCACTTACAGGTTCCATCTGCTATGCTTAAAAGGGAGACACTTTTTCTGCAGCACTGCACAGAGCTATCGGCTGCAAAACTTAAAATATCCCAAGGTCTTGAAATAATAGACCTCTAAACTTACACTTCTGGCAAACAGCTTGCAATGCACCTAGAGCAGCTCCTTGCAGCTCAGCCAGGCGACTGCCCTCTCTCCTGTGCCACACGGAGCTGTAAGGGCCTATGGGGGCACACCACTGTCTTTTCCAGGTTCCTAACTCACTGAGTTCTCCTGCAATCAACACACCACCGCTTTCAGCAGAGTCCTGCAAGAACAGGGCTGATGCACCCCTAACATCTCAGTGAATACCCAGTCCTCACGGGAGCTACAACCAGGAGGGATAATCACTCTGGGGACGCACTGACAGGGAACAGGGCTGCAAACCTGGGAAAACAGAGCATGGTGCAGAGCACCGAACGGCTGCAGCTGGCTTGGGTACAGTCACAGGAGAAACGGTGCAGAAAGGGGACACGTTTCTTCATTACAGGAAACACACTGGTTCCCAAGGATGCTACACGCAATGACCTGGCTTCAACACAAGGGTCTAAAAGCAGTGCCGTTCCTTTCAATCCCCTCAGCAAGCCACTTGGCCAAACCTGCACCTCCCCTGCGCAATGGGATGTTGACAACCTCTCACAGACCAGGATGAGTGGAGCCAGAGGATGAAGTTAGCGGTTTATTCTTAAGTCTTAATGGATATAAACTGGATTAAGAACTTCAGTTGATACATAACTGTGTATTTTAGAATAAGCTCTATTGCAACACTCACACTAATAGAGCTACATAATTGTTAATGGTGACACAGAGCGGCCCTCGAGAGCCTCAATCAGGAGTCCCAGTGGCTGCATCAAGTGAGAGATCTCCTGTGGAAGTGGCTCGTGTTCATGTGCATTGCATGTGTCCACATGTATAAGGGGCAGAGAAGGGACCTGATGCCCACAAGCATCTTTAGTATAATACTGTGTTATTCATATTCATCATATAAATATTGGGCAACATTTTGTTGGACTGAGCTGAGGATTCCCACTACCCAACACAACCAACCTTAATTAAAACATCTTCAAAAGAAACTGCATCAGCACTCCTAAACCACGACATTTACATTTTCCCCAGCATTTGATTCAACATCTCGGCACAATTTCACAAGTCAGGGTTGCTGAGGATCTTGGGCAACAGACCTCAATGATAGATACATCACCTGGGAAAAATAAGTTGTCCATTTTCTTTCGACAGCTCAGCAAGACATCTGAGCAGCTTGGCTTCACTGCACCTTGCCAAGACACTCACACTGGCTTCTCCAGCTTGAGCATATAGCCAGGTACTGCACACGACAGGGCTCAGCAGACTCTTCTGCAGCTGCCATCTGTGTGCTCTTTGTAATATTCAAGGAACAAACAAGTCTCAGTGCTCTTTGAGATACCTGTGTTCTCAAAACTACCTGACATGGACCTAAATCACACCCATCACCTGCCAAGTACTTCACAGTATTAACTGTCCTCAACACTCAATTATTTCAAACAGGTGATTTTCAACTCAAGTTTTGTTAAGCTGTATGATAAAATACACCCATGCCTGGATAAATACACCGTGCTCCTTATGCTATAAGGATTCTGCTAGTGAGGAAATAATTATAACAAAGCCTGTTTAAGGGAAAGGCTCCTTAACATTCACTAATTAACTGTTATAAAACTTTAAACTGAAGGTTTAAAAACCTTAAAATTGTTAAAGTGCCTTAAGAAACACTTAATAATTACAAAGTTAAATAATTTTTTAAAAATTGAGAAACCAAAACAGATAAATTAACCTGCCTTAAAACATGGAGTCACAGAGGTCTGTGCTACAGAGAATACAAGGAGCATAAAGTTACACCTTTCACTGCTTGTTGCTACCACTCGGCTCCCACGCGGCCTTCACGGTAGTACTTTCCACGGTGCTATACACCTGCGCTCGGTGTAACTTTGCTGATGGGCTCACACCTGCAGAGCCCAGACCGCCACGCGGCACACGAGGCATCGGGGCGATCCGGCATCCAGGGCACAGCGCGCCTGTCCCTCGGGAACAACAGCCACCAGTACGACTCGCTCCGGACACATTCCCAGAGCTCCGTGTCCTCCACGCTGCTGTAAACACGCTGAGCAAAGCACTGCAACTCAACTTGGAGGAGCATCACGAGACACACAGCTCCACAAGCCAAGGCCTCGCCGCGCTGGGCCTTTTATTGGACGCAACCGCGGCCCTGTCTCCCTTCTCTGTTTACAAGACTTACCGAGTATATAAACTATTGCTCTTAAATTATGAGGACCCACATTTATGAGAGCAATTAGCTTTTGTTTGTTTAGAAAGGCTGTTTGTCTGTCTCCTGTATTTTAAATGCCTCCCTGCCTGCCTTGCCCAAAGCAAAACAAAATGTTTGGGTTTTTATTTGATGGTGGGCTCCATCTGAAGTTCGCCTAATGAGACAAAATGACAAAATCTCTATTATAACTATTGAGGGCGGGCAGGAAAGATAAAGCCTTGTTCCAGTTCAAATGAAAGCTTAGCAAGGGAGCCGTTTGGAGGAACAGATCAAGATATTGCTCTTACACCTCTAAGTTTTATTACGTTACATTTGACGTTTGCATTCAAACTCCCCATCCAGTGTACCTCGCCGTATGACTATGCTTCCCTGTGAGCTGTCAAGTGCCAGACATGTATCGTAGATGGATTTCCATTAAGCATCTCAGAAACACCGTCCAAGCCACCAGCTATGTCACTCCTGTAACTCCAGCAAGTGGAGAGACTGGACCTGAAGAGCTCTGTGGCCTGCAGCCAATGGGCCACTTATCCCTAAGAAAACTGCCCTTCTTGCTTCTCCCAAATCTGCATCCCACACACTCTGCTACACGAGGTGGCCCCTAAGAACGATCCCTTTAAAAATCATACATCTAATGGGGAGGGGAAAAAAAAGGCGAGCTGCCTGGAGCATAAAAAAAGCTCTAGGAAAGCTGTAGTTGTCTCCTTTGACAAAATGTAACAGAAAGATACTTTAGAGGTGAATTACGTTTCTTTTATGTTTCTTACACTACGAGACTCAATTACTGACAAGGAAAACCCTCGTGCAAAGTTCAGTGGTTGTTTTGTTTTGTTCGCCCTGCGACAGCTGCCCATCATCTAAAAAATCTTCCTCGCTCACCAAAATACAGAGATTTAACTGGAAAATAGGAAAGCATTTTCTGTCAGGCTGAATGTGCATTCTGCCTATTTTAAAACCAGTGACACTGCTTAATACAGCTCACAAATTTAGCAGAGATGCTTGCAATAGGACCTCGCGACCCCCTTTCAGATCATAATAAATGGGTTGATCTTCATATCTCCCAGTCTCGCGAGGCACCTCCGAATCAACAGCACAAGTTCCCCTCCTTGTAGCTGCTGCTTTCAAAGCTAAACGGGCACAGTCTTCTCTCAGTGAAATATGAACCAGTAATCCTAAAAGCATGAAGATGAGATCACACAAGAACTAAACGGCATTCTACTTCCCAGAGGCAGTCTTTCTACTCCCAGATCCTCAGTTTGTGTAGTGTTTTGTGGGGTTTTTTTTCCTTCTTTTCTTAAACTATCAACAACTGTTTTTACAGAGTAAGTTTATGCCATGTCCCAAACATGAATTTTATAGAAAACTTTCGCTGTGAGAGAGCTGTCTGGTTTGATTAATAGTCATCTCGAACAGGAAATACTTGCATAATGTGAATACATCTTGGACACAGATCTGGCTCACAGTAGGTCTTTTGTGCTGCAGAGACTACCCTGGAAGCGTTCCCGCTGATACTGCTTTAAACAATCCTGCTGCACGGCACAGCGTGGGGACCAGCATCTCCTGCAGCTTTTAAGCTCTCCAGCCTGGGAGCACAAGGTATGCAAGCTCCACGCACAAGGAGCAGAGAGGCTGCCCCGTTCATGGGCTGCAGGAATGGGCCTTTCACTCAAAACGCCTCTCATCCCTTACTGCAAGGCTCTGCTCCGAGAGCTCAGAGAGCCCTGAATACTAAGGGGGGTAAAACACGGGAAAACTAGGGTTACTCATGAGCGGGCAAACAAAACCCCCATAGGTAGAAGCCTCAAGCAGAAGAAAGTGTTAACAGCTGTAACACTTTGTTTTTAAATCACACACCAACAGGAAGTACAAAAGAACAAGAAAAAAGTATATTTTACTAAAAAAGCTTACCATAACAAGGAAAATCCTTATGAAATAAAGCAAGCAAGCATTATATATCTGATTTGCAACAGAGAAATCAGTTCAGTCAGATGCAGCACATAAGAGCAAACAGGCAAATATCCCTTAGTTGCAAGGGATGTTCACTGTGTCATTCCAATCAAGTACTTGTTTCTTGGTCTCTCTGCCAATTTCTGCCTCAAAAGCCAGCTCCTGCTGGGCTATCTGCTTCTTCCTTCGTCTACAGTTAATTTGATCTCAACAGAAATGAAACAGCACAGAAAAATGCAGCATTAAAACCAAGAGCTCTAAACTAAAACTGACCTCCAAAAAGGCCTGGAGGTGTTTCCTGTGCTGCAATAAGGGGGCATTGCTGGCAGATCCCTGTTAATACTACACTAGGACAGTACTTCTAAATATACATACCTGAGCAAAGATCAACTAAGGGTTAGTCTTGGTGCATGTCCCTACAGAGAATTTCAGCAGCTTGCTAGAATATCCTACTTGAACTGAAGTGTTAAAAAAAAAAAAGAACTAAATTGCCAGGAGCAGATGATATCTACCCAAGAGTTCTAGAAGACTCAGACAAGAAACAGATTTCCAGGGAATATAGCGTTGTTACAAAACTGCCTCGGTACCAGCAACCAGAAAATGGCTAAGAAGAAACCGACGGCTAATAAACTCCAGGGGAGATGCAGGAACCACCACTCGGCACCCAGCACTTGCAACAGGAGTTAGCAGAGAATTCATGAACAGATTTAGTGACACCAGTGACACATAGGTGAGGATTAGGAAGGGACGTCACACTCAACTTTGCCAGAACTGAGGTGTATGCGGAGTCCTTCAGAGGAATCACAGAGCACGAGGGCACAGCAAGAGGTTATGGATGCAGTCTAGTTGAATTTCTAGATGCTGCTCTCATCAGCACACCTGAAAAGGCCCTAAACACAACTCTGTGCAGCCAAAAGGACAAGTGCGAAGACCTCCCAAGGCCAAAGACTTTGAATATGGCCAACAAAGTAAGAGTTAACTGTTGGTTCCTGCAGTAAAAGGAAGGATACTACTTCTCACTATGCTTATAACTAATCTAGGTAAGGTTACCCAGGTCCCTCGCCGTATTAAGCCCCAATCCTTCTCCAGTCACATATATTTTCAGATCACATCATCACTCCATATAGACACTTCCAATAAACAGGTGGCTGAAAACATATGACCCTGCAGTGAGTTGCCACCTCCTCTAGAGACTATTGCAAACAGGATTAAAACCGAGTTGTGGGCAAGAGCCGTGAGGCTGCCCAGGAGGTGCAACTAAAGACTCTGCCCTTCCTAACGAGACAGGTTGGAGCCAAGCGGTGGTGAAACACTGCTGAGGGCCCTCAATCAAGGCAGCGGGCTGTGAACTGGGTCAAGGAAAGCTGAGGTTGCAAACAGGTAACGTGACATTTAGAACTTAGAGAGCAATGTGCATTTAACTGCTTAGGCAGGCAAACATCAGATGTGAACGTGGAGAAGCCTAAAGATAAGGGTAACAAAAACACAGCAGGAGATGGGCACTGACAAGAGCACAGGGGTCAGGTGGAAGAGCTAGGTTAACATCTGAACTCGTGATTCAGCTCAGAGGAATGGTGTATAGAGAAGCGGTGCATGAACTAAGCATTTCTCCTTGATATTCTCACTAACACACTAGAGCTCTTCTGAAGTTCAGAAAAGCGGGAGAATAAAAACCAGAAGCAACGTTGCCAGCATCTATATAGTGGCCAGCAGCTTAGGCTTGTGTTACCTCAAATGAATTTTAAGGTCTTCAAGTTGACACGAGTTTCACGGTTTAGGTTCTAAGTTTCAGCCAAAGAACACCTGTTCTTTCCTCATGCAGAGGAGTTCTGATCCATTTCTGTTCCTTCTAGTGCAAGCAAAGGAAATATTCCTTTCTCCCGCAAGGCGAAAACATGCAGAAAATGGTAGGTATCCGATACCACCTTTTATTAAGACTTATCCAAAGAAGAAAGCAGAGTATTTTCCGAGGTATCTAGGATCTCTGAGGAGTAAAATGAAGAGTAACAGGTATATGGAGTCTTACCCATGTGAGGGCGATTCCATTTGGGGGTAGTTAGTGTTTGGTGATGCTGATCAAGGGAATGGTGCGTGCTGATCTTTGGGGTGGCTCTAATTTTACTGGCACAATTAGGCTCAGCTCTATCACCAGCTTTATTTTAACAGGCACGCCAAGAACACAAAGGATCTGTGAGTGATAAAGCAAGGAAACTCCACCAAGGTGTTCTGAAAGGGCTCAGGCACAAGAGGAAGGTGAGGAGCCAACTTAAGGAAAAGCAGCAAAACAACCCACTTAATGCACAGCGTGAAACAACATTCTCTTTTGGTGTATTTTATACATTCACTTTCAAAGCTATTGCTGTTTCTGAAATGATCTCTGTTTCAGAATATGAAGCCTCTACTAAGTAAAACAAATAAATAAATGAGCTTAGAACTACATTCCCTTTTGGCTATTCGAAAAGGAACAGGCACCATCTGACAGCTTTATTAATTATTCTTTTTGATATGAACCAAGCAATTGCAGGGAACAGATACAAAAGGCATTGAGGATTTCACTCCAGTGACAGTAATAGCAACTTGGATCCTAAACCTGGAGCGCTAGTGAAACCCGCCTGCTCACCGCACGTGGGGTTCAGCACCAGGACTCCTACGGGCCTCGTGACAGTGCTGCGTGGCACCGCTCCCCCAAAACAACTTCAAATGTCATTCCAAAATAAGAGCATTAAAACAAATAAACAAAACAAAACACAGACACACAAACAGGAACCAAGTCAACTCAGCCCCAGAGAAGGGACTGCAAATATCATTTGATCGTTGAACAGGAGAACCCGCTCCGCTGCCAGGACAAGTGTATTTGGAGTATGACAGTATTTGTCATCATCTTCTCTGCAGACAAATTAAAGACAGATTTCCTGAAGGGGAAAACTCCTCATCTTCCTCATGCAAACCTTCACAACTCAACCCCTCAACCATCCAGCCTAAGTGGTCGTGCAAGAGCCTACCCTTACAGTACGCTTGTCAATCAAGCTCTGTTTGGTCCCAGAATATTCATTCCCATATCCTCCTCCACATCACTAAAACACATTTTGGAAAAAAAAAATGATTCTGAGGAACTTTTGCCTATTGCCCTGATCTTTTGCAGTTTTCCACAGTATTCCTCATTTTTCATATCACTATCAACCGCCAGGCCTCTATTCCAGAACACACACACACACACACACACGTGTGCTTATCCAGGCTGCTTCCTCTGCTTCTGGGAACAGACTGTGGAGGACAACGCTGCACTGCAGTACCTCCCAAAAGAAACACGGGCACGGGCCATCACTGTCACAGCATCACCTTCCCCTCTCAGGTAGCTCCAGGTCCTTCCACAGGCTCCTCTCCTCTTCCCTGTATATAAACCTTCTCCTGTGGTGAGGTCCAGCCCTGTGGCTGCCTCTGGCCCAAGATCAGCTCTTGCAAGACCTGTCTTCTCCTCGGCATTCCAGACCAGTTCTTCTCTGATCTCAGGCCCAGCTTGCAGAGAGTAACACACGCACGACCAAAGCAAAATTAGCTGCCCTTCATCTTAAAACCCCAGGAGCAGAGCTCCAGAGGTGATCCAAGCTGCATCACTGTTTTATCTTCTCAGGTTTTTTATAGCTCACAGGCTTTTTATAGCCTCCATCACCTTTGCGCAGTCAGGAAGGAAACATTACAAAACTGACTGGAGAAACCAAGTTGCTAAAGGAAAACCAGACATCTTCCTGGCTAATGCATTAAACATGTTGTTCACAGTTCAACATACCAATTTATGGGTTAAGCCAAATTATGAACTTTTTTTTTTTTTTTAAGGGAGCAGGGAGGGAGCCTCATCCTGAAAAAAGTCTTTTCCTTTTAGGAAACAATGAGGAGAAAACCAAAGCCAAAGGTGTGTGGCCCAACATGCATTCTAAGTCAAATTGGCTGCCTCTAACTGAAAACATTTGTTCTGCCCGCGCCATGTAGGCTTTTAAGGTTAGAATCTCTGATGTGCCTCTTAGTGGGAAAACAGGGTTGCACAGCAGCATTAGTTAGCACTTTCTCTTTTTTTTTATATGACTTTATAGAGGCATGCTGAGAAGTTTATTAATTAGCAGAAGGTTTCGTTTTGTTAGCATTCACGGCACACAAGCCCTTCCTGTGCGCTGGGTGGGAAAGCACAATGCAGTGTCAAAAAGGTACATTTGATCCTGTCTGCAGGAAGGAGAAAGAAAAAACCTCTTCTCTTACCCAGTCATATTATATTAAAAGCTAAAGAATTTAAAGCTGAGGAGAGCAGAGAATTTAAATTTGTTGCTTTTTTAAAAGTACTTAAAACAGTGATTTAAAAAAAAGTTCATGAACTTATAAATGGCTAAGAATTTAAATTTTATTAAAAATTTAGATTTTATTGAGTTGGTTATCTTACTTTCAAAGAATTAAGATTTAATCTTTTCATGATAGGCAAGACTTGCTTTAAGTAATTTAATCATTAGCGTCTCTTTTTTTAACATGTGTACAAGACTTTCTCAATGCCAGCGTAAAATACTTTCATGCTAGAACATAGTATTTATCCTTGCAACTTTTTCCTAAAATTAACATCCACACTGTATTGCATTCTGAAAGCACTGCTTGTATTAAAGAAGGGCAAAAATATTCCATTTTCACTCTCATGTGAGTGTAGGTTTTCCTCAACATAGGCCTTCGCTCCAATATAGAAACTTTTGATCTTTATAAAAATATAATGAGGAAAGGAAAGGACCCTAACACATAACCATCTTAACCCAGCCAGACCCGTATATAACTTTTTATATATTTTGCTTAAGCAAAATATAAGCGCCTCTAGGGAAAACAACGTTAATAAACACGATCATATAAACTTTACAGTAAAAATTCAATTTTACCTTTAATAGCGTCTCTCAAATAGTAAATTTTATTATAAGACCAGTAACTCTTAATCAGATTCTACCAGCAAAATCAGGTGTTTCATTTTCCATTTTTAATCAGTCTGTCCAATTGCTTCTTGGAATGTTTCATGTTCTAAATAAGATAAAATAAAATGCTAATAAAAGTGTCAGGTTCTGCTGGAAACTGGACTGACGCCTTCACTCCTCTCTGTCCAGGAAAATTCTTCTTGACCAAAGAAAGCATTCCTCTTTGCTTACTCTTCTAATTCCGTATCTGCAAGGCAGCTCGCTAGCATGAGAAGAGAACGGCCGATCTGGCCGTGACGCCGTTCTGAGGCCGAGTTCAAAGCAATTTCATATTTGTGCTATTCTGGGCCCAAATTCCACCCAATGTGAGCAGGAAAGTAACTGTGGTATAAACTGACCAGGGATCTCCAGCTCTGCTCACGGGGTTTTGCTTTTCTCATGCTTTATGCCATACCCTTCCACACTGCCACCCTCTGCTTCTGCTCCTGGTCTCCTCATTTGGGTTTCCAGAGGCGCTCCAGGGCATTTTCCCTGCGCATGCATCGAGGCGCACCGACGCGTGCCACGTACGTTCTCCCGCAAGCCCGCTCTGTGTTTTACAGCATTATTATTGTTCTTTACGTGCAAACCTGTAATTTGCCAGATGCTAATTTCTTCCTCAAGCCATAATGTCTTTTAGTGTATTTTAAAGGCGACTCCACAAACTTTATATGCTAGATTAGCATGCCATTAACTTTTCGCTATTTGCTATTTATATTTCTTCCTTGAGAACACATGGCAGAGCTCTTGCCTGTTCGGAAGTTGCACAAGGCCAAACTTCCAGGGCTCAGCTCAGTGCTCAGATACTCGGGAGCTGCCAATTCTTAACGCTCAGCTTGAGATACTACAACCACACCTTTGACAGAGCAAAGACTCCAAGTGCTGCTTGGCAGCTCTGAAGAAACTGGCCACGGAGCACGTCGAAGAGGACAGGCAGAGACGACACGGCTGTCACTGCTGCGTCAAAACGCCAGCATTTGTCATTCCCACTGCAATCTGAACTTAGCCCTGCTTTGCATTGCTACAAAAGACAAATGAATATCCCCCATCCCTGCAAAGCTCAGTGCTGCATAAAATCGCTCAGGAAAGTGATAGTTGGATTTTGTATCTTTAAAGTTTTGCCAAAAGATAAAGACACACGAAGGGAAATAAAAGGTCACCTACAAGGTTAACCTTTGCACTCCTTTAAACTGGCACAACCTAGAGAAGGGCAAGACATTTCTTGAAAGCATCATTTATTTATTTATTACACTTATTTGCAATCTCCTGCAATTTTGTCTGACCACTACTTCTTACAGTGCTGAAAAAAAAGTGCAATAGAATTCAAATATTCAATTCAAAGTAGAATTATTTTAGTAGTTACACCCAAGAGCCCCTCATAAATTCCGTACTCATCTTATGGAAATTTTAATTTAATTTTTCTGCAAAGACTTCTGGCGGCTATAAAACATGTAGATTTTTATAAGTTCATAAAATTACGCTTTTATGTACATTTCAGCCAGCTATAGCAGCTATTTAAAAAAGATTAATGACTTGTAATGAATATTGTATCTCTAGAGGGAAATAAAATGCAAATCAATTGCATCTTTCTCTGAATGCTATTGTGGTTCTAAAAGCAGACAAAAGCTGCATACACAGTAATGGGTGGATGGGTTAATCTCTGACATACGCTGCCATCAGTAGGCACAAACCAACCCTTTCTCGCTCTCCAGAAATTAAAAACAGCATCAGTTCTTGAAAGATCTCTCCACCCATTAGCTGAGATTCCAGACAAGCTGGAGGTGCATGGTCAGCACACCCCAACCCCTTCCATTAATTTGTCAGAATCACAGGTTTAGACATTCTCTAAGGATGGCTCAGACCTGGGGGGAGCTACAGCAGCACTCCTCCCACACACGTGCAGGTAGCGATGGTCCCCAAAAGCAGAACTTCAAGGAACAGAAAGCAAGTATTCTCATGGGATACAAACCCACAGAAATTCATGCACACTCAGAGGGACAGACAAGGTGAAACATTCCAGGGTATTTCTCACTGTTTGCAGAACACAGTCCAAGCTCAAGCACCAGAACAGCAGCTGTCTGTGATTAGCAGCTTATTTCTGCTCTTCTGGATCCTGCAAACCTGTCATGCCTGAGGACACAGTTATGAGACGTATTTTCTTCGATGCCGAGCCAGATTCATAGGGTTCCTCCCGGACAGCCGGGCTGACACAACTCCAAACGGAGCTGCCTCTTTCGCTGGATGGCTGGGACGCTCCAGAGACCTAAGAGCACCCTCTTGGGTCACCGCTCCGCGTGACTCCCGCAGTTGGGGGCCTCCTGCCACCTTTGGGGAATTCAGCACCGCAGTCTCTCCTCTCGCATGCCAGATGAGGATCGGCAAAGCCCCGCTGGGATGCGCCGTCCCACAGCCAGAATGAGACCAGTTTAAAGAGGCCAAAAGCAGTCCTCAGATGTGCGGATAGGTGTAACGCTCCCCACCACGTTGCACGCTGGAGAATGACCTGCTGGAGCCCCAGAGCTACTCAAGGTTTGATGACAGGGCAGATGTGATTTATGACTCCTACCTTAGAGCAGCCACCCTCCTAGCAAGGAACAGATGAGCGACTGCAAGCGAATGCAGGCTGTGAATGAGTCTCAGGCTCTGAAGACTTGTAAGACACACGAAATAGCACACTCTCATTCCAAAGGGAAAGTCTTCTAAAGGAGCAGCATGAAACCATTGCAGGTTATAGGGAGAAATGCCTAAGTACCATTGCCATGTAATTACCCCAGATGCTACTCCTGCTATTCACAGAGGCATACAGCTCTTCAGTCAGTGTAGGTGACTGTTAGAAGCAATCAGATCTACCATCTTTTTTTTTTTAACCTTTGTAATATTTCTCCCCACATGCCTCCTTCTCATTTCAACACAAAATAAGCTCCCATGTTGAAAGGTACTGCACAGAAGATGATTCTCATTACAAGAAAATTAAAATTATATAAATATATATTAGAATGCATTCCTAAAATTTTAATTCTGTTTCTTGAAATATGGTATATAAACTTAAAATTCCTCCAGTAGAATTAAAACAGAAGAGAAAACACTCCAAAAATTACTCACAATATGCTTAAACCTAATCTTACTTAGTGAGCACATGTTCCACACAGCTGGACATGTTCCAGAGTGAAGCTTCACATTATTTCCAGATAAACTCTTCTGCCATATAAATGGGTCCACTGTACAAATGTTTTTGAGCAGACTACATGGACATGTTTTCTTAATGCTTTAACTGAAACCAGGCATTTGCTCAGCATAAACGCTATCCCACAGTCAAGAATCACCGAAACACATTGGTTGATCTAATGAGAAAACGGGATTTAGGAGTCCTGGGAAACTTGGTTTGAAGGTTCCCAGGCTCTTTCCCAAGGTTCAAGATGCACCAGCCTACATCTCAATGCTGACTGCCCTCTTTCAGAGCTAAAGATCTGTATATCTAACTCCTGAGGAAGGCTTTAAGATATCAGATTGCATTTTATCCTGCTACTGAGGATGCATCTTACCGGCCTCTCTTAGAGACACAGCCATGTATCTATCAGGACCATCTCTCTCATGCTGCTGCCTTTCTGTTATCTGGTGCTGTGAAGGCGGCTCTATTGCATCTTCTCTCCTAGCAAAACTTCTCTTGGTCAGTACAACTGATTTGATGCACAGCATGATCAGGGAAAAAGAGGGTGGCAGAAAGTGGGTCTGCTGCTCCCAACTACGTCAGACAGGTGATGACTGATGTTGTCTGTTGTTGATGTCTCAAGCGAGTCTTGACCTCAAAAACTTGTAATCCAACTGCTCAATTATTCTTCTACCTGTAGCTCTGATGCAGTGCAAGACATACCTCATCTTGGCCATATCCATTCCTGTTCTTGATAGGAGGTGAAACATATCCTTGGTGACCCTGAGGGGACATCTGAAATAGCACTCCATAAACAAATGTCCTAATTTGCCTATTTAAGAAAAATGGTGATTATTTACCTCCCTTGTTCTCCAGAAGAATGAACAAAAGAAGGGGGATTATGTAACACTAGCTATTGGTTATGGCCAACTTGGTATAGTTTGGGGTGTTTGCACTGAGAGCTAGTCAAACATACATAACAATCACACTAACTACAGCAGACACAATACTTGAATATCGCTGAATAGCAGGAGACCACTTTGTATATCGTCTTCCCAAACACACTTAAACCAAAAAATTGAAACAGTTGACGTATATTTACTTTCTCCTGACTGAGAATTAACTGCAGTGTAACCTCTATGGCAGTTCAGTGGTATGATTAGTGTTGCTGTTTCTACCACTGGATGTCACAGTGGAATTACATGTGCAGCCTTGTGCAGCGGTACCAAATGACTCTCCCTCCCCTGCCTTTTTGCTCCAGTTGTGTCCTCGTGTCTGCAGTCACTGGTTGCAATGGTAATTGACCACTGGCCAAGCAAACACCAGCACAGTGGGCAGCTCCCCAGCTGCACGTGCCTGCATGTATTCTCTCTGTAACTTACCTACAGGCAACTGGATAGAATACAGGCAAAAACGTAATCTGGGGCCAGTAGCAGGGGAGCGGGTGGTAACTGGTGTGTTTTTTTCAACTCCACAGTAGAATATTGTCAGATCACTCAGATACGTTCACAGTACATCCATATATACATTTAAGAAAGAAGACCTAGCGGACAGGGCAGACTAAACTTCCTAACTCAGGTGTTTGGAACTCACCTGCCAAAAGCTATAACATGGGGACACGGGTCTGGTCATATTAACATGGATGTACCAGGGCAGAATTACAATAAACTCCTTACATCTTACTGCTCTGGGCACAGCTACAGCCATTGCACCGTCTGCTAGACAGTCCAAAGGAAACGATGGCAGACAAGAAGCAGACTGAACATTTCACTCCTGGCTGGCAAAGCAGGGATGTGCTGCCAGTTTGCTTTTGGCTAGCTCGAGCTGCAACCACAGCTTGCACCAACCTCAAGCAAGCGTCCCACCAACCTTCCCCAGCCTCTACTCAGGCATTTAAGCAGGCCTGCAACTCGCCGACTCGCACAACATCAGAAATTTAGTAATGCATTCAAACTGAGCAAGCCAAGAGGAACTGAACCGTGCTCGGGGTACATTTTTTCCGCAACTTTCCACAATCACAGCAGTGAATTCCCCTCCCAATGAAAAAATCAGACACATGGCTGAAGCCTATGCCTGCTCATTCCAATAAGCAATGCGTGTCAGCTGGTGGAGAAAACGCCTGCAGGAAACTATGTGGGTAAAAACAAGCAGCCAGCACACACTAGAGTGAACTTGGAGTTGATAAAGGGCAGAAATATCCAGTTACAAGAGAGACAGCTTAAGGGGGAAAAAAAAAGGTTTCGCTCTATCCTGATCCTTCAAAGAAATCTATAAAATCCTTTCAGAACAGATTCCGGGAATTAAAATCCATATAGGTTCTGCTGGATGCTATAAGATACAATAAACAAAGTTACAGGCTCAACAGAAGTGCTGCTCTTGGGTTTATTTTCCACTCCCCAGTCCGCCTCCCCCAGCTAGTCCCTGCACAACCCATGGGCAGCGAGTCTCACACCGTGCTGTTACCCCCAGACCCCCCAGATTCCGTCCACCCTCCCGCCGGCTCCGCGGATCCCAAGCACCGCTGCTGTCAGGTGGCTGGAGCAAGGCAGCCCATCCGAGCTCCGCACGCTTGTTAGGCTGGTAACGAGCTGCGAGGGTGGCTGCAGCTCTTCTGCATCTGCACAAGGGCTGGCACGCCCAGAAACTTGCCCGCTCCCTCCCCAAACTACATTATTCAGTCAAAAAAATAAATACAATGAATAGCGTCTCCTCGCAAACCCAGGAAACTCGGAGCATGCTGCCCACTGCCAGGCGAGCTGCTCCCCACACCAGCACCATCCTCACCCCTGCCTGCTAATGGCCATTCCTTAATTGCTCTCCATCCCCACGTCAATCCGCTCCGTGCTGCCAGGAGGACCCTCCTCAACTCCGTATGATTTCCTTGAGCCGATGACTCATTCTGGACAAGGTCTTTAAGGAATGTGGGTTATTTTCCATGCTTGTATTTAGGAAACGTTTCTATTGTTTATATTGCCTTTCACAGCCTCCAGACTGTTTATTAAGGCATCAAGTATCAGTGATGTCCTCCAGACTGGCGATGATCTTTGCTAACTGTAAGGACCAGCCCACGGCCAAAGCGTGACTAACTGTCAAACAAGACTGTGGTAGGAAAGATTGCAAATCCCTTGGGGAGATGTGGCTCATCCCACGGAGGCAATAAATATATATTTTAACAAACACTATTATGTGACTACTTGGTTTCATTTAACCTTCTCTAAAAAAACAAAAACACCCAATTTGTTGGTCTACACACAGAAAAATGAACATGTTCTGCCAATTCTTCCTTCCTCATACATGCATTTCCTCTCGCTTGTTAACAGCTAAGCTCAGGAGCTCCACATTTCCAGACATCCAATTTCTGCACCGAAGTGGCCGCCAGCTACCCGAGAGGACACCCGACTGCACCGCGACAGCAGGAGGGGCAGTTCCCACCCAACAAAACGCATACAGTCGGTGCCTCAGAGCTCTGCAAGCCTCTGCGCGGCGCGCCTGGCGGGCAAGGTCCTGCCGAGCTGCTGCCGCTCAGCCTGCTCTGCCCCGCGGCCCTGCAGGGCCCGGACTGCCTCTGCCCTAGAGTCCCTGTGCTGCGGATTCAAGCGAACTGCCCAGTTAGTGCTTTGGGTCTGGGCAATCAGGAGTTTTTAAAAGAAAAAAAAAAGAAGGGAATTAAAGATAGTCTGCATTCATTCAGATAGGAAATAGAGGCATCAGATGCCCACACATATTGTGTCACGTGAAAAGTCCAAGGCGTGGAGTCCATCTCTAATAATTGAACGCAATTATTTTAAAATCCTATTTCCATCCTTCCGCAACGCCACAGAGAACATCACAGCTCACTTCAGAGCCCGTTTCTTAAGTGCTGGAAAAATATTGATTTCAACTCAAAGTTCATCCTCTGTCACCAGCCAAGGCGGCTGCTGTTTCAGGTGAACCTCATGGGCGTTCAAACTGCATAGCCTCTCCTGTATCTTAACAACCTTCCTTTGATAGCCAAGGAGCATAATCCACTTGGGATGCGGTAGAAATATCTCTCTCTGTTTGATGCAGACAAGATCAGTGTCTGTTACAGTCTCCAATTGAGAAGACCCTCTGTTTAACCAAAACGGCAACTGCAAAGACACTAGATTTTTATCCTCTCTAGTTCAATGGAAAGTTCACATCACCCAGTATTACCATCTGCCATGAGTAACCACAACCGAGTTGTGGTTTGGTACACGGATAAGGAAACATCAAGTAGGAAGACTGTACTGCTTCTACTTGGCACTAACACAACCTCTGCTAGAAGATCACACAGTTCTGCTGCCCATAACAGAAATAATATGGAAGAACAGGAGAGAGATTGATGATGAATCACAAGAATGACTAACATTTCTTGCCAGGCTAAGAAATATGAGCAGCTCTAGATATTTATTTTAAATAGGAAGTTCATGGTAACATTTTTTTACATGCCAATAGGAAAAAATGAATTTCACAGAGGACCATTCAGTTTATTTTACAAAAGGTAAAATTAGGTATAGCATTTGAATTTGCAGTAGACATTATTATTAAAAATAAAGATGTACGGTTTTGACATCAAGTCTAACAAGGTCTGGTACTGCTCACTAGATTTTGAGGTGGCCTCCCTGCATCAATTTTCTGGCTAAGATTTGAAACCCTTAAAAAAACAAGAAAAAGTTCTTATAAAAGAGTTGCAAATCTCAGTTAACTGGAAGGTCTGTGGCTCCTGACCACACGGGAGACCAAATACACATATGGAAGTCCTGTCTGGCATGAGATGCAACTAAATTCACAGAAAATTGCCGAGTTTTTCTGTGCCATCTCTAAAGAGATTCTTTTGGAATCACCATGAGTTACGCTCAGAAATAACTAAGTTTTTATTAAAAAAAAAATGCCAGAGGGAGAGGAAAGCTGTGTGGCATCCTGTAATCCACCTGCCTAGTGCCCTGTGCATCCCCGCAGGGCATGGGTGCAAGTGGGGAGGAAGGGGCAAGCTGGCAAACGGGGCACACGCTCCGGTGCTGCAGCTCTCCTCGGCTCTCTTGCTGTTCGTTTTATCCCAGTTCAGACCCACCCTCACCTGCGGGGAGCTGCTGAGCGCTGGGTTTGCAGGGGGGGCGGGATGCAGAGGCACCCGCGACAGCTGAAATCCGTTTCAAGTTCATTGTGAAAGGAACTCCCAGAACGAGCACGGAGTCTCTCCCGCCATGGCTAATACTGGCTGAAACGAAGCTACTTTCATACAGGCCCTCATCAATCTCTTGTTGGATCCTAACAGAGAGTTCTGGCAAAAAGCCGGGAGGTCACTGACACTCCACAGAGAGCTTTCCATTTTCATGGAGTGGAAGAGGAACGGTATCCCCGACCCAGCTCCTCAAAGGACCGTTAAATTTAATTACTGGACTTCCCCTAGAACAAAAAACCTACTACTAGTAATACCCAAGACACCAAGCCAACGTGCACCAGTGTTTCGAAACCTATCCGCAGTGAACGGGAGCCTCGGCGGGACGACACGGGATGACTAAAGCTTCGTGTTGCCACTCGGGCAGCCAGCAGGCCTGGCACGTGGCTAAAGTCACCCGTGTGGGAAGGAAAGCGCCAGCGTGGGCGCCGCTTCCCCGCCCGAGGCGCTCCGGTGCTCCACGGCGTGAGAGGACCCCGTCGCTCCGGCCCGGCCGGGGCTGCTTTGAGGCCGTAGGCGGATTCGCGCTCGAAGAGGCGCCCGCAGCAGCACGGGCGCCGCGGAGCGCGCTCCCGGCAGACCCGGAGCACGGCCTCTCGTAAGGAGGATGCAAAGCAGCAGGAACGGCGAGTTACCCGCTTACTGCTCCGTTCGTTCATTTACTTGTAGAAATCCAGACGGGGGAAAAAAAAAGTAGGTCCATTTATGAAGCCAAGAACCATCTGTAGGTAGAAATTACTTCACTGACCCAGAATCCTATAGACAGTTAAAAGAACACAAACTTTTTTTCGTTTTAATGCTATGAAATAACCTGGCAACTTTCTTCGCAGGGAGGGGCTGGGGGAAAGGCATCCCTGCTGATTCCATGTGTTAGAGGCTCCCCGAGCTTTGTACTCAAGCAAAGCTGGACGGCACAGCCCCATGTGCAAAAGGGAAAAGGCTCCTTAACAGACCACGTACAGGATGATGTCAGGGTTGTACCGAGGAGCAAGAAGAGAGGGGAATGAAAAAACCAACACAGCCTGACCTGTGAAATGAAGGCATACGCACTGAAGCTCATAACAGAAGAATGTGTATGCTGTGCAAACGGTCCAGACTGTTCCCTTACCGCAGTGCTCACACGTACCAAAGCATGCAGCTGCGTCACGTGAGGGAAAAACAAAGCAAAACAACAACAAAAAAAGTATTGCATCATGAAGCCAAAATTATAGAAAAGAAAATAGATGTTTCCCTACTGTTGCCCTGCAGATTGCTACATTAAGAACACACTGACATGAGAAGTTATCCAAGGACAAGGGTTGCAGAACTTACTTTGACCGTCCAATCACTACACACAAAAAAGCCAGAAACATTCACTCGAGTCCAGCTCTGACACTGCAACGTCAGACAAGATCCTTAACTGCCAAGCCAAGTTTCACTATCATCAACAGCCTGTGTGATGACTCTGATATGAGTGAAGGGAATACGTGTGTTTATTTGTTTTTATTTAAGTAAAGCATTTTATGCAAGTAAGGCATGAACACCTATCCTTCGAAGATACATGAAGTCATGCCAATTACTTAATTCCAGGGACTTCTAAAACACTGCAAAGTACACAAACTCTGTAGCTTTGAAAACTGTGGTAAAAAAGACAAATTATTCTATTAAAAAAACATGACTTCAAAGGTTAGCTTTGTTCCATCTGTGAATACAATGTAAAAACACTCCCTGAAGGAAGGGACCCAAGAGTTTTTTTCAAATGCTTAATTATGATTTTGAGGACACAGAACAACAACAAGAAGAAGCATGAAGACATTTCCAAGCAACTCATATGTGGGTGGCAAGAACAGCTAAAAGAGCATATTCTAAGGTTTTTTACATTTGCTTCCTAAATTGAACCACGAAGTCAGGGAACATCAGCATCTCAGAGCATCATGATCCCGAAGGGCAGAGCAATGCCCACCAAGGAGCCGGTTGCCATCAGCACTCTTGTAGGAGCAGTGCTCTAGAGGAGCACACGGTTTGCCCCTTGCCACAGAAGGAGGTCTCAGGGAGCAGCCTAAGCGCTACCACTCCTCTCAGTAAGTCTCGCCATGCTTACGCTCTACTGCTGTGTACTCTAGGAAGCAGAAATGTGTCGGACCGTAAGGATTGTAGAGGTTAAGCAACTGCCAGTTGTTTTGCAAATAAATGCACATCCAAACCCCTTTAAAGTCATTAAGCGGTTGTCTCCCACAACCCCTAGAGAATCAATTTTTTCGGCAATCAGACGGCTGACAGACCAGTGGTTCCGCTCCAGACGGGTGCTGGCCAGCTGGAACCAGATGCACAGTTTTCAGCTGGATCCCTGTTTTGGTTGACAGTCAGGCAAAAACCAAAGTGTTAAAAAAGTGAGGTGACGCTCCTTCTTTCCTCAGGGCAATGACTGAGCTGAGAAAGATCAAAATAGAAAAGCTGATTAAACGTTCCCACTGCAGCTGAGTGTGGAGCTAAGTCACAGAGCTTTTCATGTTCGTATCTAGAGACACGTCCTGCTGACTAAGACCTCGAGTATTATGATATATTTGAAACAGAAAAGCATTCAACTTAAATATGCTAGAGGAGTAATTGTCTACTCTAAACCTTCCTCTATTCCACAGCTCCTGTAGAGCTTTAGATTTGTCTCAGGAGATATTTCAAATACATCCTTAATAGCTGTCACTCCCTGGGTCAAATTGAATCAACCATGTTAAGTGAATAGGTGCTCAAATGGAACTAAGGAAACTTCACTAGAAAGGTTTCAGATCAAAACTAAAATAAAGGGTGGCTCTAAGGGAAATATCTCCCTGTTGACTGCAGAAAATAACAGATAAAGGAGGTAGATAAAAGAGGCCACAGATGTCAATGTATTAAGCCAACAGTTCTAGGATCAAGCCTGTGGCTAACCTATGCTAACTGCAATGACTCCTGCTAAGGTTTCTGCCAAGTACTTTAAACAAGTTCTGAAAAAACGGGGAGATACTCTTCATTCCTTATTTCATATTTAAGTACATGCTAATTGGTAATACGAGAAAAGAAAGTTAAAATGCCCTGAACAACTAATCAAACTTTAAATTTAACGATTTTCTGAAAGTCCTGGAGACAACTGTGTTTCACATTTAAAACCAAATGAACAAAACATTTTAAATCCTGCCTTAAGAACAAAGACAATGTAATCTATTCATTTAAAATTCGATGACCACATTTAATCACATGTGCCTTGGAACAGCCTGGGAAATATGTGCTAGCAAGAGCAAAGATTCCCATATTGCTGTTATATACATATTTTTATAAATATATATTTAAAAGCCAGGCCACTAAGAGCCACTTGTAAACATTAAGTCTTTAAAAAACAGATATGAGATAGCAGAATATCCTAAGTTACAGGATTTACATTAGCAATAACATTATTTGTGATAAGTTGCTAAAAAGGGCAAAGAATGGTCATAAATACAGAGAAACTCCAGAAACCTTTCCCTGCAATTTAACATTAACTGCATTAACTCAGCTGAATGAAAACTGGGGATACTGGGAAGCAAAAAAAAAAAAAAAAAAAGGCAAGCTTTTAATATAGAGAGTGGTAGTATCTGCAAGCTCAGTTCTGCAAACTTTTGCTATATAACACTATCCAAACGGTCTCAGAATCACAGAATCTTTAGGGTTGGAAGGGACCTCTAGGCATCATCTAGTCCAAACCCCCTGCTCCAGCAGGGACCCCTACAGCACGGGGCACAGGGTGACATCCAGGCGGGTTTGGAAGATCTCCAGGGAAGGAGACTCCACAGCCTCTGTGGGCAGCCTGTTCCAGGGCTCTGTCACCCTCACAGGAGAGAAGTTCTTCCTCACCCGGAGATGAAACCTCCTCTGCCTCAGCTTAAAACCATTGCCCCTTGTCCTATCACCAGCCACTACGGAAGACAGCTTAGCTCCCTCCTCCTTACAATCATACCTCAGGAATTTGTACATGTTGATTAGATCCCCTCTCATCTTTCTCCTCTTTAGGTTAAACAGGCCCAGCTCGTTTAACCTCTCCTCATATGGTAGGTGCTCCAGTCCCTTGATCATCTTAGTCACTCGTCGCTGAAGCCTCTCTAGCAGCTCCACGTCCCTCCTGTACTGGGGAGCCCAGACCTGAACACAATGTGCCACGTGCGGCGTCACCAGAGCTAAGGAGAGCGACAGGATCCCCTCCCTCCACCTGCTGGCAACGCTCCTCCTGATGCAGGCCAGGATCCCATTGGTCGTCTTGGCCACGAGGGCACATTGCTGCCTCATGGTTACCTTGCTGTCAACCAGGACTCCCAAGTCCCTCTCCATGGAGCTTCTTTCCAGCAGGTCAACCCCTAATCTGTGCTGGTGCTTGGGGTTACTCCTCCCCAAGTGCAGGACCCTGCACTTGTCCTTGTTGAACCTCACGAGGTTCCTCTCCGCCCAACTCTCCAACTTGTCGTATTTATTTGCCTACTGAAACACTATGCAGTAAACCCAAGAAAGCACACTGTGGCCCGGGAGCCATGAGGGAAGGTGCTATTTCCCAGATGACTGGGAGATCCGAAGGCAGCCTTCCTTCTGGACACAGGTACATAGCTGGATGCTTGCTGCAACCACAGCTTCAGCAGTGACTAACTGTGGCAGGGAAAGAGGATGCGCTAAGAGCAGGAGGAAAAATTGTAAGAAAAATAAGCAGTTTAATTCTGTACACATATAATATACATATAATGTGTGTGTATGTGCCTAAAATATATAAATAAACATGTGAATGCACTGAAATGTTATTTCCTTCTCCCTTCAGAGTTAGCCACAAGGGGGAGCCCATAGAATTTGAAAGCCAACAGGAACCCCACCACCACCCCTCTCAGGGAGAAAAGGAAAACCAGCACAAGAAGCCAAACAAGCAGCGCGGTGCAAACCAGCACAAAACACATCCACAAGTGGCCAGCGAGACTTTCTGCTCTGCCCCTCGTGAGATTCAGGGTTGCTCTAACCAAAGCATAAATGGAAAAGCGTTGGGTAGGTGAACCCCCAAACCCCACCACATACTTTTCTGGAAGTGAATTTGAAGAAGAAAGGCCTCCTGTTCACATAGCAATAGCAGGACGATTGGGGCAGCGCAGGAAGGACTCAAGCTGCCATCGTAGCCCCCAGGAGGCCTGTGACCAGCGGGCTTGCAAGCCCCATCCCCAGCTTCTTGACCACTGCACCTCTCCTGGGGCCTCCAAGTGCCCCATGTGGGCACCCAGAGCACGTCAGGCCTCCCCACCTTAAAATAACCACCTCCTGGTTTGCCTCGTTTCTTTCTTTCTGAAAGAAAGTACTGCATTCCTTGCCTCATACATCAATCCCAATTGTAAGTGGAATTGCCAAAACCATTTTAATCCTTATCAAGCAGAATTCAAGCCTGTGGGCAGCTGTTTTAAGTGGTAAACTGGTATTCAAGTAAAGCAGATGGAGGAGAGTCTTCTCTTTATAATTTGCCTACAGATACGGATTTTTATTCCACACATTCCTGTAGTTATTGCATGAGCTCCTAAAGCACTGAGAATCAGACCAGAGATACCAACTGCTGTTTCAGCAACTTCCCATTTCTTACACTTGGCTTTTCTAATGCTGTATCTCTCTTCCCTCTCTCTCTCTCTCCTTACACACTATATATAGGAAGTATAAAACCCCCATTTTTCATCTGAACATTACTGATATTCATCTGATCAGACGAATTACATTCACGATATACCCAGTAATGATGCTTTCTCTATTTGTATTCAGAAGTAGATTTTATCCTAGGAGTCTATAAGCAACTACTTCTGACACAAGCACTGAAGAGAAGTCTGCTTCAGATGTACCAAAACAAACACTCAAAACATATCCAGGCCTTCCCAAAATGGCTGGTGAATCATGACCAATTCATAGAGATGTTCTAGCACTAACACTGCAGCAAAGTAATTCTTCCCAGAAGTGTATAGATATACTTGGAGTTGTCTTCCAGTCTGGTGACTAGCGATATAGGATGATGGCTTTTAAGTACAGACCTCACTGAAAGACTACTTCACAATCATGACTTTTGGTACTGTGAAGCTTCCTAAGTTCTCTCAATTAATCAATGGTAACTACGAAATTGTTACTGAATATTTTCTTTCTGCACAGGATGATGACTTAGCCCACAGCATGTTTATGTGACAAACAGTATCCAATCAGATACATTCACTGGGTTGAGAAATGTTATGGTGACCAGAGATATGAGTTAGACATGAACAGCAGCCACTCCATCTGTTTTTTCCACAGTGAGTTGCTTCAGCTTTGAGAAACCTTTCAAGAGGTAACAGGTTGTCAGCACTGGGCCACCAAACAAAGAGTCTTCTCTGATGGTATGACTGGCTGGAGACATGAAGGGAGAGCAGTGACTGTTGTTTCCTTTGACTTCAGCAAGGCCTTCCCACAGCATCCTCCTAAGCAAGCAAAGGAGGTAGGGCCTAAAGGAGGTGAACTGAAAAGTTGCTTAAAGGCAGAGCTCCACAGGTTGTGTTTAGTGGCATAAACTCTAGCTGGAGTGCTCTAGCTAGTGGTGTTCACTAAGCAACACAAGTTGGAGAAATGCTTTGCAAGACACAGAGATGCCTCTTTCTGAGGGTGGCAGAATGCGGGAAAATGTGGCTCAGAGAGGTTGTGGGGTGTTCACTGCTGAAGATACTCCGAAATCACCTGGACAGGGTCCTGGGCAATGTGCTCTAGGCAATCCTGCTGAAGATCACCTTGTCCAAAACACCTGCTCAAGAAGTCCATTCCAACCTCAACCATTCCATCACCATAACATAATCCTACCTACCCCTGAAGGTATTCATAAGATTTGAAGATGAAGACTACGATAAACACTACCAAACAGTATGTTTTATGTCAGCAAACGTTGCCCTAGCTCAGCTAGAAACAAGTCTTTTGAACAGCTCAGAGATAAATGTACATTTTCTGTACATTCTTCCCATCTTTCCCAGGCCAACCAGAAACAAACCAAGGTGTGGATAAATAAGAACTCTGTGTTGGGAGAAAATCCTACTTCTTGTGTATCTATCTAGGTCATTCTGCTTGAATAGTCAAAGCCATATTGAACATCACTCTTCAGGAAAGGTATTCTCCTCCCAGGTCCTGCAAAGTTGGATGATGCACACTGAAAAAAGGAGCAGTGCTAGTGTGAGGGCCACCCCTTGCCTTCTCCTCCTGGCAAATTTGCCCTTACGTCTCTTCCTCATTTGCCACATGTTCTGCAATAATATTTGGCCCCAAAATGCCAAAGACAAGGATTTCAAGTCAGCAAGCACTGAGCATCATTCTCTTCTTCGTGTATCCATCACAAGACACACAGGAATCTGAATCAAACCACAGAAGATGAGGAGACGGCTATGTGGGCAAAACGCGGGAAGCAGGCTGCTCATTTTAGCTGTACTGCTCTTGTGGAGCTTAATTCAACTTTGAATTTTTGCCTGACTAAAAAGCTGAAAGCACGTAAAACTGACAAGTTTTACATTTTTCCATCCACAAAGAATCAACTGACCCAGATTCTCTCACTCTTAGGTTCCCTCACGGTTCTGGCCAGGTTTTCTGAGGCTTGCTAACCTTGGCTGAGTTAAGGGTTTATAATGAAACACTGAAAACCAAGTACGTTTGAGCTGCTTCGGATTTTATTATGAATGTTTTGGATGGCTGTAATGCTAGAGTCAATTCTGACATTCTGGATACTTTCCATCCAAAAAAAAAAATTGCTGCTTGGAAAAAAATCCCATGTTTACAATAAATTAAAATCAATCATTGTTTTGGGCCTGATTCTCCACTATGTTATTCCAGCACAGCATCTGTTTTGAGACTAGACTTCTGCAGTTGCGGTGGAGGTACCTTGTTCTTCTGTCTTCCTACTCATTAAATGAAAAAATATTTTTTCACTAATGAAAATTAACCATTCATGGAAAAAATTACTTGCAACTTCTAAGGAATATACAAGTATATTTATAGTAGATATAGATTTTGGATATGAGGGTGATGCATAAGGAATAAACTGCTAAAAGAAAAGCCAGACAAAAGTAATGCAGAAAATTCAAAAGATATTGTAAGTAGGGGAAAAAAGAAACTGTATTTTAAAACGAAGCATGTTCTAGGTTTGAAGAAACTCCACCACTCCTAAAGGTAAGGCTCAAGGAAATGGCTTTGCCTTTAACTAAGAGCTTCATCATGAAAAAGTTTAAGCAAAGACATGCCTCAGCTGCCAATCCAGATCCAAAAGGAGTTGTAAGGCAGTCATCTGAGGTACTGGCCATGCTGTTAAAGTGGAAAGAGTCCCACTTGGGACTCGAGAGTAACTGGTGAGCACTTAAAGGCTACCACGAAGACACCATGCCACAAGCCATAATGAAACAAGTAATTTTCAACTCCTGAAGTTTCATTTTTTTCATATTCTGCTTGTTCTCAGGTTCTGTCAGTGTGCAGCACAGACTCATTTTTGCCTTTCAATCAGAGCAGTGATTTTAGGTGAGGTTGTAGCAGAAGAGAAGGGCAGGAGAGAAACAGTGAATGATGCTGATGCTGCCTACTCTGTGCTCAAAGTTTTTTAGCACTTACTTTAGTTGTCTTTTCTAATGCAATATTTTTTGTCTGGTAAAGAAAAAAAAACCCCTTCAATTCCCCCAAAACAAGGTTGTAAAACATAACTCCATAGCAAGAAACAAATTGTCTATATTTTACCTTCTATACTATGCTAATACTGTGCATACCTTAACAATAGAGCATTCAGAGATGCCTGTTTTCACTTATGAACTGGGACAGGGTAATTCTTAGTTAATTGTATCTGTACTTTATTGAAATAGCTATGAACGGAGGAAGAAAATGCACGCTTCAAACTTTGCCAATATCTAAGCAAAACAAACAGCAGCAGGTTTTGTTTTCGCTTAAGTTTCATTATACTTCATATACAGAGAATTAGTGCAACTGTTTTGTATTTAAACCTATGTGTATGCCAAGAGTAGCCAACACTGTCATTTGCGAGTGGAAAAGTCTTATTCCTGCCATTATTTCCTAGCGTAATACATTTTCATATGTTCTGGGAAACCTTTTTGCCTAAAATTAAAATAAACCGTAACAAATTAACAGACCTGAACCAAATCAGGGGAATTTGCAACTCGTTCTTAGATGGTTAATGTTCCTCCTCTATGATAACTAAACTTGGTTGGATAATAGCATCAAGAGACCGCTGGTCACACAACACTGGTCCGCAATGGAACAAGTAAAGCAGCCCTGACAAGGCTTTTGCAACACACAACCAGGAACAAGCTACATTTCCCCCAGGTCAACACAGGTCACTCAGCTGAAAGCTCTTTTTTATTCCTTCATGCTCCTTAAACAGTTTTGCAGTTATGTCACGTCCTCTTAATTTATGTTATAGCCCATTGCAACTTTAATGATCATGAGCAAGAGAAAATAATTAAATTCAGAAAAATGCATGAATCTTAAGTATCTATCTCAGGTGATGTAAACAACTCCCAGCCAAGAGGTGACTCTGGATAAATGAGTTGCATGATGCACCTGGAAGCTCTCCTCCGGAAGGCATTACAGACAGGAAGAGGGATTAACCTCGCAAGGGTTAGTCCCAAAAGAGGGATTTAAGGTGTCCAGTCATTCAAGGTCAGTACTTCGAATTAGTAAGCTGGAAAAGAATCGGCATCGCTTGCAGAGGCTGATAACACGTATTAGACATCAGGTAATTCATTAGAGACGGCGCGTGTTCAAACGTGCCACTTTACCTGCTCTAGTTGTATGCTCACCCAGTCGCACATCATCTAGAAGATGCTAGCAACTGAGCTGCACAAAAGGTTCACTTCCACCCTTAAGTGCAAAATTCAGGAGAGCTCCCCCGAGGCAGCTCCTGTGTGAAGTGTGTTAACAGTTGCTTGAGAAATTTTAAGAAGAAACCAATCCAGAAGCCTCTGTAGAACCACCAAGATCTCAAGTTAACCAACTGAGCGAGGAACCAGAGGACGGTTTGCAACAATTTCCAAACAGAAATCCCTCAGCAGTGTTTCTGTCATTAGTTGACTGCGGAGTCATCCGATAAGTTTTAGGTCTCTATTCCCATTTTCTTCATGCCGTCTTACCAAGCTGGCAAGTGTTCCATATTCCTTCTCCACACACTGGCCTTCTTTCTTCCAGAAAACAGGCTAGAGAGGAGCCAACAAACATGATACGCAACACACTTGACACTGGTCAGCACCCTTTTGATTACGATCGTAAGAGTGAATGTGGGCCAGCAAAAACGGAAGGCTGCACGTTTCACCAACACTGTGCAGCACCTGCTTTAAAAAGAGCTAAAGCAACAGCGATCCTAAAAATCAAAAGGATCTTCCCCAAGCACAGCGACCATGACATATCCACCACGCGTCCTTCCACAGGATGCCCCCCTTCCTGCTCCGAGTGGGAAGCCTCTGCAGCATTCCAAAGCTGCATTGCGTTCAAGCAGAAATTTGCTTGGCGAAGCCCATTATGTAAAAACAACTCCTACTGTTCAAAATTACTGCTGACTTATGCTTAGCTTTCTATAAATGTGGTTTCCTTTAATGTTTCCAATATTCAGCAAATTGTGCCAAAGAAAACTGCAAAACTGCCACTGATAAGATGACAGCACACTCTGTAAGATACGATCACTGGACCAATCCGTCAGGCAGCAGCCTCGAGAAGATGCTTCCCAGGAGGAGAATGCACAAAATGAAGCTCCCAATCCAATTTGATTAGCCAACCCTACCAGCAGCAAAAGCTGTCTTAGCTGATGCAAAAAACACACATCAAGATGTATAATCAACACAGGCTTCCAGGCAAAACTGACCGTGAGTGGTGGCAACGTTATTTCAAACCACCATACTGTTTCTGCTGGTGACACATAAAGTCCATATTGCCAAATTCATCATCAATACCCAGTAATTTACTAATACTCTCATACAGGTTCACTTTTACTAATATTCATTTCCCAATAAATCTTTTTTTTTTCTTCCTCTAGAAGACTGAGAATTATGGTACTATTTCTTATTGTTCCCTTGGCTGATATTTTTTATTGCACTTGCCAAAGAAAAGTACAGCAAAATATTTCTGTGATGCCAATTGTAAGCTAACAGAAAAATCTGAGACACATGTCTAAGACCAGAAAACGCTGCCTTCTCCTCAACAGTGATGGATGGAGCTCCAGGACATTTGGGAGTAACTGATAGCACAGGAGGTTTTCTAGCTAGGCAATGTGAAGCAACAGAGATGCTACAAAGTGGATGGATATCAGAATGGTGACAGAATGATAAGGCAGAAGAAGCAATTCAAAAAATGAATTCAAAATTGCTAAAAAAATCCCAAGCCTTTAGAGAGATGAAAGGGAAATCTGAGTGGATATGAAAAAAAATAAAAAACATGTTAGAAGTATCCTTTAGAAGCAAAATTCAGGTGAAAAGTGTTTAGCGCAATGGAGCCCAATACAAAAAAACATCCAAAACAGGAGGAAAAAAATCACTTAAGCAAAATAAATCTTGAGATACTGATAAATTATTAAGGGAAAGTAGATTCCAAGAATAGTACAGGTGACTAGGTGACTGTGGGTGACAACACACACTATTATAACATATTATAACATTCAGGAAAAGCATTTTGGTTTCTTCTTGCCCCAGACTATTTCATCTCTGGACAAAGAAACTGACCTCCTAAAGACAAAACTAATGTAGAAAATTTCTTCAGTCTAACAGATCAAATCTAAAAAAGTTTAAAATTGAGTTTCTCTGAGCATTTTGGAAATAACCCTACTGCACCGTTTTTCATTCATCAGTTTCCTTGTCTGAAACAGGAAGCCCAGAGTTGACTCCCAAATTTTTTGCTCCAGTTTTGTTCCTTCTCAAAGCAACAGTAATTTTTAAAAGTAGTTTAGCTCAGTATATGCAATCAATTTACTTGGCAGATTTAGTAATGCTCACTGGTATCACTGTTCTTATGAAAAAAGAAGTTCATATTTGCACACTACAGTGAGCCTTAGATAGCAAGATTCTCCTTGCGAAATGAGGCAACTACTAATACTGTTTCCAGACATGCTCCTTCTTTACCACTGGTTTCTTCTCTACAAGTCCTGCTGTTTCGCCAAGGTTTATATAAAAGCTGTTCTGCTTGAATGTCCCCCCCAGTGTTTCTATTTTAACATCATCTCCTCCAAAAGAAAGATTTCTTTCTCCTTTTTTTCAACTGTGTGCAACTTCACAACAGTAGTACATTTTTGGGGCAGCAGCTAGCATAAAGGCTCCGAAATAAAACCTTTTGAGCCCCCCCCCCAAAAAAAAGGTTTCTTTTTTACTTTTTAACTTTTAGAATTTGCTTCTTTTTGAGCTCATTTTGAAGAATTCCCAGTAATACCCAGAGTATTCCCAAACCATAGTAATTCCCAAATCAGAACCAAAGGGCATAAGCTGCTGGTGGCAGGAGCCACAGTACTACTGAACGGAGCACACTCGGGGCAGGAGGCAGGGAAGGTCAGTAGTTCTGGTAGGTAATTCAGGAGAAAATTTAAGGATCATAGTGGTTAAGTCCACCCACATGCCAAAATAAATGCACTCCCGCAGTAAAGATGAGGTAGTCTTTGGACGATACGTTAAGCGTAACGTTGGAGAGCCTGATGCTGCACTATTTGGGTCGTACTATTGCTACCTGACATGCAGAGCCTGGAAGTTTCACGGCCTCTGAGCTCACTGAACAGCACGAGCAATGAGGTGCCAAATCCCTTCGGAGAGGTGAAGGGTATCAGCTCCCGCTTTAACAGTCTCTCTGTGCACACGGTATTCCTGGACGAGCTCTTCTATCCCCCCTTGTTTAGGCAAAGTGAAACCACTTCTCCTTTCAGTAAATCTACCAGTCTCAGCACACGTAGTGACAGCAATGGGAACCATATGCAAACAGCCCGCCTACTCTCCTCTAACGTGGGTAAGGAGGGTGGACTGGAACGCAGCTCAGCGTGCTTGCACCATTTCTCTTTCTAACCAATGATTACACTGGTGCCATCCTGTCAGGCCACAAATACAACAGGATAGCGGATTTTTTTTTTCCACTCAAATTCAGCAGCACCTTCAGGGGCATTGATTTGTGTAAACTGGGAAATCTGATATTAAGAGTCGTAAGGGAAATGCATTTAGATCTGTCCTTGTATAACAGCTTTAAGAAGCTTCCTAGGACTGCTGTTAGATTAGGACTCCCAAGACTATCATCCAAACCTGCAAAACCCTACCTGAAGACCACAAGAATATTATAGGATGATATGTAGCTGATATTTTAATGACAAGGCCACCAAAGATACCTTTACCTTTTGGCTCAAAAATAGTCCTTCTGTGGTAGTCAATGCCCTGCACAAGTATTGGAGGCAGCAATGGAGCTGTAGGATTCACTGGAGTTGTAGGTGACAACCACAGCAACATGCCCTTGTTGCCACAGAGGCCACTGGATGTGACCCTGTGCCACGTGCTCCACTTGTCCCTGCTGGAGCAGGGCAGGGTTGGTCTAGATGATCTCTAGAGGTCCCTTCCAACCTCAACCATTCTGTGATTCTCCTCCGGAGCAGACACAGCAGACATGATCGCTCCTGTCCCTCTGACAGGCAGTGTGACAGCACAGATCAAGATCATTTTATGGACAAAGAGTGGCAAGTCTCACTGAAAAAAAGAGAGTAAGTTCTCCTCCATCATGGTTAGTGTCGGACCCCCAGTTTCCTGATCGTGGTCACAGGTACCTGCTTCTCTTATGCAACCTGAGGAGTCAGGCTCGACCTTGGCTATATGCTCTGCCATTAGGTAGTCACCAACAGCAGTAAGATCCCCATGAAGTTCTCTGTCCTGCAGGCTAAAGAAGCCCTCTCCCCCTCAGCCTTTCCTCACAGGAAAACGTTCCATCCTGGTGGCTCTTCACTGCACTGCCGCCAGTAAGGCAATGCTTTCCTTGAGACAAGAGAACTCAAACTGAACACAGTACTCCAGATGTGGCTTTACTAGCACAGAATAAAGAAAAAGAACGACTTTGATCAGCTTGCTGACTTCCCTTTTCCTATTACAGCACAGGATGCAGTTGGGTTTCTCCAGTGCAGGGACACACTCCCAAGCCCTTAGGGATGCCCCTGCTAAGGGGCTGCTAGCTGAACGTTGTGCTGCTCTTCACCAGCACCACCCCTGATAATTTCCTTCACACGACATGGTGTTTTTGAGAAGCAATTGAAACAGCGACTGAGCTCATTAAAAACCTCTCCCTACAAAAGCACCTTCCAGTGTCTATTCAAGCAAAGGGTTGTTTTCTTGAGCTACAACGTGGCACAACTTCAAGACTCTGTCGCTGTAATTTATTCAGGAAACACTACATATTCTCTGCAATTCTGTAACTCAAAGAATGATCTATGCCACGAGCTGATTCAAACGACTGTAACAAAGTGAGAGTCTGAGATAGTCTCTCAGGACGATTATCACAGGAAAATGGGCAGACTCGTAAGAAATTGTGGTATCTGATGACACGTTTCCATCTGGGTTTGATCTTTGACTCTGAAGCAGCCCTCAGGGATGAGGATTAAAACACCAGGTCAATAGAAGAAATTGAGAGCTAATTAAGTCTGTGCTGGCAACTGAAACAACAGGGGAAATTATTTGCCTCCTGAAACTCTCAATTAAAAATGGAAAGCCAAGGCAACAACAAAAATTCATGCTCGCTGGACAACCATCTTGGCAGCCTGCTTTGAAAGAACCCCTCAGTGACTGTGGAAAGGGTGCTTGTCACTCACCACTGCACATCAGATCATCGTCATTCAGAGCTGCATGACCTTCAGTGGCTCTTAGGACAGCACTAAATGTTGCAGGAGCAGAGGTTAAAACCTCACAGCTGGGATGCTGTATCCCATGCTCTACATCAGTCTTGTTCTTAACTGTTGCTCCATAACCCTAAGCCACATCCATACTGACCCACACCAATGGTCAAACTCTCTTCTCTTTAGACTCTAGGAACTTGCAACTCTACATTTACATTTTACACACTGTAGAATTTCACAGTTCAACTTGAGAGGAAATCACTGAAAAAGGGTCACTAAGCCCTGTTCTTCACAACACAGACCATCACACGGGAGAGCCTTACACCTGAAAGGTTTTTGTCTGTTTTTTAGATAACAAGAATAGCATTTCATACTACTGTTAATCAGTATAAAGGCATTAATAAAATGCAGTCATTTCTTTATGAAACTGGTTTAAAGCAGCAGAGATACAAGGCTTGCCCAGTGAGTGGAAGGCAATACAGCTGCCACTTTGACAGACAGAGGGTGGAAAGAAAGCACAAGGGCCTAATGCAGGATCACAGCTACACTATTACTGCTGTGCTGCTGCAACTGGATTGTAAGCAATTTTCAAAAACACTCACTGACAGGGACTTCACAACCAATTCAGGCAGTCTGTGCTTATGGCTCACGATCATAAACTGAAGCTTTTTCCTAGTATCTAACACATGATCATCTTTCTAACATTTAAACCCATTACTTCGCTGAGTCCACCATAGAGATGACATCATTTCTTTTCTTTCCTCCTCCGCAAGAGCCTTTTACTTATCTGAGAGTTTACTACCTTCTCTCCTACCCTAACCTTCCTTTCTTCAGGCTGAACGTGTATTCTTTCAGTCCTGTCTTGCAAAACTTGTGTTCTAGATGTCTGTTCCTTCTCTCTTCTTCCAACCCAGAGTCTCTTCATCAGTCTATTTATTATTTTTTGAAATATAGCACCCAAAACACAACATGCTACTCCAGCTGCAGCTTCACCACAAGTGAAATGAGTCATAGATGAATTGCTTTTTAAGACATCTCTGGAGCTCAACTAAATCATCTTCCCACTTCAACCAGAACAGTCAGTGTGACCCTGTACAGCCAAGTCCTGAAAACTTCCAAGGCTGGAGATTTCCGTAACTATTTGGGAAACTCCTTGCAGGGTGCGCTGCCCTCCTCACACAAAAGTTACTCTTATTCACCTCACTAGTTCCCTTTGCCGTTAGGGATGGTTTGGGAGACTAGTGCTTGGTGGTAACCATGAGAGGTTCTCATGAGAGGAAATTCATTTACTAGTGCTTATGTTTCTAATCTTCATTAAATCTGACAGTCCACCCCCACAGCGATTGGGATATCTTATGAATTAAGCAAAGCCTTTTCACTTCAGAAACAAAATTGAATTTTCCAATCCAGTCTTTAATATACTTACCCTGCTTGGGAGCCTTAGCATGGGAGGAAAAGCAATCACCTCTGTGACCTGCAGTGGATGTTTCTATAGGAATACACTGCTGCAACGTGCAAGCAGCATTGCTGTGCTAACAGCAGACACTGCCACTCCTCTGGCTTGCAGACCTGGGCACCACGGGACATAACTAGGCCAAGTGCTGCACTGCAGAGCCGCAGCTCTGGGTGCTGTGGCACCCCGGGGCGCTGCTCCAGCACGTCTGCAATGGCCGCAGTGCTGCAGAGGAGCGTTGCCCACACGGGACACTGAATAACCCCCGCAGAAGATCAGCAAGTTCTCACTTTTCTTCAGAAGTTTCCCTCTTACAGAAAACTCCAGCTTTTGCTAAGTGAGTGCTTGCCAAATTGGATATGAGAGCAGGGACAAGCACATGCCTCCGTTTCTAGCTATTGAGTAAAACCCACAGTGAATTCCAAGATGGCTTTTAAGCTGAGCAAACAAAAACCTGTTACTCCCTTGGAAAAGAGAAATCTAGTGGGACAAGCAAGCTCCGAAGAAACCTTTGATTTTGACAACACTGACCTGCTTCTCCAGCAGCTTATTTCAGTGCAAAAAGAAAAACACTTCAGAGAGATGAATCCCAATTCTCCACATGGTCCCCTGGGCAACACCACTACCAAGTCACTGAGAGCAAAACACGTGGTCAATATACGCTGCACTTTGTTACAGCGATTGCTTCACTCCTGAGCAGTGGGTAACTGCACAACAAACAGAGCACCCGGGGCAAAACTTAAGATGGCTGCAGCATATGCAATGCAGTGTACGCAATGTCACTTAGGTAAGTGCAGAGCACCAGGCAGGTTTAAGATGACCTTTGCACACAAGCTCTATCAAATCTGCCTTTTCTTCTTGCTATCATCAACTCTGACGAACATTCGGCAAATTGTGTTTTACAGTCCATTTTTAGTGAAGTAATTCAGAAATAAGAATAGGACTTGTATTATCATAAGTAACCCCATTTTTTCACTCCACTCAGCTCAACTGCTGTAGGAAAAGCTCACATTTGCCCCAAGCCAGTATTATTTTTCTTCTGTACACATTGATTTTTTACACCCAATACAGAGAGTGGGAAAAGAAAGTACCAGGTTCAACAGAGGGGATCAGCAAAAGTGAGTCCTTTCAAATTAAGGAGCAGAGAAGGTGGTATCAGAGGCCACAGATGGGGACATTTGCAAGTATTACCTCTGCAGCAGGAGTCGAAGAGATATGCTAAATCAAAAGCAAGCTTTGATACCAGTTCCTTACCAATAGCTAGTTTTAAAGGACTTTCTTCCCTAGACAGTAGAGCTAGAGCTGGGCATGAAACTTCCTCAGCAAACTCTTCAGAAAACTGAGTGTTATTCTACTTTACACAAGCACAAAGCCATACCCCTTCAACGGTGCTTTTGTGAAAGCTGAGACCGTCTCTGCAAAAGCAGAGCTGAGATTGGGGTGCACATCTCCCGCATGTCAGACAAACGCCCTTGAAAACTTCCAACCATTTCAAAAGCAGATGGCACTTGTTCCATTTTCACAGATACACATACTCCTACAAAAGAGCTTTGATTCCAGCAAGTCAGTGTTTTCCAAAGGAGAAAGCTTCTCTCACAGGAAATGTTCTCAGCATCAATAGACAGAGCAGCGCCTTTGACATCCACTTCTGAAAATATTAGGCTACTTAAAGTGTTTTATCTTCCCTTATCAGATTTCAGATGATTAAAGGGAACGGAAGGAGGAGAGCCCGGTCCAGCAGCACACAGGCACGCACCCTCTCTGAGCAGAGACGTGCGGCGTTATGGGCAGCCGTGCCTTTGAGCTGGGCTCCGAGATCAAGCACCAGCGCGTGGCATCCACAGCTCACGTGGTTTAGCCCATCCAGAGGCAAGCGGCACTCCAGTGCAAACCATCCGCGTGCACTTCCCTCTCCAGTTCCACTGCCAAGTCTTCCCGACCCATCCTGAAGGCAGAGGCCGGCAGAGGCAAACACAAGCAACATGGGTGGGTGCAGCTTTTATTTTAAGCATGCATAGGTGTAGGCAAACATTTTAACGCAAATCCTTGCAAGAGCAGGAAGGGGGGGAATTAAAAGCCACAGCGAAAGGGCACAATCCCAACAGTGGGACACCAGGGCATAGGGAGCCCTCTGCATTCCCAAGCAGGGTCCATCAGTGCCACAGCAGATACACGGGAGGGTAATGGGAACACTCCTTGGCAGCAGCTCAATGGCTCAGCTTGCTGCCGGCGATGCGCACCTGTGGGCACATAAGCACAGACTGACAGAGGGAAGTTCTCTGTCCTGGATTGCTTTTTTAATATATATATAAACAAAACGCAACCTGCTGGGGAAGCCTGGGCCATGCTTTGCACACCAGCCCCAAGTCTCCAGCAAACTGAAGCTTTGAGTGTGCTGAGACCTTCTGCTTTAGCATTATGGATTATGCACTTTGCAAAGCTTTTTCTTCTTCGTACTGGTGGATGTCTTAAAGACAAAGTTAATACCTACATTCATCTAACACTACACAAAGTCCATATCCTTTATCACAAACCTATTTTAATTCTCCATTTACTTCTATCCTACCTTGCTGGTAGTTGCTGTTTAACATGCACCAAATCTATAAATTCATTTACTGCAGATTCAGCTAACATAGGCCAACAATTTCTTGTATAGCTAGGAAAAGATACAAGACAATGACTATACACACAGGGAAATAAAGGATCTGCAGCCTATCTTCCAGCTACTTCTGCCACCTTACATGTCATTTCTATTATCTGGGATATTTAACTGCCAGGCTTTTATAGCAAGTTATGCTAATGGCACGTCATGCTGTTATTCAGTGAACAGAAGAACCTCCCTTCCTCGCAGGCCACATTTCTAATTAGAGAGATTAACACATCAATCTCCTGCTTTGCTAAAAACTTACATTTAGCGTGCTCTAGTTACCTGGACATGGTTATCTAATTTAATAAACACACGAGCGCCTCATTTGCTGATCTGCTAGGTTCCTACAAGTAAGTAACGCCTGCTGTAGCTCCCTATGGCATCAATATAAAATCACAGCATCAAGCACCTCTAAGGATTGTCTCTTTAAAGGGCTTAACAAGCTTGGGCATACAATGGAGTTGGTGAGGAATGCTGTTCCCATGGAGAAAACAAAGTTATTCCCCATCCGAGAGCTGCCTGCTGCTGCTAATTAATGTTTTTGTCTCTCTAAGGGTCATCTCGTTTCTATTTCTGTTCATTTCCACAAGGAGATAAGTAGCTGCAGCCATACCAAGTGCCAAGACAGACAAGGTATGAGACATGGAGAAAGGGTCTCCATTTAGGACAGGATATAGGAATGGAAAAGGTGCATCCAGCACGAGCAACAGAAAGATAATAGTGAAAAACTATGTAGAAATCTTCTAAACAAGTAAGCACACCAGTGCAAATCGTAGTCAAATAAAACCCGCACACTTCTGTTTTCACACAAGATCAAATACTCATGAAATACCTGGATGACCAAACCAGATGTACATGTGGGGGTGATGCCGTCTCAGGGAGTCTGTCGCTGTAACAGGATCCCAGGCCCATAGCGTTATCAGAAGACGTGGCTGCCTCATGACCAGCTTGTGCTCAGAAAGGGGTGATAGAAGTTGCAGAAATGGGATCCCATAACAGACTCTGGGGAAGATCAGCATGGAAGAACGAAAGCCCAGGGGAACAGGAGACACCCCCCTCCTTGTTTAATGCTTTGCCAGGCTTGAGTTAAATGTTTCAACAGTGTCTTAAAAGAATTTGTTAATACGCCAACAAGTCCCTCCTACATGGATGAAAGGCAAGGCGTTCTAAAGCACCGCTAGCCTGTTTGCAGAGCGGTTCCTGCTACCTGAGCTAAAGCTATAAAATAGCCTGTTGGAAGCCTGCTCGCTTTACCAGGGTCTCCCTCTGCACAGGCTGCAGGGCTCTGGAAGAGCTCCAAGCTCAGGCCCGCCACGCTGGGATCGTTCCAGGGGACCACCTCTTTCCTCATCACAAACAGTCCTACCTGCACCGCATTCAGGCTCTCAAACCAAAATGAAAAATAGAATAAAATTAAAAAAGACTAGTTAACCACACAAAATCAAAATATACCTTGTTAATCTGAAGTTCACATGTTTTATAGAAAAGCTCGTAACAAGTTATGATCCTACTAAAGCACAAAGCAAGCAAATTAGACCTATTCCTTTGCTGAATAGCCTCCGCTGCCCTCCAGTCATACCTACCCTCCCTGTCCAGGTATTTACGTTATTTTATAGTATTTCTTCTCAGTGCTTTCGGAACAGATAAATACACAGGTTCTGTCTCAAAAAAAAATCCTCTCATTTTAGGAAACAAAAAGCAGAGCAAGATGTGAAAGAATAATGGGGTTCATGGCAATAGAATCACAGAATCATCACAGACTGATTAAGGTTGGAAAGGACCTCTAGAGATCATCTAGTCCAATCCCCCTGTTCCAGCAGGGACACCCAGAGCACGTGGCACAGGATGGCATCCAGGTGGGTTTTGAAGATCTCCAGAGAAGGAGACTCCACAACCTCTCTGGGCAGCCTGTGCCAGGGCTCCGTCATCCTCACAGGAAAGAAGTTCCTCACATGGACATGGAACCTCCTGTGTTTCCACTTGCACCCACTACCCCTTGTCCTGTCACCGGTCACCACCGAGAAGAGTTTGGCCTCCTTCTCCCTGCATTCACCTCTCTGGTATTTACACATATTAACCAGACTTCCTCTCAGTTTTCTTTTCTCCAGGATAAATAGGCCCAGCTCATTTAGTCTTTCCTCATACGATAGATGCTTCAGTCCCTTAATCATCTTTGTCGCTCGACACTGGCTAGGATTGGGGACGAGATCGATGGTCATGCTCATCTCTCCATACGCAGTTCCTTTCAAGTGCAAGGAAAGGCAAAACACCCAACACTACCACATTTAAGTAAGTTTGGTTCTTTCTTGCTCAGAGCTTACCAAAAAAGCTACAAATGAAAAAAAGTTTCGTTTTTCACTAGATTTCGGGTTCTACCGAAGGAAGAAAACAATGCTAGCATTTCGTTTCTAACACTGGCACACTTTTAGTGCTGTCTGCATGACTCTTAAGGCTCCAACTACCTTAGAAATAATAAAAAAAGAAAATTACTGTCAGCATTTTACAGAACGGCTGCTATCACAGCTCACTAATGGCTCTTAAAAACCTTCCCAAAGAGCACAGAGGCTGGGAAACATGTGAAAACAACAAACGAGGCCCAGAAGGAAAAACAACAGTCCTTCATTAACGCTAAAACAACACGGACACTTCCATGCCTGTTATCTGCACACAGACGCCTGGGGGCCGTTAGCGGAGGTCGAAAGGGAGGGCGATGGGCGCAAGCCGCACACCAAACAGCTTCTCTCCTGAACGGTCCGTGCAGGGGAGGCAGCGCTTGCGGCACGAGTGCGCGCATGTGACTTTGGGCTCGGCCTCGTGCACGGGCTGCAGCCGGCAGGCGCTTGGGGCTCTGCCGGCGCAAGGAGCGTGAGGAGCTGGCCGGGACACAGCGTACCGAACGGTACCGGGCTCCGACGCAGCTGCAGGGTGAACTCGCCACGGCGCTGCCGAAAGGCAGCAGCGCTGCTCGCCTCGCTGCGGAGCCACCGCCTGCCCGGCTCTCCAGAGCTACCCACGGATCGGTGGTTATTGATCCACATGGAGAAAGCACCAGGCCTCAGGCGTTGGTTAGCACGGGACTCCAGGGCCTTCAGTCACACGACGATTTATCCGTTTCGCACGCAGAGCTCGGAGTTTGGGCCGAATCTTTTTGGTTCAGTAACGGTTTACGTGCACTCCTAGGCAATGGAAAGTAGGGGGGCTTGGAGTGACTGGAAGTCTAAAGAGAACAAAATACCACTGTGTGCACATCTATGAATATAATAAAGCTCAAAAAAAGGAAAAAAAATCCAATAAAAAGGCTTCAGAATCCAATTCCAAACCAAAATTACTAGCATCATACATTAAACTCTACATTTACTCTAAATTTTTTCCCATCTAACCCTGTTGCATCCTTTAGCCATTTCTTCTCTATGTAGCGTGTACATGTTTCTATATGTGTTACATAGCATTAGGGTCATGGTCAGGATTATTCAGTCCACCATGCTGAGGTTTAGCATATTCCAATCAAAATATTTTAAGTTATTTGTACTTACAAAGAAAAGTTAGCTAAGATCTTCCTTCTTTTTGTTTTTCTTTTCTTTCAAATACAAGTACAAAACCACCAATCGGCTACTAAAGGCAGCTTCTCAATTTGAGTTTTGTTCATTTCCATCACTTAAAGTTTCTCCAGAATTTTTGGATTAACATCATGCCTAAAGAACAATTTAAATACGCTACGTTGCCATCACTTTTGTAAAAAGCAGCTTCAACAGCATTCCTTATTATTCAAGAATCAAGGTGGGTTGATTACGTTCTGGGTTGCAGCATGTTCACGTGGCATCACTATCATATTCTCAGGCAAAGCATTTGCTTTTTTGGACAGCACATCACGTGCAGTTTGTGTTGCTCTCCTTTTGACACTGTCTGGTATGTTCAGTGGCTGTCAAAATCTAAGAAAAATAGGAAGATAACATTTCTACTCGGAAGGAAGTGAAAAGGCAGACTTTCCAGTGCTTTGCTGACCATGCGTAGAACTTTCCCCTGTTTCCAATGAGGACTGAGCACTGCTGGAAGTTTATCCAATCTCTTCCCACGATAAGGGACCAGGAGAAAGGGAAGGCCATCCTATTCCTGCTTTCCTTCATCCACAGGGCAGCTGCCAGGAGCCTTGCTCACAGGCAGTTAAGGCACTCCTGGAAGGTCAGCACATCCTCGCACGCGGACCGGCGGCGCTCCAGGTGAGCGCGGCCAGGACGCTGCGTAACTCACCAGTGTGTGCTGCCCGGCACACAGAGACCAGGGAGCCCAAGACTCCCTCCGGGCTCCAGGAGGCAGGGGCAGATCGAGGAGGAGCTTCATTCCCTAAATTAATCCAGGGAGAGACAGGAAAAGAAAAAAGAAAAAAAAAAAAAAAGAAAAAAAAAAAAAAAAAAAAAAAAAAAAAAAAAAAAAAAAAAAAAAAAAAAAAAAAAGAAGAATAGGACATTGGAAAACTTGTTCGGAGAGATTTTTTCACGCTGCAAGAAGCTAGCTAACATTTAGCATACCAGGTATTTCAAAGGATATTGCTGTTCCAAGGCAGAGCAATGAGCAGCTGCAACTCCTACAAACCGGATGCTGCCAAAGGGCACTTGTTTAAAAAGCCAACTGCTTCCTCCTCCTGCACTGGCATGAGCCGTTTGGGATACCTGAATAAAGTGTCAGTGTGGAAACTCTGTTATATACTATAGGCCAAGTTACTGTTTTTTCCTCTAGAAAAGCAAAATTTCTTCACTATAAATCCATTATAACATTGTCTCCATTTAAGCAGCATTTCTGAGCTGTGTGGATCTAATGCTTGCCTACCTCATATCAAAATGCATAATTTCTATTTTCCTGTGGGAGAAATAATTAAGGAAAAATCCACATGTTTCTAGATTTCTTTTCAATGCCAGACTGTGCAATATTCAATACGTTTGGTAGTAATTTTAAAGGCTTCTTTTTTTCCTGCACAAACCCTATTTCATAAATATACCAAGAGTACCTTCTATCTGCTAATTAAATTTTCATATTTTTTCTCATTCTTCAAGTATTAAAGTTCAGTTTCAATAAGCAATCACTGATCATTGCAGACTCGTAAAAGTAGGTTTTTTTCCCCCCTTGAAAAAAACGGGCCAGAATATTTTTTGCATGCTTTCACTACTGTATCGCTCCAGGAAAAAATCACCTCGTACCACACTAGTGCAGCCCCTGCAGTAAACTTCACTTTGTGCCAGAAGGCAGACTGCTAACAGCTGTTACACACAGGCAACTCTGTGGATTGTAGCATCTCCCACGGTGGGACCGGGCACTTGACTAAGGCCACAAGCGATCCCATCTACATACAAACATGCAGCTGTTTGTACAAGAAATTCTAAAATAATTATTTCATAGCAACAGACTTAAGCTTGCATGCGACATGGAGGAATTAAACAACTCTACCCAAGCACAAAACACAGATTTGTACCGTGGTAGTGCAGGAACTGGACCAACACCACACAGTGCTACCCACAGCGGAATCGAGATGCAATAAGAGGCCAGACTGGCATGGGGGAAGATCCAGAGGGGCAGTTCCCATAGCTGAATCCTATATGCAAACAACAGTGAAGCTGGACTCCTACAGTGAGGAGCTGACCAAGTTGGGTGCCCCAGGAGATGACATATCCCATCTCCATGGGTTATACTGCGCAGGGCCTTTTGAAATTGGGAGAAGGGCAGTAGGAAATCACAAGAGGAAAAATAGCGGCTCCTAGCAAGCCTCCATAAGCCACCCCTCTCAGAAGGGGAGCACACGTGCACGCACACACAAGATGCTGGTGAGACCCAACCGCTGTAAGCGCGGAGCTGCGGCAGAGCTGAGAGCGTCGCGGCAGGGCGAGCCCGGTCCTCTCGGCACCCCCAGCCTGCACAGGCTGTTTCCAGCAGACACACTCTTCGCTAGCGCTCTCCCGCCTGTCACCGTGCCAGCTTTCTATCCGGAGGAAAGGCCTTTGTGATTTTTTTTCCTGCTTTTTTTGCTGCCTGGAAACAATAGCCTTTTTGTTCCCCGGCGAGAATAGAGGCGCGGGAGGCCGCGCACAATTGTGTGATCATCGCGCGGTCCCGCGTCCCAACCCTGCGCAGCCCCGGCCGCCACGAAGCCGCCCGGCTGACTGGGGAGCGGCCCTGGGCAAACAATGACCAACACTGTCCCCGCGAACAATGCCGGAGGCCACCGCCGCCTGCCCAGCAGCCCGGCCCATTTTTCTTGCTCTGGGCAATTTCCTCCATCAAGGAGCTGCTGTCGGGTCTGACCGCCTACGACATTAATTATCCCCACCGTAAATGTATCTAGCAGAAAGGAGAGCAAGGACCTAAAGCCACGGTGTTTGTGTGGCGGGTTTATTTTTAATAATCATGGTAATTTTATGTCCTTGAATGTGAAGAAGGGTCTATGACATCAAGCGGTTTTACTCCTAAGCTCCCAGATCCAGCCCACGAAGGACAAATTATCCCACTTGGAAAAATAAAAATAAAAAAATTGAAGTGAGAATTGGATGATGTCCACCCTCTTGGTGAAGACATGATCATTACAGACACAATCTGCTTTTAAGCACCTTCAGTTCAGTTCAGCAAGGCCGTACAGGTTAAATGCTCAGTAATAACCCCATGTACACCGTGAAAACGAGGGGCTCGATTCCACCCACACTGCGGCAACTGGATCAGCTAAGGGACCTGGAATCCAAGTTAGTGTCTTCTTCATGTGCTGATGTAGAGGAGGAGGAGGAGGAGGAGGAGGAGGAGGAGGAGGAGAAGATGAAGGACATGGTCCTGAGAGATGTCACTCAGAATCGGAGCATGGAGATCCCACTTCAGCCTCAGCAGCGCACTGCAGGGTTCTTCTGTAAAGCACAGCTAGTATTTCCTTCATGTCCCCCTTCTTTCCACTAAAGCAGCCCAACCCACAAGACATAAACAGAAAATGTATTGCATTACTGCAATTACTCTTGCATTACTGATGTTCAAATGTATTTTTGATGCTTAATTTTTAGACTGCATCTCCTATAAAGCCTGCTACAGATGTAACACGAACCATGTACCAGAAGCGTACAAGAATCTTTAAAGTAGTCCTAAAACATCTCTGCCCTTAAGACAAAAAACTCCATCCAAGCAAAGCCCATATTTGGGACGACCTTCTCCTTCTTTCTTTAGATCAAGTTGGGGTTTTTTGGTTTTCTTTTTTTTTTTCTTTAAGGGTGCCTTGCCATACATTCACTCAATGAAAAGTGGATTTATGATGCAAGTAGCCTAGCAGACTTGGAAAAGAGAAAATAAAAAACTCCAAATATTGCTAATAAACATTATGTCTATATACCTCCTTTGTAAATAACAATATATTCCAATAAAAATATTGAACATTATTGTAGCACATTAAAATATAATATTATAATTATATGTTAGCATGATATTTAAGTAAATGCTAAAATAAACTTTTTTATTTAAGCCAGTTGATTTATTTAAGCCTTGATTTTCAAGAGTAAAATCCAGCTCTTTTCTGGAGAACATACAAGCAAGTAACTGAGAGGTTTGGAGCAGACTTCAGGTACTGTACATTAGATATTAGCTAAAGGACACATGTGAAAAACAAAAGCAAGGATTTAAGTCTGCATGCAGAATCATCAGTCCAAAGAGAATGCAGGATGAATAAAATATCTGAATTAACTTACGGCAGATCAGGGTGACAGAATGATATAGCTCTTAAAAATACTGTAAAATTACTACATTACAGGAAAATATTTTAAAATTATTTCACAGAATTTTCAATCCAAGATTAGGAAACTTCTACTTAGATTTCTCTATCAGCCCATCTAAACAAATTAATCTTGCAGTTCAAATACACACCTTCTCCAATCTTCTGGACATCAATTAGAAGTATGCCTGAATGCTGCACGCAAAATAGAGGTGCTTCCCATAGCTGCAAAGAAGATGAGCAATGTGTGCTGGTATTTGATCTCCCACCATCCTATTGGAAGGTCAGGTTGCACAAACATTCCGGAAACACTTCAAGTTTAGCTTTAAATGATACCATGAATTTACACTTGTGCAATTTACACAGCAATTATTTTGCCAAAGGCAGCTGTTTCTTGGGAATTGTCTCACTCCAGCACACAACTAGCAGCACAGTAAATAAATTCATTTTAAAATGCTATTTCTTAAAGAATAGTAAACCTTCAAGCAACATTTGACTTCATGGAACAGTATACTACACAGTATTAGGACGTGATGGATGTATAAAACGTTTGCATCTGAGCACTCCTGGCTACTCCTTGCTTGACTTCTGGGAGAGCAACATGCTGAATTTTGTCCACCCCACGTCCCAGCAAATGGGAGCTTCACGAGACCAGAGCAGAGGTGGCACTCACAAAGGTAGAAGCTGTAGATAGTTAGAAAAAAACATATTTGTGTACTGATACATTTTTCCCATTTACAAGAAAAAGCAAAGAACTGATTGTTTTGAGATGAAGTCCTATTGAGAGTGGCATGAGAAAACCTGCTGAGAAGTAAAGAATGTTAGTCATAACTTATAAATCACAGCAGTGATAGCAACAGAATGATTTCATTACCTAAAAAAATAAGTCCATTGTCATTCACTTCTCAGCAGTGAAACCAGCACTATCAGTGCCTTGCTCACATGGACGCTGGTGACACTCAGGGAAGTTTAATAAGAGAAATAACAACCCTTTCTAACTCACCCTTTCACTCCCTATTAATACTGGACCCTACAAGGGGAGCCTGGTCTTCACTATCAGAAATGCAGGATGTGAAAATGCAGGAATCACCAGTTAAAAAAAAAGTCAGACAGTAAAGAAAGCCAGGAGGGTTTCCCTATTAGACTGTAACGCTCATAAAGAAAAAGAAAAAAGGCAGAAGAAAAAAAAAAAAAGAGTTGAAAGGTAAGCGAGGGAATTGCTGCGATATTAAAGAGAGGAGCTTTCACGTCACGCCTGCCTGTCTTTGGGTCACAGCAGGAGTCTCCCTTCCTCAGGTGGTGCTGTTAGGGGGATGCTGCTGAGCGTGTGCAGCGCTCGCAGGGCCAGCCTGTGCGGATACCAGGGGATCCGCAGCCGCCCCCCAAACGGTACCAAGTCGCTCCGCCAAGTCAGGGCACACGTCTACCACGCTGTCACACTGCCGAGGGCTTCTCCGAGGCTCCGCAGCCGAGCTGCTCTCACTGCCCTGCCCGGCTCCTTCAGCTCTGGCACGTACCGGCAGCCTCAGGGACAAAGCAAGAGAGGAGAGCTGGCAGGCAAAAACAAAAACGCGATTTTACGGGCTAGCGTATACCCACAAAAACAGTGGTGGAACACAAGCCCCATCAATACAGGACCACAGGGACCCCTGTTTATGTAACGTGAAGCCAGAACCCATTAAACTCTCAAGCTCTTTCCAGTGTTAGAGGCTTGCAGCATGCGCTGTACAGCCCTTGGAAGGCGCTCCGGTTTCCTCTGCCAGCAAAAACAGCACAGATGGAACTGTCAAGTCCTCTTGTTTAGTGGCGCCTGCTTTTCTAACACGTGACTTCTTTCAAATAACAATCACTACTCGTCAAATAAACTGAATGTCTTTTCCAGCACCTGCAAAAAAATATTCTGAGGAAAAAGAATGAGCTTCCAGAACTGACAATCAGCAGCTCCTCCTTGAAAACCTGTTCAAGACTGTCTGGATGCTTCTCGCTATTACATTCCTACACAGCAACAAGAATCTAGAATCATTTGTACTTAGGACACAGCCGCCATTGCTTCATTTTTCCACAGCAAAACAGAGACACATGCTCAGTGCTGTGACCACCACAGATGAAGAAGCCAGGTGTGAGGTGGTGCTCAAAACAGTTCCATCACACTAAGGTCCCTCTCTTCAGATCCCCACTTACAATCTCTTTCCTCACACCATCCAGGATGGAGAGGCTCCAGGGTGTCCTCAGTCACACCAGTGGGAAGAGAGGAAAGCAAACACTAAGGTGGGCTGCAAGCTGCCCTGGGAAGCGGCGTGGCACCAAAGCTCACTGCAATCGAGTCCTAACAGCAGATGCTGAGGACAAGCGCAAAGCCAGAACCCAGCCTGGCTCCTGGGGCTCAACTTGTCCTCACCTCACGTGGGCTTCACTGAGCCACACGTGGTCATCAACACAGGACGTAACATAAATACAAAGCAGGCTTTTTGTTTAAATACAATAGTCTCACTAAAAATGTACCCATTTCATAACATTTCTTTCATAGAAGAAACTCCTCCAACTAAAGGAGGAGTTAATGAATATAGTACGAAAAAGTTTTTGTGGCCTCCAAAAAAAAAAATTGCGTGGGAAGTTTTCAGAAAAATCACTGTCACCAAATAAAATCATCTAACAATTAGCTTTAAGCCATAAACTTTCCATTATGAAAGCAGCAGTAATAAACGCTGTATTAGAAAGAAAAAAAAGAAATGAAAAATAAAAAGAGAGAGAGAACCAGCAGAGCTGTAGTTAATCAGAATACCAGGAAGGGAAAAAGCAAACTTGGAAGACCGACATTGGCACAACCCTTGTTGATAAAAAAGAAGCAGCAGGAAGCAGGCCGTTCATGTGATAGAGCTTAGGCAGTACAGACGCACAGAATTAAGGATCCACAGCCACAGGAAAACAAGTACTTGATATCAAGAATACACAGTATGCTTAAAAAGGACAGAGAAAGGGCTATTCATAACAGGTACTTTTTTTTTTTTTATGATTTAATTGATTGTTTCTGGGGGAAATAGCTATATTTTGCAAATTTGGCCTGGCTGAGCTACAGGAAACTATTTCATGGTCCCTGTTTCAATACAGGTGCAGCATCAAGACCTGAAGCTACATTTTTTTCCTGTAAATTCACAAGTATGTGACGGGCACAATCAACAGCTAAGCGCAACAAGGTAATTCCTTTTAAAATCATCTAAGGCTGAGCTACTCCGATTGCCCATACCCAGTACAGCAAGAAAGAACACTGCAGCAACATGTCTCTCTCCCAGAGATAACCATTTAATAGGAAGCAACCGCTGACTGTGGCCCATTAGCTGCTTACATCTCATTAACTACACGCTCTAGTCAACGCTTTGCTCAAGGGCTCCCTAGTAGTCAGGGCAGCTGGTTAGTTGGGTCCTACGTACATAAGCAGCCACATTTATATAAACACGTGGTGTTAGACATGACACTGTCAGCCGCCTTTTAAAGAAGATTTTAGGTTTGTCGATTCACTCCATGTTTCCTGCAGATGTTTCTAAGCGAATGTTTTTGATCATTGTTTTAAGGAGGGGGGAGCTTTGTTTATTAGGGGTGTGGGGGTAATTTGTATTTTTGAGACTGTTCATCAAAATAAAGTTAAAGAATTCTGTTCTGTGGAAGCCTGGTATGCAAAGTTAACAAGAAACAAAACAAAAACTAACTCAAAACATGAACAAAAACGATCTCCGTTTCTTTTCTTTTCTACAGGAAAAAGGCGGTGACAACATGACCATTATTCGGTCCAAAGGTTAATACTCAGGGCGCTTCCGCGAGGTTAGATGCCTCTACATCCTTGGTAAAAGACAGTCACAGGAGACTCCTAGGAGATGTCCAGCATTAGCTGATATTCCAGTTAGATGAATTCCAATTTTTAAGCTGCATCTCTTTCGACTTTGCATAGTGAAAGTCGCTGGGAAAGCGTTCCCAGTTGTCCCAAACGCTGATGATTTATCAGTTGAGATGTTTCCGCTAGACCTAAACCACTCACGAACGATGAGAGGAGGCGCGCGGCGGCAACGCGCTCTGCTCGCAGCCCCAAACGCGCGTGCCTCCCTCGCGACGCCACGAGACAGGGGCGCTCTTCAGAAACAGAAGTACCAACAATAGGGGAACAGACGGGGCGTGAGTTCCTTTTCCACGGGGGTTTCTGCATTCCTCTCAACACTCTCTTTCAACCGAGGAACTACCCCGAGTCTCCTTCAGCTGAGCAAAACAATGTTCATGTTCCAGACTGAGCTGTCATGTTGCTCAAATATCTTTAGTACGGAGTATGACTCCTTCAGCACAAGCACAAACAGCCAAAAATCACACACAAGGATTTCCTCCCCAAGGCGCTTCTCTGTGAACATAAGAATTCCCTGAACAGTCAGAAACGGCGTGTTTCCATACGACTTGGAAGTTTTCACGTGTGGCCTACACCACCTCTTCCTCCTGAAGGCTCAGAAGCAGAACGAGGGAGCACGCAGGACCGCACTGCTTGGTTCACACCCTGCACCGTGAGGACGCGAAACTCTCCTCCTTGCCTACATGAGGATGAGGCCATCACTCTGGTACAAACAGCCGAGTTCAAGTGCATGCCACTGCCCCTGAGCAGGCACCCAGGCAGCACCACGGCTGCCTGCACCCCTCCAGCCTCAACACACAGTGCTTCGGAGGAAAGGCACCTCACCAGACTCCCGGGGACATTTTGGTGGCATTTACACTACTGCTGGCACTGAGATCCCCATGTGAGCCACTCCCAAATCCACTTCCACAAAAAAAAAAAAAAGTGGGGATATGAGGTAGTACTCAGGCTGTGGCAGTCACACTAGAAGAGGAAGGAAAGGTGCTGGACACTACACAACTCATCCCTTAGTCTGCAAGCCGAAGGGGACTGCAGCATCCATCCTAGTCATCTGGTTAAACAGCCCCTCATATTAGCTGTTTTTTGCAATTGCTTTCCCTAAAGAAGATCAGATGCCAAAGAGGTCCCTGTGTCACAGCAACCTCTCAAGGGCTTTTTTTCTGGGGGGGCCGGGAGAATGATTTTTGGTTTGGAAAGAGCTGGTGGCAGTGAGTCTAGAAGATACTTAGCAAAAACGACATTGAAAAGAACGCCATCATTACATAAGAAAGCTTGGGAAAACAGAATGGCCTATGCAAATAATTACTTGCCAAATTTGGTTCACCAAATAACAGTAAAGCATAGATCTGTGCATAGAAGAGGAGGCTAACATCTCATGACAGGTTTAATTTTTCACTGTCTTTCCTATGTCAAGGACAACAGGGAAGGTTCACTTATAAATATGGAGCTTTTCTGTGCAGAAAGGGGTAAGCTTAATGTTCAAACATCAGATTTTGTAGTAACAGGAAAAATACACCTCACGCAGTGCATCTGCTTCACTTTCATTCTCTTCTTCTAAAGCAACGGCATTGCTGAGTGCCTGAGCTAGCTGCAAGAACATAGGCAGATCAGCTCATCCTCTGGCTACTAGAAAACTGACTCGACCGGACCTTGCCAGGAGCTTACAGTTTTATTTATTTATTAATTTTTGAGATCCAGGGGAAACACAAGCACTTATGACACTATGCTCCATGCCAAGTAGGGAGATGTGTGTGTGTCCATTAGGAAACACCTCGATTCTTCTCCTCCCCTTTTGGTCTCAAATGCCTTGGCTTCTGCCTGATAAATAAATGTAAGAAAGCAGCAATGCAACAACGAAACATTCTCACATTCCGAGCATTAGCAGCACATATGCTGAGCATCAGACTCAATTATACTTTTAAAATACATTACAGATGTCGCTCCCACCAAATGGGTGCAAGATGTACAGTCAGATATGAGCTTGCAGACCAGCATTAGAAAATAGCTGGCAAAAGAGAGGCAACACTGCTTGTGCTTTGCCAGCCCAAATCTTCTCCGTGTTTCCCTCCTCCTTCTCCCTCCTCGTTTTCTTTCAGATTTTTGGCAGCTGTGGCCCAGTCTTTTCAAATTATTCTTCTAATTGGGTGTTTCTAGGGAAACAGACTGGAAGACGCAGTACCTCCCTATGAAGAGCTATAAAAACAGGAGATACACCATGAGAAATCAAGAAGGTCAGAGAATAAAAACACAATGGGAAAAGTTCTGCCTAACAGTGAGAAACTGCACAGTCTTCAGCAGTTTAACAGCCCAGGGCAAACAGGGACCAGAGCAAGGCTGCCAACTAACCAGCTACGACTTGCAAGGTCAGCTTTCACCTAGAATGGGGCAGAGCACAAAATCCCCACCAAGCCTCTGCACGGCCTCAAGGGCCTACAGCGGGGGCCCAACAGAGTCTGTCTCGGATCAGACCCTCCAGAACCTGTGATAGGAGCCCCCTGGGAGGCAGTTCTCTGCAGCTGCTCGCTCCGGCCGTCAGGACATGGGTCCAGGCAGGGAACCATGACTGGAGCAGTGGAGACTCCACTGCCGCATCGTGGCAGCCCTTCCCATGCCCAAACCCTACACGTGCTCGGAGGGTGGTCGAGGGCCATGGAGAAGCTGCGTCGCGGCACCAAGCGAGCACGAGGGCGGCCAGCACCACCACAGGGGAGCTCAGGACCAGACCTGCTGAAACGTTCCCCCAGACCCCAAAATGCAACCCAAGTCTTCATGCTCGCTGTCTGCAAGGCTCATTAGCACACGTTTATCTCTCAGAACGAAGTTTACTAACTTTTCAAAAACGTGTCATAAAAAGACAAATTCATGGAATTTCAGCCTTTCAGCAGTGCCAGCACTTGCTGCCAACCAAGTTTTGCTATTGATTATATCACAGCAATTGAATCCTCTAACTTCACTGCAGAGATAATGAAGAATTTGTTGCTATTTTTTTAAAGAGGTAACATAGAAGAACTGTACCTATATTACACCAAAGATAGTAATTTGTTGCTATACTTTATCTTGCTGTAAATACAGCAAGATAATTTTTATTTTAATTTTCAGGAAAGAGATAAAGAAATTTTATTAAACAGTCTTTGGCATTAAGTGATGGTGCCTAAGGCAAGTTAGGGATTTTTAACCTTCAAATATGCATCTAAAATCTCCTGAAAGTTTTACGCTCTTGGAACAGCAAGGAGTGGCATTACGTTTAGGGCTATCAGGCTGGATCTTACTTGAAAAATCTCGTTAGGAAGATGCACAGAGAACCGCTGTGCGTGTTGGTCTAGTGATTTTTAGCCAATAAAGCAGCGAAGCTAACCTGATCTCACTGCGGCCAGAATCCAAGAGCTCAAGTCCAGGTCAAGGCAGACAACGATAGCTCACAAAGAAAATTAAAGATTAAATTAGGTGGCCAGCTGCCGAGTGTTGCCTTGGCATCCACAGCTTATTCTTCACTCCCATCACATCCCACCTTCTCCCAGCAATTCTCCTAAGCAGGATGGTGAAATTTTACACACATCAATGGACCTGACAAATCAAACGAAAATTTCAATGCCATCAGGGGTGACTTTTCTTATGAATGACCGTCAATACAGCCTCTCAACAAAGCTGCTTCACTCCATTCCGAAATAGGGACACATGTCTTGGATGATTTTTCTACGTGCTCTCCTACTGTAACTATTAGAGTTTTTTTCAATGAAGTGATGGCTGTTCTGTCTGCTTAAGAAACATAAAAGATATTAGTAGCTACCTTACTGGTACAGAGCAATGCCCTCTCATTCATAGAGCAGTTGGTGCCTACTCTAGCAAGGTAATAAAATCCTTTTTTCCTTCTCCCTTCTTTCCAAGTATGTTAAATTTGCAGCATAAGAAAGAAGTAGTATTAAGCCCATGGCAGAATAATACAGACTGTCCCACAAGACTTGCGGGTTACTCAATCTGAGGACCATAGGACCATTCCCTTCAATACAAGTTGCAGCGTCTCCTCTACAACCCAAGAAGTCCATTCCCATTTTGGAAGTCTAAATACTCAGCATTTGTACAAGAACTGTACACACATAGCACCGACCACACTACATACACACTGTACAAGTGAAGAAATAATCAAGCCTTCTTAACAAGGAGTCTAGTTTTTTTTCCTGGACACAACAGCCAAACTAATCAGGCACAGCAAATTCTACACTTCTGGAAAAGGACATTTTCTGATCTCAAAAGAGGCCGAGGAGATGGCACAGAAGAACATTCTATGAAGCTCTGATTCCTGTAGCTGCTCTAGGGAGAGGGTGGCTCCAGCTGAATATCACTAATCTCCAAGGGTGTCTACTGCCAGCAGTGCATGCTGCTCGCACATGAATATTACAAAGACTTGAAAACCCAGGCCGTGCTTCCCTACACAGGGTTCTCCTGTGCAAGACAGCAGCAGGGTCTGAACAGCTCTCCAGCCGTGGAGCCTACCACAAGTCTTGGGAGAACGGGCACCGGTCAACAGACGATGCTAAGCCTTGCTTTGCTACTCACATCCAGAGCTCTTTCACCAAAGAAGAAAATAACTAACACGCATACACGAAAACAACACACTGCTTTAGAAAGAAAAATCGTACTATGCAAACATACCTCCAAATCATGTGGGAATACTACTCTTTAAGTGCTTGAGATATTAAGCCAGGGAAGAAAAAGCACATGAGGACATGTTAGCCCATAAGTACCTCGAGAGAGCGTGTTCAAGAACAGTGCAAGCTGTTACATGAAGCCTTCAGCCACTCTTGGCTTTGTTAACAAGCTTATTCACATGGTCTCTTCATGTGAATGAAGAAATTAATTGAACATAAATAGAGGCCTGGATGTTCACCCCTCACATCAAAATGATCTACCAGATATCAAAACAGAAATTCACAAATAAATAAATGGTTGTTTTTATTGCCCAAGTAAACCTGTTATGTGCAACACGAGTTCATTTTTCACTACAGCACTAGAAAGAATTCTCACTCTCATCAGGTTCTGACCAGTAGCCCTGATTTCCCAATTTTATTGTGCTCTCAAGGTCTTAACACACAGAGCACTCGTTTCAATACTGCAAGCCACTTCTTAAGGAGAAAAGCTGAAAACAAAACCACAAATAAGACACCCAATTATTCATTTTTAACACCGCTCATAATATGCCTTAGTGCGAGACCACTCTTGCTGCAAGCTCAGGAAAATCAATAGCAAAAAGTATGTCTCAAGGACAAGTTTCCTAGCTCCCATTAATCTGAGGAAAACCACCTGGCATTTCAATAAAATTATTACAAAAATATCTGTTTCCTTTAAGCAGCCACATAAGAAAAATGCTGCCTGCTTGCAGAAGAGTGGGCCTGGTTCCTTATTTGCAACCACTTACTTTTAACAGCTTATAAGCTCGCTTCTGAAAAGTCTAATTTCGTAAGAAAACTTTTCCAACTTCGTGCACGAGAGGAACCCCTACTGCTCAGACCACACACAGGCACACATGAATTACAAGAATTACAGGGCTCTCTCTCTCCCAGACAGTAGGCCAAAGTCACTCCGAGATCCAACACAGCGTAGGCAACTGATTTACTACAAAGTCAACCGGAGAGGCTGTTTAGAAAAATAAATGTTTGCACGTTCCAGACAATCTGCGCTATTTCCGACGCGGAAAACCAGCTCGCACACAACCTCGCTCCCATGTACACACAAGGAACCCTTGCTGCCACCGTGCCGGACAGCTGTGGCACGTTATGGCCGTTTTCCATCGCTACCTGAGACAGAAGGCAGGAATACTCGTGGTGCAGGCACTGCGACAACTATTTTTAAAGAGACAGAAAAGGAAATTACCTCATTAAAAAATCAATGCTGCAAATTACACAGCAGTGTGCTGAGACGAGGGAGAGGAAGTTCAAGAGTCATGTTCTCTCTAACGCCACTGTAATATGTGACCATGCTTAACATCCTATTCCCTCCATACACGACTGCTCTACCTGCTCAAAACACTCAATGAAGTGGGACCGATACCAGTCATGCCATCTTGAAGGACAGATAAACAAGCATTAAAGAAAAGACCCTGAAGAACTGGGTGGTTTTTAAGACCTGCAGTTGTGCCCTTTCTACAACTGCCTTCAAAACTTAAGCCCGTTCTCTGAACATCCCCTTGTTCAACATCCTCACGCATCTCCTCGCTGCTCCTAAAGGCGGATGGAGAGCAAGTACCAGCAGTGCACGAGCAGGGCCAGCAGTCAGCAGCTCCGTACGTGGAGTTTAGGAGCAGGTTTCGGGACCTCTTGGCACATCCACCCTACATTCCTGCGCAAGCCCCAGCTGCAGGCTGCTGTTTAATGCACAACTGATGCTCTTAAACTCACAGCAGGCAAAGGAGGAGTTTTCAGCGAGTACCTCCCGAACAAGTTAACGGAGTAAGTAAATGAACACATGCAGATTTTGAGCCCTACGCTGCACAGTTCACTGGCCCCTGTTTCTGACTCACTAGGTCCAGCAAACCACGAGGGTCGCTTTCAAACTGTCAAGAGGTTTGACGTTCCCCCCCGTTCCAAGCGCTCGAAGGCATTTGTGCTGCACCGAGATTTATTACATTGATATTTGAAAACTATTACAGGTTATGTTTATTTGCTTCTAAATGCATTGCTGACATTCTCCACATATTCCAAGCCCCATACAATTGCCATTCACAGCAGTAACGAAACCTAGTTTTATAGAAGCCCAACAAAAATTATGACAATAAAAATATTCGGGTTTCTTAAAATACATATATAATATATATTGCTGAGGCAATGCATATTAAGGGACTTGAACGTATTCACATCTTAGAATTTATTTCAAATCCCTACTCTTACACTTCTCTTTTACCAAGTGATGCAGTTACTCAAAAATGTAAACTTTAACTAAGCAATTTCACCTTAGGAAAGTGGGGCTGAGGTAGTATAAAAAAAAAATCTCACTATCATCTTCCTGCAGGCATATACTGCATGCACGTACTGTCCACAGACTGACTTTGTTAGTATGAAGAGCACATATTCCATCCTAGACTAGATGGAATCATAGAGACAGGCACATATTCCATCTTCCAAATCTGCCCACATTTTTATTGAGCATTTAATTTTCCCCCATGGATACAAGCAACCTCTGCTCTCCCTAACAATATCCAGGGTTGGCTTTCACGCTTCGATACTCTCAGAATAGCATGTTAAAAATGGAAGACATTGACAGAGGGAAAAAATAAGGCTGTAACATAAAACCATTATTAGGTACTTGCATCTGTAGGAACTCGTGACTATTTTGATTTAAAAAAATAAAGTCACCTGCAGATAGCAGCTATGACATTAGAGTGGAATCAAGATGCGCCACAAATGATCGCTGACCCAAGTGGGTTTCCCCTCAAATCACAACAAGAATCTCTGAGGGGCTAGCAGGACTTTGCAGGAGGGTTGCTCCACCCGCGCAGTAAAAACACACGTTTTGGCTGCGAGGTCGAAGCCTAGAGCTTTCCCAGGAAATTACAAGGCAAAGTCGCAACCCACGTAAAGAACTCACAAATGTAAGCAGCACCTGCTACAGTTATGATTCCTCTAAGTCCAAAATGGACAGGAGATACCTCTCACTCACTCCTTAAACACTTCTGCTGCTCTGTCACAGAAAATAAGATAGCATTTGGCCTCCTGATCCCGAGATGGCATCACGCAGTTTAGTCACTCGGCACGTGCTTACCTCATGCTTCATCTGCCCTCTTAAACTGATGCAATGTTTTAAGATCAAAAGTGAAAAGAGCCAACACAAATCTCAAGTGCATAGACAAACCAGGTCTAGCACCTGGGACGACATCGCCTATGGTTTGTGAAGCAGCTCTGCAGAAAAGGACATTGGCAGCCCAATGCCCAACCACTTAAACACGTCAATGGCTGTGAGGAAAGTCACCGGCGCACTCGCTGCATGCTCCAGCCCACACTGGAGCCAGCCCGCCCGCAGCACTGGGGCCACGGTGGGCACTGTGCATCAGCCAGAACAGGGACACACTGCCCTGAGCACCCAGGGGCATCCTGCACGCTGAGCGGGCGGACAGACACCGTGAGCTACACGGAGGGGCGACCCTGCTGCCGAAAGGCCAAGGGGACACATGCGGCTCTGCTGCCGAAAGGCCAAGGGGACACATGCGGCTCCTGCTCTCCCCAGCCACCCTCTAGGAGGCTCAAGAGACGATGCCGACAGACCCCGTTCAAAGGCGCCCCGTGACAGGATGAGATGCCGTGGCCACCATGAGAGCAGACACAGGCACAGCTGTGAAATCATCCTCGGAAGTAACCTGATCTACTGGAGCCTGCTTTGAGCAGGGAGCAGCACTGCATGACCTGCGGGGGTCACTTGCAACTGAAGTTATTGCCTCCGTTTTGCTACAATGATTCCTTCCTTTAAATAGGGACATTTAACTATGTTTTCTTACTCAAGCTGGAAAGCTGGACAGTACAACCACTCTTCATGGAAGTTCAAGCAACCCTTATGACAGAGTAACTTTTACAGAACTGGTAAAGTAGGAACACAGCAGTCCACAAAATTGTATCAGAAATATCACTAATTGCATTTTAAAATTAGAAGAAGGTAGCTAATTTCATCACAAGAATCACAAGGTGCTACTGGCATCTAAAGTACTGATTAAAAATACTGTATTTGAATATGTTTTAATTATCAGTAGATACAGGCAAAAAATAAAATAGATAACTCTTGTTTCTAGGGAATAAATCTTATTTAGCAATGCACACTGAGGTGCACTGAGGTGCCAGAACGGTTGAGACTGCAAAGACCTCTGCAGATCATCCATTCCAAGCCCCTTGTTCAAAGCAGGGCAAGCCAAAGTAGACATAATAAAATTCCTGCTATGCTTAACAGGATTAGCTTGATGGTTTTACCTGTATACTAATTGTTAAAAGTTGTAATTTTCAAACCACAATAACTTTCAAACAGGAAAAAAAGCATTATCAGCCTGACAGATTTAAAATTGAAGAAAAGAAGAAAAAAGAGGTGTTTTTTTTAAAGATGACAGTTAAACCCTGCTCTTTAACAACAGATAAAAGACTGTTCCCATCATTCTACTCATGATACAGATCATACTGTCTTCCATCAGCTTCTCATGCAAGCCTGAGACGTGTGGAAGTGTGAGCATGCTCTGGAACTCTGCCGCTGAAGACTCAGGACGTGTAATTTGGACTACAACAAATCCAGAAGGAGCTTCGCAACTTCGGCGAGCTGAAAGCTTTCCAGTGGAGGCAGAATCACTGGAAATGAGAATCTGCTGAGCTCCAAGCGTGCTGTCTGAAACAAGGGACCTCATTAAACTCAGTCCATAACAGAAACTCAGTCTGTAGGCAGTGACCACTGATTTCCTTCTAAAATAGCATCAAGGTGTCTGCTTGAAAGAAAGGACAGAAATATCTAAGGAATCACCAGCCAGCAAGGAAAACTATCACAGGTCAAGTAGCATAGGAGTAAGGCAGGAACTGACAAAAGATAAGTTTAACGAGACCTTGAAGGGTTAAAACATCTAGGAAAAGGTTCTTCAGGTACAGAGGAAAAGGCAAGCAGGGACGTTCTCTGGAAATAAATGCAGATGAGAATCATTTAGGAGCATCCCAGTTAAGTAAGCTTAAGAGAGGAGAGCTGTTTTAACTCAAGGGCATTGCTCAAGAATAAATGGGCGTTCTGGCCATAAACAATTTCAGGCCCTGAATGAAAGAAATACTCCGTATCCTCAGAGAAATAAAGCTTTGAAATAGTCTGCCACAGAGACAGAGGGCAGCAGACAAAGCACTTTCAAGATGGGCTCAAGTTAGCGACAGGGATTGAATCATGCCATTTCTTCAACATCCCTTCAAATGCCTCTTTCTCTCTGACAAAGCCCATCCTTCCTGCCCACCTTTATTCCAGGAGCATGACATCCACACACTGCAGTGATTTGCAACCCTTTCTCAGCCTCCAAAACGTTGTTTCACATGCAGAACGAAAGTTTTTAAAAAAAGAAAATCCAGCTGAAGAAATAGTAACCAAGCGTTACTGCTGGAGAACAAAAGCCCTGACAAATTAGCCCACATAGCCTGTTCCCCTCCAAACGTAACTGATCCGCTTCCAAAGACGGATCTGCATGGCAGTAAATCAAGATAGCTAAAATCCCAAATTACTCCACGAACGAAAAGACACCGAGAAGCGTTTCCTCCATCGCTAGCGGTGTTGGTCCCAGCTCCGACACACGCACAGGGCACAGTTTGTTAGCACGTGTCAAACCCTGCTAACGCGGATTACAGACAGGCAGTTGGCAAAGCTTCAGCAAGTATTTTGCTGAGAGGTGGTTCTCTGGAAATACCTTCCCCTCCCAAAATAATGGCCCATCATTTGCCCAGTTTTAGGAAGAAGCTTATACGATAAGTAGATTTTTAAAAATACTTTTTTTTCTTTTGTGAAATGACTGGTTTCAATGTTAGAAGTCAATTGACAGGAAACAGATTTAAAAAATCATAAATATATATGATTTTATATATATATTTTTTTTCCCTACTTTGAGTAGCCTTATTCCACAATCCCTCCTTACAGCAAATTTCTGCCCCCACCTTGCTGTATGAAGCAAATTCTTTGACTGCACAACGGCCCTCCCCCATTTTTCCCACCATGTGCTACGCATCATCCCTCTTGTCCTAAGTTAAAAGTTGCTCTCGAAAGTTTCCTAGCTATACCAGGGGGAGATGAGGAACTGAGCACAGAGGCGAAGTCTCTCCTCCCGCAGCAGGGAAACCTGACTCTCGCGGGCTCCGCAGAACTCGGCGGAAAAGCAGAAGTGGAGCGAGTCTTCGGGAATGCACCGCTTTTCCGTCAGTCACGGCAGAACGCTGCAGACGCCCACTCGTGATGTGAGCTTGGGAGCGGCAAGAGCTGGGCCGACGGATTTATGGCACATAGAGAAAAGGCTCCTTTTCAGCGGCTGGAGTGGCAAGTGAAAACAGGAACAATGTAACTCAAGCCTCCATAAATTAAATATTCTCCTAAACTGCAGCTAAATTGCTCATTGCTACCAGTTTAATAGTCCCTGCTTGGTTTCATCTTCAGCTTTCTGTGGCTTACATTCCTTGCCCGGATACGTCAGTCCGTATAAACCACGGCAAAAACTGTTCAAACTGCGGTGTCTAGGCAGCCGCTGCGGATGCGATGCCAACAGCAAGCAAAAGCATTTAACAAACAAACAAACAGAACCCACCACACACACACACGAACCAGAAGTTCTCTTTCTTTTGCATGTAAAAAACAAAAGAATAAATAAAAACATCCAGACTTCGCAGGGCCCATAGAGGAGGTGGATTAAGCGGATCACTCATCTCTGCTAGGAACATTAAGTCGCGCTTCAAGGTGAACAAGGCCACGGTGAAAACTGGCACGGGCGCTGGAGTCCTGATCGCTGGAGCAGCTGGGGAATGGGCAGGAGCATCGGCACAGGGGCACAGCCCGGCCTGGAGGGCTGCCAGGGGCCCCAGCTCCTGTTAATAGCAGAGAGGTGTCCTGCAGGGGGAATTCTTGGTGCTGCCAGAGACTTTGTTGAAGATCTCCTCAGAGCAAGTCCTCGGTGTGAGAAACCACAGCAGGGCAATTGTCTGTGACCAGCAACCTTCTGACCGAGCCCATCCAGACACCATGCAAGTTCCCTCTCCCACTGGAAAAGAGAGCTAAAATACAAAGTTAGAACAGGGCTTCTTAGTAATGGAATGATTTCTGGATGCTGCAAGAGAAGGGGATGGTGACTAGTCACACTGACCCACCTCATTACCTTCTGTGACTGAGAGGCTGCACTTGTGGTCCAGGAAAAGCTTGGAATATCTTTTGCCTCAACTTCAGCAAGGATTTCAACACTGTTCACAAAATTCTTGAGCATAAGGTCATAAAGGTCTGGATGGGTGAACAAACATAAGAGCAGAGGAAGCAGTTGGAAGTGACTGCTTTTAAGAGGCAGTTGAACTAGCTGTCCCCCAAGGTGACCTCCAACCTGAATTGTTCTTTGGTCTTCAGAATTACTTGGTTTTTAGATGAAAATGATCACTACAAGGAGAGTGTCACTGCTGCACTGGGTGTCAGATTTGCTAGGACATACTTATATGAGTTACATGTAAACAACAAATCCAAGTAGCCCTTCCTATAGATATAGGTAGCTCATGCAGAAAGAATGAACCATCCCTACTCACACTGTAGATCAAAGAGAGGACACCCAGGTCTCCCCCACCCAACCCATAGATCCCATGTGCTTTATCCTGTGTCACAGCCAGCTCTACACAGAGCAGTAATATCAGCAAAAGTCTTAACAGGCCTTCCTCTTATGTGCTGTTTTCATCAACAATAAGGTCAAGGCCAGGCAACTACCTCACAGCTCTACTGGTCATAATTTTTTTTTTTTTAAATTATTATTAGTCTACCAACTATGAAATACTCAGATGCAAATCCCCCAAGATGCCAATATAAGATGTTCTCTGTGCAAACTTCACACTACAAATATTTCAACATCCATGCACTAAGAATGCTTAAAGCACATACGATCAAGCACTAATTCACCTAACTTTAGAAACCAAAGGAGAATACAAAGAAAGTCAAACAATACGGTCTGGAATAGTCTGAAACAGACCGCAGTATTTACTTGCAGGTCTCATCCTACTATTGTGTACCACACTAGGATAGATAAAATATAGTCCTGATTCTCACTACCATTAGCAATAGACCACTATCTCTTTTCTTTCTTTCTTTCTTTTTTTTTTTTTTTTTTGGGATAGCATAATATATCCAACCAACGCTACAACATGGAAAGCCGTATTTTACTTTCCCTGTGAAAGCGATGCCTTGGCGGAAGAGAACAGTAGTGTTTTATTTTTACTGGAAGTGAGGGGAAGGAATAAGAACCACATTAAAGGCCTTCAGAAAATTCCTATATCAGTAGTTTTTCCATCTTCATCATTGGGGATCTTTGGCCAGCCACCGCAGTTTGGAATCTATCTACATCAGTGACTCACTTTTGGAATACTCCAGCTGTCACTGATCTCCCAGAAAGACATCTGAGCTAATGTACACGCTGTAGCATCGGTCTGACTGCCACAGCCAGAGAACATCACATTAATAACTCGGTTTTATTGCAAGTCTCAAAGCACTGCTGATACTAATGCACTTTGTCCCTTGGCTTGGGCAATCTGCATGTCTTGCGTTTTTGATGCAAGATGTTCCTACTACTATAGTATAGTTAACACTTCTTCAGTGCTTGTTCCTAGAATCCCCAAATTATTGCTCTAAATCAGGCATCTGAAAGCCCATTTCCAGATTTTTCACTGGAGAAAGGACTCGATCTGCAGTTTTGAGAACAGGCGAGAACGGCAGAAACTGTTTTGCACTACTGCTCTCAGCTCAGCGCTGCATAGCTGCCGTTCAGAGACACCACTTAACTATTCTGTAAGCTGACAAGGTACCTTCATTTCAGAATTGCCTACTCTACGCACAAAACATCCAAAATGCATCACACCTAATGCAGAGTCGGCAGCGGGGGAGCTTCTACAGATCCAGTTACTTCAGGAGATTAAACACCTGATTTATGGCACAGGCACGATTAGCCTCTGCACATTATGGAAGGAGGACTTCAAGCTTTGTTTGCTGTGGCTCCAATTTTGCTTCAGTAAGTCAATTGCGGGTGGAAGTAACCAAGCAGAAAGGAGATGCCAAGTAGAGGCCTCTGCAACTTGGCCCACAGTGCACATGCTTGTTACGGCCTTCAGTTTGCTGTTCTCATCTTAATCCCCTGCGCTCCTCGCATCTGCAAATTGTTTAGCAAATTTAAATCCTTCATTTATCTCTTTATGACCCAGCTTGCTTTTCTGCAATATTTCATCATCAGATCTGCAGATCTGCCATCTTTCCACTCTCATGTTTAATGAAGCTGGATAACAAACGATACGACTTCCAAGCAACTGCCACCAAGAAGCTGCAGGTATCGGGATGAGGCACATGGCTTATTTAAAACACTGCTGCCACAAACGAACACGCAGTATGAAACACTAACAGTATGCTTGAAAAGGCTTTAAATATAGGCACGTATTTAAACTCCAGCCATATTATTCTGTCCCTAGGAGTTACATCCTCATCACAAGTGAGTGACATGTACTAGGGGGATGTTAACCTCATACAAAATATTTAAATTATTTATCTTTTTTTTCCCCCAACACAAAAAAGGCAGGTAAATACCAGCATATCATTGTGTTCTTCATCAAGTTTTCCAATACACATGAAATATCTTTCTAGAATGAAGACTTTATGTTCATATGATCATTTACTCTGTGCTTTAGCTCACATGCCAGCTTTCCCTTGTAGAAATGGGCAATGACACATAATACTGTAGTAGAGACAAGGATACTTTTCTGGGGAGCCTGAAAGAGGGCTATTCTTAGCAGAAACTCCACACAAACACTGAACCAGCATAGGAGTAAAGTTCAGAGGGAGCCCCCCCATTACCCCTTAAAACAAGAAGCACAAACAGAACCAGAGTGATTGAGAGAGGGAAGCAGAAAGGGCCTGGAAGGCAGAGAAGCGAAGGCAGCCGGTCCCTCGCTTCACGTTTCAATGAGTTGCACATTTCCAGACAGCTGTTCTGCTTCAAGCAAACAGCCTAGGGCTGCCTTGGGATGCAAAGGGCTTTCAGTTGGCTTTCTCTTAACATGCTTTTGGCTGGAGAGGGGTAATCTGCCACTGAGCATCTCTATCTACATAACCTCATGAACTAGGATTACGTCTCACATTACTAAGAACAACAACAACAGCAAAGCCACCACAAAACCAAAAAGACACCAACTCCCCAGAACAACAAGTATTCTTCCTCCTCCCTCCCCTCCACCTCCAAGAAGAAAACCCACCTATTAATAAAACCTTATTAGGAAACAAATTCCCAGCCTGAAGACAGCCTTGTTGCAGGTGGCCTCATGGCCGTGTCACAGCATGTCCCCTCTTGCAACAAGAAGTCCTCCTGCCTCGTGGATCTGCTCTCCGCTTCCCAGATGGTTTGCAGAAAAATGAGTCCCATGGAGTCCTGCTTAATTCACTTGGCTCCCACCGTTTCTCCAGCCCTTCCAAGGGCTGCAGCCGTTCCAAGGTAAGCACGAAAAACCTTCGCGTACTTGCCATTTGATGTACTATGTAAGCAAACAAGTCTCTCTTCTGCAAAGAGATCGTGCGTCCAACAACTGTGTAGGGGAGATTGGCCTCACTTCATGCTGCCTAATTCATTTCAGGCTCGAGCAGCTTAAATGACTTAATCGGTCTCAGCAGCTGACCGCTATGACTTGATGACCACATATGGCCAAAAGCAGGGGGAAAAGGAAGGCTGCGTTTAGCCCCATGGGCAGCCAGGACTTTGAACTGTGCACTCAACAGGTGAGAAGAGCAAATCTGCCCAGGTAGCCCTGATGGGAGTTGCAGAGGCAGAGAAAGCAAGGCAAGGACATTACCCTTCCCTACAAACTTTTAGACAAACGTGGAGAGCCCAGAATTCTTTCAAAGTAGCATTGCAGACAAAAACCGGTCAGGACATTTGACTCATAAGTGGCATGGGGCACAACAGCCCCATGCTGGACACCAGACACTCAGCACAGGAGAAGGTTCTCCTTGACACACACCAGTGCGAACGCTGCCACCAGGCAGAACTTAAAGAAGAGATTTCCACTGCTTAATATTTGAATTCCCAAGGCTTTAAATCCGCATTTGTTTTGAATGACAACGGCAGAGTTCCTTCTCTGTGAACTGGAGGAACCGTTCGTGCGACAAAAGGAACGGGAGCTCACTGACAGGACAGGCTGCATAACTGATGTCTGAGAAAGGGAAAGCATTTGGATGTTAAAAAACAGCTGCAGAATTACAGTAAGACTTATTTAAATTTGCCAGAGCCATCTTTCCAATACAGAATTATATACTTTTTTTTTCCTCTAACTAGTGACAGAAACATAGAACAAAACAAGTCATTTGAGGAGATTCACCGAAGGGGATTAAAACAACAAACAGCAGCAGAGAGGAAGAAATGGCTTAAATATGGTAACATGATGGAAAGATAGTTTTTGTCAACCATGAAGTATAATTTGACATGAATGTTATGTCTGGCAATAAGTACCCATAAATAGCATCATCAAGCACATATGCTGCTGTGCCAGAAGAAGCCATTGCCAATTAAACAAATACGGCTCTTTCCTCTTCCCCCTCTTCCCTCACTACACTCGACCACTCTATAGCAAGAAAAACAGTGCTGTTATTTTAACTAGCAGCAAAATACTTTGAGATACCTTCCTGAGACTTCTTACAACACAGGTCAAGTAAAGACCCTGGAGGTTATTTAGGACCAAAATCGATCATTCATGCCCTTTGGGGGATACAGGCACCTTAGAATTTCTTGTGATTTCATCTCTCCTGTTCTGCAGCTCCAGAGCCCAGAAGAGTCCATTACAACTTCACCACCAGAGAACAGCAGCATTTACCTGGACCTGAAATAATCTAACCCGAACCAGAATTATCCTCATGTAACATCAGGAGCCAAGAAATCAGAGTCTTCCCAAACCTACAGACCATCAGTTAGCAAATAAAGTCACAAATTCACTGAAGCACCATGATGGTTCAAAGGATGAGTGGAAAGTCTTACCAGCAGTTTGTCTTACGTGCCTAAGCTGTTCCATCTGGATATACCAGAGTTACCTTTTGACAGTAGGGAACAGTTTTTCTAAAGAAAAAAACATAGGAACAGTTTTTCTAAAGAAAAGGAAAACAGGTGTAGGTGGGGGTTGGAAACTAACCACGGTTCAATATTTGAGAACTAAAGGTGTTCCCACAAGGACTAGTTAACTCCATACAGCAGCAGCACCTTTGTGCCAGTACTTTCAAAGTTATACAAGGCTATTAAATAACAAAAATCTTGAATAAAACAAACCCTAAGGTGAATTATCATTATCAAGGCTTTATACAACTGGCTTTTAAAACAAGGCTAATTGCAAATGTTGGACTTGTAAAGGTGTTTTATTACATTTAACTGATACAGGCAAAAAAAATTCAAGTGAGGCTTGGACGTCTATTTACAAACATATGTTAAGGATTTCCCTTTGACATAAATGAATCCAGTGCTTTGAAACTTAATGTGAAGGCTCACAACTGACCAAACGAGTCTATCTGAATGGAAGTACATTGGTTGGCGGTGTGGCAGCAGGTCTTCTCCTTTTCACTGCATTAACCAGGGGCAGAAGGAAGGGTCAGGCTGCAGATCATCACTTCTTGCAGACCTCCCTGAGAGTAGGCAATACTGCAGAAAAACCAACTCACTCCAAAGTCAAGATTCAGATGATCTTATGATGCAACATGCCACTGCATCTGTTCTCACTGACCAAGCACTTGTCTTGCAGCATCTTCCCATTTTAAGACCTGTTTGGAAGTGTCTCTGCCTCTTTCCAATACAAAGGCAAGGCCCTTAGAAGAAGCATTTAGCAAGTCCAAGTATCATTCTCTAAGTTTGTGAGAAATCATGAGTCTCCATGAGTAGAAAGCTGGTCAGTAATATTCCTCAAGCAAACACAAACAGAAACATTGCCTTTTTGAAAGTAACACTGAAAGTGGATTTCATGGCACTGTTGTCTTTACTGGCTATCACAAGCAGCCAAGCTGGAAAAGGATCGTTCAAAGTTCTCAGGTGTACATCACAGGCTCTATACGGAGACAAATACTAGCTAGAATCAATTCTTTTTTCCTCCAAACTTCTTATATTGTTGCTTATAATTACTTTTAAAAGTGTCCAACAAATCTAGCTTTACCTTCAATTCAGATGTTAACTGGAGCAGAGTCACTGCCTTTTATTTGCTGAAGACAGGCTGAAATTGCAATACTTATGTTTATTAGCTATATCTATCTTAGGAGATCATTAAAACATTCAGACTTGCAGATATGTTACATCCCTTGAAGAAGTCATCGGTTATTTTGGGTTATAGGTATAAAAATCCAACAGTATTCCAGAAAGATGAAAGACTTGTTCTAAAAAAAGAAAAAACCTTTACATAATAAGATTGACCATATAATGCAAAGCAACACTTGGAACTACAAAGGCAATATTTTACAGCCTTTGAACTGAATACCATTTTGCATATATTTGACTTCGCATATATCGCTTATATGCGACTCAGCGAAGCAACACATTAAAATGTGAAGGTTTTTTTCTTTCTTTCTTTTTTCTCCCCTCCAAAAAAAAAAAGTCCCGTAACAGGCAAGCTATCACATTAATGAACGGATGTGCTTCATTTACTCCTCAGTTTATTACCAGTAGGCCCTTTTGAAGTCTCCTAGTAGATGCTAGGAAGTTCGGCAGTTTACCAAAATAAAGTTCCTTTCTAAAGCAGCTTTAAACTCAGTCAATACTCAAGTCTCAAGAAGAAAAATAAAACACACTTTTTCTTTCCTCTGGTACCTCTGCAAAGTGATTAGAAAAGGGTACTCAACGCCATAGCTTTACACTGCCTTCATTAAGATGCAGAAAAATTTTAGAGAAAAGTCAGGAGGGGCACAAAACCAAAACCAACAGGTCCATCAGTTGATATATAACCTACTTACACAGTTGAGTGCTCTCAATCTTCTGCTGGGACTTCCCACCTAGTGTATTAAAAAAAGCCCAATGCTTTTTTTAAGTCTGAACTGAATATACTCTGTATTCTTTTAATAGGTGTGGGATAGCTCCAAGTGACCAATAAGCACATGTTTCTTTGGGAAATTCCTGGATGAACAACATTACACATGGAATGCTGCTTTTGTGACCACCTCTGGCCTGTAATACCTCTGACAGCGAGTTATACCTCCTTGTTAAATAAATCACAGCTCATTACTGAGCCATGGCGCTCGCCTCCACAAGAAGCAAAAATGCCATGTCCTGGAAGGGATGAATCTTTCTGCCTAACAGCCCTTTTTTTTTTTTTCATGCACTACTGTATTCATCACTCATTGTTCCTATCTTGTATTTATCTCAATCAGCTATGAGATCCAAAGCCAACATTTTGAAATGCCTTAATTCCTGAAGACTGCATGCCATCACTCTGAGGGGATGGGTCAAACTCTGCTTGTATGTCAAAACAACACCTCAGGAGACACTCTGAACAAAACTAGAGCTTTATATTTATGTGTGTGTGTGTGTGTGTGTATATACACATATATATATATAGCTTTATCTTTTGGAAACTAGCCAATGGTTTGTCCACTGTGCTAATCAAGAAAAGTAAATAAATCTTCATGACTACTGGAAGAAAGTAAGTTATCTGTCAGATTTTGTGCAGGTATGACCTCTCAGCACGAAAGGCCAGACTCCTGAAGCCAGAGGATTAAGTTTCAGTAGCTTTTATATTTCCTTCACTAAAGTACATTTTCCTAGGTAGCCTATATATGGTCAGAGAGCATTATCCAGCTGCTGCACATACTGTAACACAGGTCTCCACATGAACACAACTCTATTGTTTGAAGCAACACTGGCCAATATTTGAAGAAAAGATCAAGACGGGGTTAACTTGCAAGACACAGTATTGAATATCACGTATCTTGCTTTATTTCGGTTCATACCTCAAGACACTTTGTGACATCAGTAAATTAAAGTGACTGAATCAGTGACATGACTTCCTAGAGTAAAATAAAGGCAAATAATCACTTCTGCTTGTGCACTTCAAAGTTGCACGTTTCAGTTTCAACTTAAAAAACACAAAATAAGGTCATTGAGTAAAGCTGTGTCTTTACATTCAGTTCACAAGATTTTTTAAGACTGTCAGTCATTTAATACAAGAAAAAAAAAGAACAATGACATACAGCTCAATTTAAACAACACACTGGTTAGTGAGTTTTGTTAGTAAAAGTCATTAAAAAAGATTATGAACTGATTTAGGCAAGGAGACATTTAAAACCAATTACTCAACTTCAGCTTTCATCTAAGTAAAAGAATAAGCACTCAGTAGAGAGTTATTTTGTGGGCTGCAACGTTCACTATGTGCTCGCTCCTGGGTTTACTGGCACACTTCAGTCCAGGGAAGGTTGAACCCAACGTGCCAGGTCCACACAAGGTTGGATGATCTCAGAAAAACCAGCTACAGACAAAATTTTACTACAGTATTTCCATAGCAGCAGTGTCCATTAGAACTCCCACTAATAAATAAATTAACCTTTTCAATAACAACAATAAAAAAAGCCTCAAATCTCAGCTTCATGACTGAACGGAAACCCCAGAAGTTCACACACAATCCGTGGGTTCCATTTGAAATCCTGCGCAAGAGATGACTTCCTTTCCCACTACTTTTGATACAAACATTACTTGCAGAGAGACTTTCAGGAAGAACTGATGGCTTCCAGCACTGCAACGTCCTTGACTCTGAGATCCCCGTATCTCCTGGTCTCCTCTAAGAAGCGGGCAATAGAAGGACATCCCATAATTCAGCATCAGAGCTGCTCAAAGCTTTACTTTCCGTGGCACGCAGGCTTCCTCGTTCGTTACCCGCGTGGATCCGAACCTAACCTCAATGGGAAGCACAGCTCGAGATGACAACGTAATTGTGCAATTACTGCAACCTGCTCACCGTCCAAAACAAACGAGACCACGAGAAACCAAAGGCAGACACAAAGCAGCTGCCTGTCGCGGGAACCGCAGCACTAAAAGCAGTGGAATAACGCAAACAGGGCAGTGATTGATGGATATTTTTCTAGTAATATTAACCTCTGCCACAGAATTTGTCAACAGTTAAAAGCAGCACGCCGATAAACCTTTGCTAGCTGGTGCTCATTCCTTCCTTCCCCTGGCCCACATCTTACCCTGCGGTAACATTGTTCTGGGAAAGCAATAGCAACCACAGAAGTTGTTATTCCCCATTTAGAAGGAGCGGTGTAAACAGAAACTTCATTCCTAGGCAACCGGAGTATGTTAATAGTCGCTACCGGTTTACTGCACGCCCTTGGCCACAGGGAAACGGGACAGGCGTGGCGCCTCCACTCCGCTTTAGCTCCGTCCCATGGAGAAGCTCCGTGGAGCCGCTCGCGTCTGCGGGGCTCAACCCCGGCCGGGCCCCACGGCAATCCCTCGTGCGAGGTGCCACGGGCACAGGGCTACGCGCCACCTCGGGCCAGCTGCAGCCCGGGCCGACCCGAGGCGCTCTCAATCCTGATCCCAGCGTCAGGGAAACGGTGTCGCCAGGCACGGCCCCACCAGGGACGGCTCACCGGCCCCGGCCTGCTGGGAATGCCCTTCCCGGGGCAGCCCTGGATGCCGTCGGCTGCCTTCGCCACAGGGACACGTGGCTGGCCTGTACTCAACGGGCTGCAAGCTAAGGCAACCCCTGCGCCACACCGTGTCCATCCTTGCCACCTGAAACGATCCCAAAACCAACTTAACGCTGGTTCTTCTCAATCGAAAACCACCCTCCCAGCCAGGAAAGAAGCATTCGAAGCCACAACAGAGACGCCACCCAGCAGGCGACCATTAGAGCTCCCAGCGCGGCCATGGGGACTGCCAGCTGAATTTGATCCATTCCTGAGGAAGGCGATGAAGATGAAGAATCCAAGCAAATGGCACGCTGACCTTTGCTCCTTAGAAAAACAAACCACCCCATTCAGAGACCGAAGACGCTCACTGGGTGGCACGTGCAGCCCTTCTGTACAGAGCTTTGCTCCTCTCCCTCAACAGCGCTTCAGCAACCAGGAGAGCAATACGGCAAGGAGAAGTGGTACCATCGTCACTGAAGGGCTTCTGCTCTTGCCTCTCTTTATGACTCCGTTTACGCAGTCACAATAGAAATCCTGGGAAAAGGCAGAATTCCTCTCATGAGCAGAGCAGGACACCAAGGCGAGGTACCATGGGAAAAAATAACGCAGTGCTACTTTTAGGTCAAGCCACAGGACGAGATCCCGAACAGACCCTATTGCCAGGGTTTTGAAACGTTCCTTACTCTCAGAGACTGGAGGTTTCTGCTCAAACACAGCAAGTGTCTCCCAGCACACTGGGCAGCTTGCCAACTCTGAGATAATCATCACTACTAGATTATGTCCCTACAACCAATAAAAGGGTTTAACCTGAGGCTTCTGTACACATACAGCCTCAAAGGTATTTTTGTGTGTGTGAAGAAGTTGCATTTAAAAGGCATCAGCAAAGCTTCAGCACTGACATTAAAACCTCTCTTTTCAAGAAATGTTTCTCTAGCCTAATCTAATGAAATAATTCATCCACAAGTGCAAGCAACATTTATGGAACCCTGTGTGATCTTAAAACAAGGGTCATTGTTTTTCGGAATTCATAAAACAGATTGGCATTTTCTTCAAACACTTAAGTGCATCTTCCCTTGTTTCTTTGCAGAGAAAGCCTGCTATTTTCACAACTGAAAGCAATAATTTCCATACATGAAAACACTTCCAAATGACAGATATCTGATTAACAGCATTATTAACTGTTCTGTTGGTTCTGCTAAACAATCATCTCCAAAGAGGGTAGAAGTAAGCAAAGACATTTTATAGAAAAAAATCTCCTCAAATAATTTACACTTTTTCCAAAGACATAATTAATACAGTTCACATTTGACAGTCTAACAGTGCTCCTTTCTTCCGAGGAGGGGAACACAATATTCTTACTCTTAACACTTGGAAGAGGAGCATAATCATCTTTCAAAATTACACCTACTGAGCAACAACAATCACACTTTTCTAAATAAGTTTAACAAATTAGACACTAACGTAGCTATGTTTTTTTCCTGAGGATTCTTAAAGGCTGAATTCTATTAACTGAAAAGAGCAGTAATAGTTTTAAACAGGGCTCCTCCTTTGCTGACCCCCAAGGCATTCTTTAGCTACCAACACACAGCAATCATATAAATAAAGATTAATTAGAATAGGCCAGATATTTTTCACAAGTCCTGTGCCCATCCAGGGGTAAATATTCTGAACCTGACTTGTACTAAAGCAATTGCAAAAAGCTTCAGCATTATTTCAAAAGTAAAAGCCTGAATAACTCGGTCAGCAGGTATCAAAGATAAGGGCTAGTAGGATGGCAACATTTTTGGTGAGCAAAGCACGGAAGACCACAAAACTATAGAGCAACTAGTGCCAAGGAAAAAGCAGAGTACATATAACTCTCCAGGAAAGGTTCAGGAGATTCCTAGTATAGTGCTCCATTCACTGCTTTGTGTTCCATCACAACGCAAGGACAGTTTTTCTGGGTGCTAGAACTACTAAAATTTGATTTTCCCAAATCAGTTGAACAGAATCATAACCAACTGATTCCAGGTAACAGCCAACATAATCATAAGGGGTTGCTTCTCCACTAAACAGCAGCAAAGAACACAACTCTATTTCCACAAAAGGTTTTTCCACGTTTCAGGTACTTCTATAAAATCACAGAATCATTAAGGTTGGAAGGGACCTCTAGAGATCATCTAGTCCAACACCCCTGCTCCAGCAGGGACACCCAGAGCACGTGGTGGCACAGGGTGGCATCCAGGCGGGTTTGGAAGATCTCCAGAGAAGGAGACTCCACAACCTCTGTGGGCAGCCTGTGCCAGGAACAGCCTTTCCAGATGTAGCCAGGTAGAAGGAGGACAAAAGAGGTGCTTAGCCCGTCATTTGCAGTAGCAACTGAGGGGAAAAAAGAATTACTTGATTTTTCCTCTCAGGTAACATTAAGGCAAATGATGAATTGAGCTCTTCTGCCTGAAATCGTAGGGGTGACAACCTACTCAAAAGCAGACAAACTGACCATGACAAAAATATAATTTTGAAAAGAAAATATGGTAGGCTTTTTTTTTTCCCCCATCTGAGCTTTATGGCCAACACTCCCATTGGCAATGAGATATGTCTAGCTGAAGTCTTCTAGGGATTTTATCCATTTCTTGACAGCAACTCTCGTTCCCTGAGACAATCTGATTACTTCCATACTTGGCTCTGCCCAAAACTCATCTGTGGAGAAAAAGGAAACTTCACAAAACTTTAGGCATCAGAAACTCGTGTTTCTTCACAAAGCTGTGCTGTCCTCTCTTCAGGTAGCCCTTAATTAGTCATGAAATGCTAGCTGCCACCAGCAATTCATCTGTATATGTTTGAAATACACAGTAGGTCACTACCTACCTCATGGGACTCAGATGACTGGAGAGAATCAAAACATGAAACATGGAGCTGTAACTATCAAATTCTCACTTCAAAGAATTTAGCTTGGCTGAGTAAACTTAGCATCCCCTCACACACACACACCGCCCCCGTTCTTCTGCAGGCTTCTACTGCCTCCAAAATTAAACTGGAAAGTAAACAGGCTCCTGTGTGGGGTCAGCACAACTGAACCAGATTTAAAGTTCTGGGCTATTTTTTTTTTTTTAAACTTGCACAAATATAGAGTAAACAATGAGCTTGTAAGCAGCACGCACCCCCAAAGCATGATAAGGACTAGGCTTCTCTAGGAGACCACTGGAAAATGTGATTTTGTAGTTGAAACATCAGGTCTGTGGGAAGTTACTTCACAGTCAAAACATCCGACTCGTCTCCTTGAACTATCAAACAAGGGGTTTTCAAGTTGGGCTGCAGCTATGTTGTTGACATACTTTCAGATATTTTACTTCCTAACAGATCCATCTTGATTCACACAGACACACACAAAAATAAATAAATAAATAAATAAAAAGCAAAACCAGCCCCTCACATGTTACAGTGAAGGCTTCTTGAAGACTACCAACTCGGAAGCTTGTACTGTCAGAAAAATGTTCGAATTTTACCCAGCAGTACCCCCATACAAACCCACAAAATTGCCACCTCCAAGCCAAACCAAGCAGAACACTGAAAATGAGGCAACATCATCGCTGCCCTTTTGCTGAGAAATGGAGCTTTCCAGAGCTCCACAAATTCCTGTGTAAAAGGAACAATGGATACAGCAAGAGAGAGGCAAGGAGCAGAAACAGCACAGCAGAAAATCTCCCCCTGCTCAAATGTCCACTATTGCTAAATTCAAAGCTTAAACAGTAAGAAAGTCTTTAACAATAGATCACAGTTAACAGTTTATACATCTGCTAAAGAAGTGGGAGTGGAGGGCTGGATGTCTGGGGTGGGGGATAACAGGAGAGCTAGTTAAACCCTCTCTACTTTTCACCAACCCTCACAGCAAACGATAATGAGAAACAGCACAAGGTTGCAGATTGAGGGGAAAAAAAGAGGGGGGTAGGTATGCACAGGAAATTAAATTAATTTCTATGGGTATAAAATGGAATGTGAACAAGAATAAATAAAGTTGTGAATTTTAAGGATTCAAAAGGGCACAGCTAAACTCAATAAGCATATGAGAAACAAGGGACAAGGAAACACAGGCAGGGACACAAAGACAGAGAAAAACAAAGTTACATCGTACTTCTCAGAGCCGAATTTAAATACCTGAAAGCAAGGATGTGCTTTCCAGAGAGAACTTTTGCTGGTGATGTGAATGAAAAGGGAAAATCCAACATGTGGAACCATTCAGCACTTTTACAGAGTTGGTAATGGTCTTCCCCACCCTAAGCACCCTATGCAACCTCCAGTGGAATTAATTCCAACATATTTACAAGCAGGTTACTAGCCAGAGGACATATCCTAACTGGGTTAGGATAAAAAGCTGGACTTAAGTCTTCTCCACTTCTTCCCTATAACAACTTCTCTCGAGGATTAAGGAGCTCAGCAGAAGCTCCAAGCTCTCTGGCTTGAAAGAGCTCACTACCCCTCTTCTTTCCCTTGTAAACTAAACAGGATTGCCAGGAGTACCCAGCTGTCCATTGAGCGGCACAGTCACTGAGCTATGCTCACACTCACCAGCAAAGGACGGACTCCTCCTGGTAGGCAAGGGCGCTGACACACCATGGCTCACCCTGAGAGGGACACGTTCTTGCACTACACTTGACCCTCACAGCACTGACCAGCAGTTTTTAAGTCTACTAGAGCAATTCCCCTCCTTGTATCTAGCCTATAATCCTGGGCCCATAACTATGCTGGCATCCAGGGCCTCTTCCTTGTAAACCAGAAGAAGTGGAGAATACGTTCAAGGGCGAGCCTGAGTTGCCATCAAGGTACTGACCCACTAATACTTCAATGGGACTACCCACGAGTGAAGAATAATTACTTAAAAAAAATCACAGACCAACAGAGCAAACAAGCACATACGGCACAAAGCAATCCTAATTTTCTTCAGATTACCAAACCCAAAATATGAATGCACAGGATACCCAAAGTTAGGATACAAGCAAGAGACGATAGTACACAGTCAACACTAGAAAAGACACGAAATTGGAGCAACACAGCTAATTATCTCTGGTCCAATTTTCCTACAGGGGTGAATAATGAAGTCCTTCTCAAGATAGGTTTGCATGTTCAAATGACATGCTGCAATTACTCAAGATTCCCCCGAAAAGTCTTTCCTCTGTCAGAAGAGGAAAGGGAACAAGAGAATGATCAAGCCCTCTCCACTTATAGCATAGGGGGACACATTCTTTTTAACTTCTGGGGAAAAAAAAGAGAGGTGATGAATTAGCAATACGCAGGCTCTTAGTGCACTTCATTAATTAATACCTCATATTAGGCATGTGGTATAGCTCGTGAAGCATTTCAAATACTTTAATATGCTACACTGCAGAGTAGTATGCTCTGTTCAAAGCAAAGGCCTAATTCATAGGGCTAAGTATGTGGACAAATGAATAAAAGAGATAAAGCCATGCAAAAGGAACACATGACAAAACAATGAAATGCCCTATCTATGCTGTTATCTTTGTGTAAAACTGGCATTTCACAGAACCACAGACTGGTTGAAGTTGGAAGGGACCTCTAGAGACCATCTAGTTCAACCCTCCTGCTCCAGCAGGGACCCCTACAGCACGGGGCACAGGGTGGCATCCAGACGGGTTTGGAAGATCTCCAGAGAAAGAGACTTCACCACCTCTCCGGGCAGCCTGTGCCAGGGCTCTGTCACTCTCACAGTAAAAATCTTCCTCATACAGTGATGGAACTGCCTACATTTAAATTTATACCCACTATCCCTTGTCCTGTCACTGGCCACCACCAGCAAGAGTTTGGCCCCATCTTCTTTACATTCTCTTCTCAGGTATTTGTACATAATGATCAGATCCAAAGTGCTAGGGCCTGAAACGAAGGCTCAAGTCAGAGTTGACCTACAGCTGAATATGACTTTGCCTTCGTAAAAGCACACAGAACTCGACAGTAAATTGCTTATGACAACCTGCACCTAGGCTCATGAAATGGTAAGTTTTGTAGGTTCTCATGCAATTGTTTTCGACCTCAAAGGGAATTTTCCCTCAAAGGGAATTTTCCAAAGTCAGGGCTCTGGACAGATCCTGGATGATAAGGAAAGCAGGACATACCAGATGTTACTGCTAACAAAGAAAATGCCAGTTTTGCCGATTTGGTTTTATAAAAGCTGGACCCTCTTACAGTGACTTTGGAGACCTCACTTACGGGTGGACGCACCGTGTTGGACCTCCCAGTTGCTGGGAAGGTTCTGCAGCTCCTCGCTGCAACAGGGGCTCCCCAGCGACTGTGAATCTGGATGAGGGTAACGTGTTCAGGCAATTGGTGATGTATCTTTCTCCTAAGCACTCTCTCTCACACACAGTAATGGTTAAGTGCATTACCTTGCTTATCTTGTCTGTTGTTAACACCCACCGCATAGTCATAGTTACTGTTTCGTTAGATGTGTCATTTTGTTTCTGTATTATTTGATATTAACAGTAAACAGTAAGCGTTCTTTCCCTTGATGTCTGTTTTTCCGTTGCCCCCCCTCCCCGCCATCAACTGGTCAAACAGATCTCCTCTCAGTCTTCTCCAGGCTAAACAGCCCCAGCTCGCTTAGTCTTTCCTCATATCATATAGACGATCCAGTCCCTTAATCATCTTCACTGCTCTACGTTTTCTTTTGTCCAACTGTTACCTTTGAGTCTTTCCTATAAAGGAAGGTCACAGATATCAGTCTTTCATCCCTTCTACTAATACATTTTACTATTTGTCAGTAAAATGATTGATTGTTACTATTGATTGTTATAAGCATAAAAAACACAAAGATTATTACCAGTGAAACAGCAGCAGTAATCAAATCGTAAGTAAGGTCACTATGCCAAGCATGATCCCACTTTTGTTTTAGGTAAATAACATTTGATTCAACATCTGCAAAACTGCAGAGCAGCAGCAAGCTCCTGACAAATTTAAATCCTCCCTAGTATCAGGGAACAGGATAAACAGGATAATTTTATAATATCTTACTCTGATTAAGTAAATATCTTCTGTGTAAATTTAGGAGAAGGTGTATTGTCATACGCAGGGTCTCTGCATTTATTTCTCATGCATGCTTTATCACACTTTATCATCAGTCCTTAAATGAATAAACAAATTTTTAGAATAGTGTGTTTAGGATAACCATAACAACAGGTACACAAACTACATATTTATATTTATTAGTGTATTTGCTAGTTTTCAGTTGTACACACTTAAGGAGATACTGCAATTCTGAATTTATGCTCGGCGTTCTAAATCCGCTAGTCCAAATGTTTAATTTTAACAATCTTCAATCAAAAGCTAAATTTTAAACTGCATCTCTAAGTTCTTACGGCTTTCACGTCAATGGTCTTCAGGCATTCTACACAAAAAAGCAACATAAAAGCCATTTTGGCTTTTCATTAGAAGTCAAGAAAAAAGTTTTCATTAGATTAAAAAGAAAAATGATACTTTATGATATCCATAAAGTCGCAGGCACACATATTCTGTTACGGTGGTGTCCCCACTATCTCTGGATTGATTCCAAATCAACCCTTAATATAAAGAACATAAGTGGCAGTAGTAATGAAACTCTGCTTATCATTCTCTCTCAGGGATGTATTTAGTCTAAAACCAACTCCTTCTGGGCTATCTGAAACATCAGTAATGCTATGGAGGTGCAAGGGCAATAAACAGAGGGCTTCACTTGCCTTAATTAAAAGTAACAGATATCTCGTCATTCAGCTTGGGTTTAAGTCATAGCAGCGAAACAGAGTCCCCCCTTCTGACACCGTTAAAAAAAGATGGCAAGTCCTTTAAAGGAAATATTTGGCCTCATTCTGCAGAAAGGACAGCTAACGTTGCACAACTTACTTGATATTTCACTGTTATCAATGATACTAAGCTCCCCTCTGTGGAGTCCCCCAAAGGAACCCCATCAGAGATCCCAAAGAATTAACCTCTGCCCAAGCCCTCCCAGTACTTGGCAAGCTTGGAGGTTGGCTGCTCGCTCTGGTGCCTTCTCTCCTGAAGGGCTGAACTTGGGGATTCCCTCGCTCCAGGGTCAGGGCTTGGGCATCACCAAAGTGGGGAATGGCCTTTGCTGCCCACGGATGGGAGGTTTTACCACTCGGCTGACCACTCAAGTTTAAAGCTAACAAAAAACTACCTTCCTAAAGTAGGCCTGTAATCATATAGGTAAGGGGGGACCGTATGGATTATATGGCCACATTAAGGGAAAGCATCTCGTATCTTCCTGCATGTCCTTATGGCTGCTCACTGCAGGCCTAGCTCCTGAGAGACAATTATCTGAAGAACTAATTACAAAGATAAATGCTGCCTAATTTTTAAGCCTTCATAGTGAATGGGCAAGGAACCAAGAATTTATATGCTCAAGTAAGAAGTCAAAATAATCCAGCATTGACTTTTTGGAAAATATGACATTTTCCAAGCAGCTTGCATTCCCAGAATCCCGAATGCAGGCATCCACAATCTGTGCAAGGCAGGGCTGTTGCCTATGCTTAAATTCTCTTGTTAAATCTCTCTCGTTTTATAGCTAATCACATTTTTATAGCAGGCATGAAGCACTCTACAAGGCCCTTGCTGAGCTGTTCCTGTAAATCAAAACCTTATTCCATCGTTCTACTCGCTGGCAGTGGAGCAAGGTTACTTTTACCATTTATGGTTGTAAAACCCATCCAGCTTTTCCCCCTCCAGTTGCAGCTTTTTTTTTTTTTTTTTTCTTTCCACTATTCTTTCCTCCTCTGTCTTGCTCCAAGAGAGGGAGATTCCAAACTCAGCTAAACAATCAGAGAATGCAGAGCTCATCTTTAAGCTGCTTCTTCTCTTCCAGGACGCTTACAACCACAGGAAGACACCAACCAGACAAGAGGAATATTAGCACAGCACTAAGGTCAGAGTCTTCTTTCTCAGCTAAGTCCCATGAAGCGACACAATGCCACACATGAACAGCAACAGCTTGAAAGCTCTTTGCAGTAAGCAAAGATTACTATGTGCCCCCTATATATAAAGGAGCCATAAAATAAGGTCCAGGTGAGATTGGAGGCTCAGATTCATAGTTTAGCAAAAGACACAAATGTGTCCTGGCATATAGGGCACCTCAATTGAAACCATTTCTACATGACCTCAGAGTGAACCTCCAGTCTCGATTTTTCAAGGTTCTGCTCCTTTCCTCTCCAGCTCAGAGCTGGAGCTCTGCCAGAGCCACTAAAACCAGACATGAAAGGGACAGTCCCTTTCACCACACCAAGCATCAACTTGGCTCTAGGAGAAACCTCTGCATGAAGTAACAGCATATAGAGGAAACTCTCAAGTCTTCACCTGGAAAGAAGCCCAGCCCATATTGCACATGAAAGCAGTCCGTATACACACAAGTCATAAGTGGGATGCAACCACAAAAGAACGTGTCCAGGTATTAAAGCAAAACCACCCCTCTACCTAAAAATCAAGTTCTCTGAGTGCTCTAGTACCTGCTTACTTCAGCCAATTTGAAATCTGCGCTGCCCCACAGAGGTATGGATGGATTACATGGACTGAATTACATGTATCTGAACACTGGTAATGGCCTCGTCTTCCACAGCACTTTACAAATGACAGTCTATTGTTTAAACTTTGTAGTTCAAAAGAAATTTAAGTATAGCTCATTCCCAAGTTTAATTCATCCATTCATCTCAGCATGGGACTGGCTGAATCTCTGCAAAATCAAGGTTGAAAAGTTGGTGACCTTTTAAGTACACTCACAGAAAATGGCTTTCCAAGCCAACTCTTCTCACATTATCTGTACGCCTCAAGACAGCAAATCAGTTTGGGAGCCTGCATTAATCCAGTCTTTTAACTCAGTAGAAATCTGCAAGCAATCAGTAAAAATGATGCAGCTACCTGCTTATGAAATGAGTTTGACTTTTTTTTTCTCCCCCCTGGAAGCATGCCCTAAATAATGCTATTCATCTAGGTGTTTGATTCTGTGCATAATTTATTGTACATATTCTACACAGATGTGGGAATAACAAAGTGTAGTTACTAATTCCCACCAGGAAAAGCCTACACTGATTAATGGTTGCACATTGATGACTCATTCTTGATTTCACTCCTTGCACTTGAGCAGATTTCCTGAACAGAAGAGGATCAAAGGAAACCTGTTCACAAGGTAATAGGCCTTAATGCACAGACTACCAATGTGAGCTGCTCAAAATATCTTTGTATCCTTAACTCTTGGGTGCAGGGTGACAGAACTCAAGTGTATCAAGTAAAAGCAGGGTGCTGGGAGTATCAGGAAAGCAGATTCCCAGTGAAGAGAAGGCTTTTAGGATATCAGGTTGCAAAAACAGTTTTTAGAGGTTCTTTTCCTCTAGAAAAATCCTGCTGCCTCTCTGTGCACAAGCAGATCTTGGCAGAAGGCACCTTCTCAAAACAAGCTCACTCAGGAGCTTGCACCTGGCAAGACCTTCTCAAGAAGCATGTGAATCTCATAAGCAGCAACCCAAAGGCTTTTTGTACAAACATTCCTTGGCATGAGGAGTTCAGCTGCAGCCCTTCTAAACCTTACACATAAGTTTCGCTGTGTGTGCCATCCCTTCTTCAACACGTCACATACATCAGTAAAGTGCCCTTCATGGATCCTTGGAAAGTTGTGTGGCTTAATTAAAAGCTAAGAGAACTCTGTCAAACAGTCTACAGATTTGGTTTCAATACTCATTTAGAATTATAATCTAATGCCATTGAAATGTGAAAGTCTGTATATTTTTCACGTAGTGGGAATCGATTTTCAACATTTGGGAAAATTCATCTCTGTAGCAGATAAAGTGAAAACAGTAAGATGGGATAGTGTCAAATTATTGCACTTTTCTTTGAAGCCATCTTTGAAGCTTCAAACTATCTCTCTGGACAACTCTTAGCTGAAAATTCTGTAAACCCTAAAGCATACCTAATGATCCATTAGCAATGCCACTTACGTGTGTCACTTCTCCATTATCACTTTTTTTCTTGATCAATTCTCACTATTAACAGAGATGAATAATTCAACTACAGTCATCTCCTGTTTGCTGTCTCAGAAGTCCTCGCAGTTGCTTTATTTGCTTTCCTGCATGGAGGGGAAGGTAGATGACCCACTAGGGCACAAAAACCTGTTCCAGGCAACCTCATTTCTAGAGGTCTTGCACTTTCTGGTAAGAAACTTCAACAGAGCAACCCTGTCTCCCGCTTAAGATAACAAGCTGCAGATGAATGCCTTTGAGTACTCAACAACAAAGGGAGACAGGGAATGCGTTGCAGCCTTCCAGCTCAACAGGCCTCGATCCCAAAGGCAAACCAAATCAAACATGGTTTATTTGTTCATCAAAGCCAGAGGTCAAATTGCAGTCTCAGTAAGACGAATAAATATCTACAGTAATGCTATGAAGTCAATGGAGTTACCTTGCATTTGCACACAAGTGTAATCAAAATAAAATTTTAAAAAAACCAGCTTGTTATATTTCAAGTTGTTCAAAACACGGCTGACATCACCGTGTATCACAGTAGCTGAGAGATTTGAAGAAAACTCTACTTGGATGCGAGTTTTTTAAGCAAAGAGAGCAGAAGGTTAGATTCAAATCCTACTGTCAACATAGCTAGGGTCAGCATTAATATATTCAGCTCTTATGTAATGAGTTGTCAGATCTCAGCTACACTGCTGTCCCACTCTCTCCTGGGAGGAAGGATAAATTGGTCAGTGAAGTTCCTTCCAAAAAAAGCCTTCAAAAGCAGAAACATCTGCTGTGTTCATTAGTCACTACTTGGCCTAAGTTCAGTACTAGGGCAGACTACAATCTAGCTTCTTTCTCCTACCCATAGAGGTCACCACAAATGGGATCCTAGGTTTATGGTGAACTGGATAGTGAATTGGAAGGAGAAGAAAACAATTACCTGAGAATTCCCAGTAGAGGAGCACATTTAAGATGGCCATGAAGCTTACAGATGGATTTTATTTCCTGTTTATGCACAATAGCATAAGAACGTATTCACACATAAGAATTTGATGACCAGTCACAGATCACTTAGAGCAGACAGACTCAAGTGCAAACCTTTACACATGGCATATAAGAAACACAGATCACAGTCTTTTTAAAAGGTACATTAAGAGCTACCTCAATAAGCATATAACAGTTTGCAAACATAATAGTGCTGCAGAAGCCAGGTGACATGAATTAATCTACAGCAAAGCTGAGAGTGTAATTCAGATGCCTGAAGCTTAGGTTTAACATTACTATTGCCACAAGGACTGAACAGAACAGTGTCGGGATGCTTTCCCCCCATCTCCCCCCCAGCCCCATTTAAAAACACCAGTGACTGTGTAAAGGCAAGCACCTTGCCAGAGTCAGAAAACAAACATGAGTGCTTTGTTAATGTCTCCTTTTCTCCTATGTCGATCTGTACGATGCAGCTCTCATTCACAAGAGCAAATACTGTTTTCCTCACGCTCGCCATTCAAGCAGGAAGCCGGCCCATGGTATGCACAGGGAGCATTGCCCCAGGAGGACTGTGACAAGACTATTAATAGATTGCTACAATGGCAGCGAGATCCACAAGAGGCATTTGCTGTTGGAACAGTCAGGATTACAACGCTAAATGTCTAGATGACCCCCAAAGTCCAAAGAGCTGTGGATCACCCTTTTAAATGTATGCCAAATGTGCAGTCACACATTTTTATGCATAAGGTAAAACTTCCGACACTTAAACCTTATGATGCTTAATGCCAAAATAACACACTGTTGCATGGCCCTGTGCACCACTGCTAAGAAGTTTCAGGCATCTACCTGGAGAGTCCTTGCACTAAACTCATCCCAAAATCAACCCTTCTACAAGGAGATCCCAAATTGCACATTTCCCATTTACAAGGTGCCTGATACCAAGTCTAATTTCCAGCAGGTGAGGCCACTAGAATCTACACTCCAAGCACAAATCTGTATGTGTCAAAATGTTTACTCAAAGCTTGATTTGCTTTGACTCTGCCCACAGCTTTCTTAACGCAGCAATAAAACAGGCAGAGATCATTGCAGTCCAGCTATGCTGTGAGGAGTACACCTAAAGTAGAGATACCACAGTCAGAATGGCAACAACAACAAAACTAACAGGCCCACAGCAGCTCACTGAGTGATGAGCACTCCCTAGTCTTTAAACTGATAGAGGCAGGAGACCTCTGAAATGCACGCTGTTAGAAAATACAGCCATGCAAAGAACAAGTTAAGGATATACACGATTCATATATCTATGTGGTATATAATTTTCATACTTTAAAAAAAAAAAGAGAAATCCAACCTGAAGTCATTTTACATCACAGCCTTGCATTATTTCAACTGAAGATTTGCTATTTAACCACACAGATTATTCTGTTAGTGTAGATGTCACATAGCACGATGTAGGGCAATAGAATAGAATGAGAGCTCACCAGGTTGGTTAATGGATATTTACAGATAGAAGACAGTAATAGTCCCTGTATATTTTGGAGGACTTCCATCCTATGCTGTTCCTCGTGAGGAGACAAGGCATCTTCTTGGGTTTTTTTTCTATCTACATTTGATTTCCCTCTTCAGGACCTTGTCCAGGCTCTTTCACAGATGGTTCCAAAACACTAATGCACTCCTCCTCCAGTGCTTGTCCCTAGCTCCTAGTAGATTAGGAGGTCTGGAGTTTGTTCACCTTTCTCAGTCTAGTCCACAGCATCTCTGCAGGCACTGAAGGGAATGTCACCCAGAGCGTCTCCAGCAGGTTGAGGGAGGTGATCGTCCCCCTCTCCTCAGCCCTGGTGAGGCCGCACCTCGAGTACTGTGTGCAGTTCTGGGCTCCCCAGTGCAGGAGGGATGTGGAGCTGCTGGAGAGAGTCCAGCGCAGGGCCACAAAGATGATTAGGGGCCTGGAACATCTGCCCTATGAGTAAAGGCTGAGAGAGCTCGGCCTCTTCAGCCTGGAGAAGGTTGAGGGGTGGATCTGATAAGTGTCTATAAATACCTTAAGAGAGGGAATGAGGAGGATGGGACCAGCCTCTTCGCAGTGATGGCCAGCGATAGGACTACAGGAAACAGCCACAAAGCACCAAAAGTTCCACAGGAACTTAAGAAAGAATTTCTTAACAGTGAGGGTGACAGAGCCCTGGCACAGGCTGCCCAGAGAGGTGGTGGAGTCTCCTTCTCCGGAGATCTTCAAACCCTGCTTGGATGCCACCCTGTGCCACATGCTGTAGGTGACCCTGTGTGTGCAGGGGGGTTGGATTAGATGATCTTCCAACCTTCAGGAGTCTATGATTCTATGAATTTCTTTCTATGAATCATTTCTTGATGAGTACCTGCAGAAATGATCCCAGGTCATATTCACCATGATATCCAGAGCTTAGCATCTGAAGTCCTACCAAGGTTCTCCAAGCACAGAGAATCAGATTTTTCCACGTTTTCTGTTGTTGGAGTCTTTAAATAAAAACAAAACAAAACTTCAGAACAGACACGCTCAGATTCTGTTTCTGACAGACACTATCCTAATTCCAAGCCAGAAATTATTCTTCACAGATACAGAAACAAGTGATTAAAAAAATAAACAGATGATTTTGATATGATGATAAAATTGACTTCCCAGTCAGCTGCCTAAGAAACAGCTTGTCTGCCATGATGAAAAAGACTTTAAAGAATACTGATATGTTTTGGAAAAAAACCTACCATAAGATAGCAACCATCATCAAAGAAAGCCCAAAAGGACAACCTGGAGACCTACAGGCTCATCAACCTCACTTTGGTCCTTGGGAAACTCAGGGAGCAAGTCCACTTTACCACATTTCTGGACACTGAGAGAGAAATCACTCAGCACTGATTTACTAAAGTAAGTGTACCCATCTTGGTGCCTTCTGGGTTTGAATGACTGCATTTTGTGGGGGAGGGAGGCAAAGTGGGGAAATAGAGGAGTGGAGGCCACTTATTTCGGCAGCTCTTTACTCCATCTCCCACAATTATCCAAGTTCAAACATTAAGGCTGGACGGATAGACAACCAGATAGGTTAAAAAACTGCATCCAGTCTGGGGTATCCCAGTAGAGGATGGACATCAGTTGACTGCCATGAGCTTGGCAGAGGTCCCTCAAGGCATTTGGCAGCTGTAGCACTTGCCTCATGAGGATGTGGAGGGTTCAGGGCTTCTTCAGCCTGGAGAAGAGATGGCCCCGGGGGGACCTAGCAGCGACCTGCCAGTGCCTATGAGGAGGGCAGCAAGAAGACGGAGCCAGGTCCCTCAGGAGCACACGGTGACAGGACGAGAAGCCAGGAGCGACCCATTTAAAGGAGACAGCATACAAAAGGAAATACTTTTAGGAGAGAAAGAAGGCTGCTCAGAGAGGTATTCAGCTTCTGTGCTTTTTTGATGGAACATAATTACAAATGCTCACATCTACTATCAAGATGCTCCCTAAAAGCAAGCATGCAATTAAAAATGCAGAATACATTGAAGACAATCTCAAGAGAAACCTTCATATTCAATCTAGAAAAAAACTGTACATTCAATCTTAATATTTAACATGCTGAAGGAAAGCAATTGCTCCCTGATGGGAGCAAGCTTCTCTTTGGAAGTAAGGTCAACACACAAGAACTTTAATTACTTTAACTTTTTTTCCTATGATCAGATACCCTGTAATAGCTTTTACTTTAAATATGCACAATCTTGTGTGGTATCCAACAGTATACTTGGGCCTACCTCAATCCTTTCTTCCATACCAAGATGACAGAAATCCCACCTAAGGGCTGCAGAACATGGAATTCATTCATTACAAAGGCACTCACCCCTTGCGATACACAACGGACCACATATAGATCTGAGAACGGAAATACCTTTAAAAAAGCCCCACGGTGTTAGAGAGCGCAGCGCTGGACGAACTGAGCTATTCCACCCAAGTTTGTTCTGGCACGTTTTCAGCCCTTTAGTCTATCCTTCCCTTGTTTTCACACACAAGACTTGGAACAACTCCATTTATCAAGTCTACCTAGATGGAGTATTAGGTTGGCCTCTAAAATAAGACAGAGAGAAAAAGAGTAATGCAATTCAATACTGTTAACAATTTTCTCCCTATAGTTCTATGTATGCAATATAAAAGGAGAAGGTGGACAGGAAAAAGAAGTGTAATCTGAAGACTCAAAACTATTTTCAAACCATGTCACTTGAGGTGTTAAGACAGCACTAGCTAAATATGAAGATTTATTTCAGGGAAGGTGGAGAGGGAAGGAAATAGTCTACAAAACAAAAATAATACCTCTGAACAATCTCCAGGTTAGTCTAGAAAATATGCTCATCTTCCACACTTAAGAGTTTCATTACAATTGTCCAAGACAGATAAATATTTGCTAACATTGCTGAAAATCTTCCAGGTGTGCACACTTTTTTCTACTAATAGATAGCAGCATCTATGCTCTAACAGGAAAACAAAATCATTCTGTGTGTCAGGCAAAAGCTACAGTGATTGAACACTTCATTTTATACCCTTTCAATTTATTTTTTTAGGCCTTTTTAGAAGGCATATGCTCATCTTGCATGCTGCCAGGAAATGACTGCTGAATACGGTCAGGTGGGAATCTGTTTATGTAAAAAATTCTCCCAGCTGCAGAAAAAGAAAAGTCTTAATAGCGAAATGGGAAAAAAAAAAAAAAAAAAAAAAGAAAAAAAAGAACTTAAACATTAATTTTCTAACCACTGTCATTGATTGAATCTTGAAAATCAGAAGTGAAATCCCCATCCTATTTTAGAATACCATTTTGATTTATTCACGGATATTTCAGAAAAGTACAATCAAGTTGCCACAAAGAGATGAGTTATGATCAGTTAATTTTTATTAACTGATTAATTTAAAAATAAACCACTCAAAATGACACAGTCCCTTTTTACTAGAGGCTGACCTTGACTCCTGCACGGCAGCCTAGCTGGCAGGCACTCATGCTTACAACGAGCAAGTGCTAGAACGGAAAAGCACGGGGCAGCACTGCCCACTGACATGGACTTTTCCCATCTTACAAATTCTCTCTGCTAATAGTCTTGCCTTGCAATAACTTTTGCTGTTTATGCTCACAGACCTGGAAGGAAGAAACTCCGTTCATATGATCATGCAGATCCTAAAGCAGCTGGGACAACACTATTGAACATGTTATGTACTGCTACAGGACACGTCACCCTTGTTTCTATATTTTCTCCTGCTACATAAATTCTCAAATATAGCCCATGATCATATAAAGTCTCTAGCTGCAAGCATTTGCTACACATAACAGTTGCAGCCAAAACCCTTCTTCCTTTGCCCACGTCCTCAATGAGTTCTAGGCTGAGACAACCTTCATACATATTTATTCAAATTGGAAACAACTTCACTGACTGCAGGACACACAGACACACCATGCAGAGCAGATAGATAAGTCATTAAGATTAGAGATTGACATCCACTACTAAAAAACCTCATTTTTTATGTGGTGTTAAAGTTTGCCTTCAATGGCAGATAGCTGCCCGCCAATCTCTCCCGTGCCAAGAGAGGGACTGGGATAATAAATGACAACTTCAAAGGATGAGTTAGAAAAAAAAAAAATCAAATGCCATGACTCTGCACAAAATACCTTTTTTTCTAGCAGAGGTCTCCTTACACCAGAATTTTCTACCTAATTTGGAAATGTCAGCACATCCGGACTTTTTTAGTGTCAACAGTAACAAAAAAAATCAAGTCTATTGTCAACAGGCTCAAATTCACACTGGATTCTGTACTCCATGGAGAAAAAAAATTAAGGTCTGCACATCAACAGGTTTGCACTCACAGTACGTTACTTCAACCCTATTAACTGTTTTGGCATGCAGTCACCAAGATATTTAAACAGTAATTTTTATACTCTCCCAGGCTCTTCCAGGTCTACATGCATAATCTTTCATTGTATTCTTGATTAATGACTTCTGAATTTCACCAGGAACCAGAACTGACATATTTAGTAGGAAAGCCATTAGAAGCTGTTTGCATATCAGTAGAAGTTAGTCAAGCAGGACTTCTACCAAGATTAAACTCAGGGAGGAGACTGATAATTTGCCACGTGAACTTCCCACCACAGGGCCACTTCTGGAAGGTTTTGTCTCAAGCACTAGAGAGAAGCAATGAAGCCAGGACAACAGAAAACACTTGAACAGTGCAATCAGATGACCTATTCTGTATTAGCAGGATATAGACAGGACATTTGCAATTCCAGAACTCATCAGTTCCAGGTGCTGTCATTTCCAAAGCTTTCCTCTAGAACAACTGGGATCAAGCTTTACAGATTTGTTTCTCAAAACAGTTTAAATGGGCATTTAAGCTAGCCCAGACAACAGTTTAATTGTATTCTCTAAACTAAAAAAATTCCGAACAAAAAGCAACTAAGTCATGGTGATCACTGAGGACATTCTGTGTTAGGTTCACAGTCTTCAAATCCTTTAAAACTTTTAGAAGAAGTGCATTACAGAGTTAAGTGCTTTCTGACTGCCTTTACTTGTTAAGGTATTCTTCTCAAAAATTATACAACAAGGACTATCAACCTGTTGATATAATCAGAGGAAATCATCAAAACCCAAAGCTCACAATTCAAAAAATAAAAATACTTCTTCTGAATGAAACAGCATGCAAGTCTTATAGGTCTATCTTGCAGTTGTATGATGGTCTGCTGTTAACCTCAAGCTCCCTCGCTCATTTCATCCAACAGCAAGCGTTTTAGCTATAGTCATTTGGTGTTTTAAGAAAGCTATGAGCAGCCACTTGTCACTTCTGCTCCACTGATACACTGTTAACCTGTCATGCCAGCTGGCTTCAAAATCTTCAAGAGACACTGGTTTCTGGCCATCCCAAACACAGCATGGAGGAATGGGACAGCATGAACAGAAGAGCAGCACTATCCCTAACCCAAGCCTCTCAACCAAGAATAGCAGAAAGTAGGCCTCCAACCCAACTCTTGCATCATGTCCAAAAAACAAATCCTGCAGGGCCCTGTTCAACCTCAGTTAAGATGCTTTGACTACACTGCATAAATGAACACACAGCTCTGAGGGCTCCAGAGAAAACTGGTGACTCACTTGTCTTTAATCCTGTGAAGATAAACTGCCAAGAATGCTCCATGCTTCCACAGCTAACCAAGGTTTTGCACAGTCATTTGTCTAGCTATCATTAAAAAAAACTTAAGATCTTTAAGTTAAGCTGCTCCAGCCCAGGGCAGCAATGCAATAGAAGGGGGCTGCGAATACCAGTGGCTTCTGACTCCCACACAACCAACGGTGCCTCTCACCCTCAGCCTGTAAACCTTAGTGCAGCCATACTTTATACATCCTTGGAGAGGATTAATTTAATTTTGATTTCCTCTCTATGTTTGCTTTGGAGGTTTTCTGCTCGAGCAATATATGTGACAAAAATTTGGCAGCAAGGAACCTGTAATATAATGTATATCATTTCAGCCTGACCAGCATTTTCAGGAATACACCACGAGCTGGCAGTAAGGACAGCTTCATCTCACACCCTGAAAGCAGAAGGCCAGTGCAGGAATAAGAAATGGAACACAATCTCAGAAGACTCTTAAAAGGAATGGGGTCTGATATCACCCAGCTGACCACGGGAGCAAAGGACTCTGCAAAAAATGGGTCAACCATGAAATAGAGAAGGCAGGCACAGAGCTCTTTAACCAAGGGGTTTTCCATCACCCGGTGGGAATCACCATATTGGTTACTAATATCCCACAGAGCTTGCTAAACCCATGCTACAACTAGGGCACTGCAAAGGGGTATAGCAGACACAAGAAAGCATACACAAATAGGGCAAATTTTGCTGAGCTAGTAGGCATGTTTGAGCAGCACATTGAAGAATCTATTAAGTATTTTTCTACATGATTTTTTTAATGAGAAAGCTAGGAAGTCGATGCTGAACTATATAGTTTTGAATGAAAACTTGAGACAAGCACTACAAATTTCAACCCCAATTTCAATTTAGTCCACCAGTTCTTCATGAAGACTGGATTATAGCAGCAGTAATACTGAACGTGTAACTGTTCTGTGCACTCTGGAAAGCAACTTCTGCAGGCTAAGCAAACGTGAAGACTTTCTCCTTAATTCATCCGTGCCATTTTTCTTAGCTGAAATACATTTGTTTAACTGATTCAGATGCTAAGAAAGGGGGTTTTGGCAAATACCTCAGTACTTAAAAGGCTGGAAGAGCGCAAATGTTTCCTCATTCCGTAGCAGACTATCCATAAGGCCAGGCATACATCTGACAGAGTTCAAGTGTTTATACCTACAGTCACTTGTTTCAGCCAATTCATAGAGAGAACTCCTCTTTCCTGGAGGAAAACAATCTAACCATCTGGATAGAGACCTTGTTTCTAGGAAAGCCCAGTGCATAACTAAAGACTCTCCAATGAGCACAAACTCAAGATTATTCCACACCATAGCTTTTGTGTCAATAGGCTACTAGTGCAGTAGCATTTCGAGATACTCCCCGTCACCTCTTACTTGTGAAGTTCCTTTAACTACCCTGATATTAGTTCACCAAGTCTTCAAATCTTTCTGTACAGAGACACAACTAAATGCAGAGAAGTTTTCCTTATAAACTACAGTCCACCACCTCAGTTATCTTTCAGCATCACTGCTTTCTTTTCCCAGACTAACTCCAATGCAATTTGTTTTTATGTTACTCAAACCTATTTTACCCAAAATAAATTTCAAAATACTCAAAAGAAACAGCAAAGAAAAAAAATATATAGAAATACTTTTAGACTCATTAGCCACAAGTTGGGTAGCCCTATTAAATATGCCTGTTCCATTCAGGTTCCAAAATTAAACACAAGGACTTATCAGATTCAATCACAGAACCAGCAGAAGTTCACACACACTTCCCTAAGAGAGCAAAAGCATGAACAAGAGAGCAGAGATCATGTACACAGCCAAAACAGCACAAGCAATTACTAATCAATGTCTAAGTATTTCAAGTATTTAAGTATTTTAAGTATGTTTCAAGTATTTCAATCAAGCTCAACGCAATTCTCAAACACTGAGCATCAGATAATGTATTTCAAAGCCTGTAAATATAATTTTTTATATATATATACAAACATATCTATGCACACACACAGATATATATCAACATCTCTGTTGTGAATAGCGATATCCAAAGAGTATGGCGGAGTAAGGAGACAAGATTCAGCAGATGGTGGGAAACACCTGGACTTCCCTGGCCCTGTTTTGGGAGTCTATATCTCTCCCTCAAGGAGAAAAAAAAAATGATTAGTTTTCTACTACTTCAGGTGCAAGACAGCAACAGTTCTCACCAGGATACCTGGGCCTTCAAATGATGAGCTAATCTGCACGTATGCATCCAGATGAACACATCTGAAACATGTGACCAGGTGAGCAGAGGCTTCCTGCCACACATGGAGTTCTGCCTAGGATGCGCAGACAAATGGGGAGCTGCTACATTTGGGTCAAATTAATATGGGAATGAATGACCAAGCTGAGCCAGTATAAAATTGGAATGCAAAATAAGAAGTTCTGGGGTAGGTAAAAGATCTAATCCTGAGCAGAGTGAAGTTGCTTACAGAACACCACAGATGTGCCTACAACGCTGGGCAAGAAGTGAAAAGCAAACCACAGTCCAAACTAATTACCCCAGTTCATATCTGACCCGGTACTCATTAAAACAGACTCAGTCAGAACAAAATTACTATTATTAATTTTCAGAAAGCAACCCAGGCAACACAGCCTTTCTAACCTTCTTAACACACAGGTACTGCAGACTGGTGCAATACAGTGCAAGAGGCAAAGACATACAAAGCATTTTTGGTTGAGCATCCTCCCACACCAAAGTCCAATACATGCCCAAACAGAGAGAGCTGAAGCTCATATAGATTTTGAATTTATTTTTTGAACATAAACCAATTGATGTGGACATAAATAAATGCAAACAAACCCATAAGCATCACCTACAAGTCATCTACTACAGAGAAATGTGCTGAGACACAGACCAGACTCATTGACAACAGAGGTTGCTTATTACACTTCATAAAAAAGTAACCTCGGTCCTTAGACAGAAACCAGTTGCTAATCACACCTCAGACTTTTGTTTTAGCCTCAACTATTTCCTTTCTGTAGAAATTATGGAATTTATTTAATGTCTGAATGTTTTAGGAATAGCTTTTTGCTATGACCTGACACGATACATCAGTTTGCCCAGCTGACAACAAATTCCACAAGAGATTCACCAGTGCTTTATTTGCTGTTGATCAACTATCCACCAAAAAAGGTCTGAGGCCAGAACTGGTTACCTGTTGAGACAAACTGGTTAACTGTTCAGTTCCTATGAAAGGGTCCAAAGGAAACACCTCATCCTTTCTGCACTATTTGAGATTATTTAGTTTATAAGCATAGTGTATATAGCACTGAGCAATATGAAATAGGGTACATAGGTTTGGTCACTAATACTTTTAACCATGTTCTCATCTTTTATGTTTTTGCAACAAATATGTTCCCTTTTTCTTGTTTCATTTTACTAACTTTTCTATTTGCAATTCCCAACTACATTCTTTTCTTGACTAGTCACGCCAGTATTTTAGTTGCTATTTTGTAATTATTTTCCCCTAAACAGTAGTGAACACTACATATTTTAATAGGGTTGTTTTGCAAATCAGAGCCCATAATGGTTAAACATTAAGACCTACTGGTCTCCCCCTTAGGGAAAACATTTTTTTAGAAGACTTCTATCATCACAGTAACATGAAAAGATCAGTTAAAAAAGACAGCAACAAAGAATTAATATTTTCTGTGCATATAAGGCTTATTTCTTCTTTAATCATACACAAATGTATGCTCTAAACAAAAGCTGTACGTACAAAATTAAGAAACCAATATGTGAAAGCACTAGCGTTTTCATGTCAGTGGGTCACGTATTTGGTATAATCTGGAGCGAAGAATTGAGTGGCAGTGCTGTTATTTTGATTCAGGTGCAATTTATTTGGGGTCACATTTTCTTAGTAGAGCCCAGTAAAATAACCAGATATAAAATGCTGTGAGAACCTCACTTCCACATCTAGAATCAGTAATGATCCTTTCTATCTGTATTTCAAAGGAAACAAGTAGTTTCCTCAATAAACCAATACAATATCATAGACTGAAAAAAAAAAAGGAAAAAAGAAGGAAAAAAAGAAAGAAGGAGAGAGATTCCTCTAATGAAACCTCTCCCTAAAAATGCATTTGTCTAGACTCACAAGCCAAGCGTGCCAACTGCCGCCTATTGATGTCAGCACTTTTAACTTTAAAAACTTTTAGCATTTAACCCAAGCAGATTCAGCCGGAGCCGTAGCAGTCTCTGGCCAAGGCCGAGCCCATCAGCTGCACGCTCTGAAATGCTGCAGGAACCTTCCAAACACGAGCGCAAGGCAGGACGTAAAGCGTGCAGCACAACTGGATCTCAGACATAAGGGTAGTGAAAAACAAACAAAAAGCACCTCATAAAGTTAACGCTGCTGGAACGGCAAAGAGATTCTGCTTCAGGATGAAATCAGATCGGACTACAATTTTGCCTCTTCTTACGAACAGTGACTAAAGCGGTGTCGTGCCAAGAGCAAAGGGGGCACTAGCAAAGAGCACAGCGATTCCAGAGCACGGAGCTAGACCAAGCTAATGGTCTCGCTCAGCCCACAACAAAAAAGTGCCAAGCACACATTAAGCTGGAGCCCACTGAAGACAGCCCACTTACACTTCTGCCATTTAGGCCACATTTGGTTTTGATCTTGGAGTTTATTATAGCAGTTCATTTTTGTGCCAAGTACACAACTGTTTTCTTCTATCAGAAAAAAAACAATCCTTTACTTAAAACCATTAAAATGCAAATTATATTTTGAGGTTCAAGGGACAAACTCTCCATCCATCACTACAGCCCAAGACAAAAGAAAGAAGTAAATACCAGAGCAGGGATGGAGCTGGAGAGCTGCTGAACGAGCAGCAGACACCACAACCTCTGGCCAATCACAGCCACGGCAAACGTGCAAACTGTTAAGCACCAGATTATACCCATGTTCATAACTTCTCCTTCTATTCCTAGAAGGAGAAATCCCATCCAAACCTATGATGATCCAGCAGTCAGAACCAACGACAACACAAGAATTACCATTAGCCTTTCTGCAAGGGCCATTTTTAGCTGCCAGGTTCAGTACATACTTCAAGTGAAATTTGAGAAACGCTGGCAGAAACAGGGGAATTCACGGCTTTGGTGACTAAAAAAACCCCAAGACCAGGCACGATGGCAGCACAAGAAGCCACCAGAGCCAGTGATCCAGCGCTTGGAAAGGCTGTTTCTCAAGCGATCTGATGATTTGGCACAGTTGGCAACATTCTTCTTAAAATCATACAATTGTTCGACAAGTTGACCTAAAAAGATAGTAAGATATAAGAAAATGGAGACACGATATCATTTAGCAATAAGTTTAACTAGAGTTCAACATCTTCACTGGAACTATCAAACTAAAGTCAAAAACTTGCTCCAATTTATTTAATTCCTTCAGTCAAGAGACAATTGAATTTGTCTCAGTCTGAAAAATGGGTAAGCCTGACACAGCTAAGCACTCATTATTGAGTTATATATATATATATATATATATTCTTCAAATTGCCCTCAAGAGATTTAGTCTAGCATTTAAGAGAGGTGGTTTACAGCCTAGAAGGCGCTGGGGAACAAGATTCTTCCAGATGACTCTTCATTATTTGGAGAAGAAAACAAAGTGGCTAGAACAGGGTCCTCCTGATAAGGCCATCCTAAGTCCTTATGAATAATATTTTACGGAAAAAATATATTTGGATCCTTAGATTCCTTAAAATTAGGTTTATAAGTAATTGAGTAAACTGTAATCACTTCTACTACTCCTATCATGCCTTACTTTGGGAAAGCTAATGCCAGGTTTTTAAATTGGGGTCATTTCTTTCTAACTTCGCTGCTGGTGCATTTGCTCTGGTAGGTCTCACATTTCAGGCAGCGGATCAAATAAGACTGCAGTTTTATGCGCCTTTCCAATTTGTTCCTAGTATTGTTTGGGCAAGTTTTAAACATTTGGCTATAGCATTTCGGTATAAATTAGCCAGAATAACGTAAGGTTTCAATTTGCAGCTCTCCCCCTGCCAGCGTCCCAACCACTTTTGCCTTGCATCTGAACTCCGATTTAAATGCCGATCGCAGCGGCAGTGTTATAATTAGCTGAACAGCTTTGCAGGAACATTGCCTGTTAGATTGCAAAAGCATAACAAGATGTGGCTAGACACAAAAATAGTAAGTACCTAGGAACAAGGCTCCGTACTACTTTATACCTCCACAAACCGCTTGAGGTGATTATATCTGCATATGCACTCAGATATGTTGGTTAGAGGAATTTAAATAGTGAGTTCTGTTTATTCTGCCAAAGTGTTTATAGTTTTGGATTTATAAACTGTCACGCCTCCCAACCCTCTTATTCGTTCCCCATCTTTTTGGCTTCAATGATTGCATTTTGGCACATTCAGTCATGCAGCATTTTCACTTTTCTCGAAGACTCCTCTGTTAGAGATGCAACACGAAACCCCTACCTGGTCTCCAGTCCCACCATCACCTCAAACCAGCGCCGGCGCACTCAAAGCCAGCTGACTGTCAGCCCGGTTCAAAGCAAGCAGGGGCAATTTCAGGAATTCCCATCAAACGCAGACGAGGCTCGACGCACCGAAAATCTGCTGAGACAGCACTTCCACGGCCTGACCTCCCAGCCGCCGGCGTGCGGACGGACGCAGGGAAACAAGCACCGTCAACAGGGCCAGTAATCACACGTATGCTCACACATCCAGAAAACCATCACGCAGGTTTTTTCAGTTCTGGCGCTCTATTAATAAATTTCTAGTATTTAAAGGAAATGAAAAGATAAATATTAATGACGCAAAGTGGGAAAAGATTCCTTAAAAAGTGTCAGGCACAGGAATGAATCAAAGCAGCTCTTTCTGCCCAAAGGACAGCCAGGAAACAAGTTGGGTAGAAAACAGTACGTCTTTTCAGCAGATCTTTTTCCCCAGAACACTTAATTAGCAAAATATCCTGAGAAGATCCACAAATAATTCAAAAGCTCCAATCCAACTCCATTCTATCGAGCATATCTCCTGTATTATGTGAGCAATAGTACTGTTGCCTGCTTTGCAAGCTGGTTCTTTGAGTTTTAATCTCACTTTGAGCTCCCTCAAATTCAGCTGCCATTCCATCAGGAAGCTCTTTCAAAAAGAAGCGACATTCAGTAGTGAGGGACCCATTCCTTATTTCCAGGTTTGTAGCAACCATCTTTCAGTTCAGTGCAAAGATTCCTTTTCTTAAGCCCAGGGGATAGATTAAGGGTTACCTGGGGGTCTAGAAGATGCACTGCCTTTTGGAAACACTTACAGAGAATGCAAGTAGGTTATAAAAGGTTTTAAAAGCTTGGCACATATCATGCATGGCATCCTACTGGACCATACTCTCTAAGGGGTCACAGCACAGCATCCTACCACAGATAACCTATCAAAGGTACTTTGCCTTACTTTGTTCCCTCACTTTTAAGGTGACATGAAAAGCAAGCTGCCCAAATAAACCTCTCTGCATTCAAGTACTGCCACTTACCCTATTTATCCTGTACAACCGTTATAAAAGTTTTATGACATAAACCTCACTTTTCTACAGAAAAAGAAACTTCTCAGAAGGTCAAGTTATAGCTTATTTTTTAGGCTTCTCATCATTAAAACCTGAGATAAAGATATCTCCTTGTCAGGCCAAGAAAATAAGCAGGATGCAAAACCGCTGCTTGGAGAAATTTCCTATGTTGATAAAGTTCAAACTGTCTTTCCAAAACCAAACATTGTGGTCCTAGTTTTGCCAGTCAGTTAGATATTAGTTGTTCTAACACACTTAAGTCCTGTAGAACAAAGAACTGCAGTAGAAGCAAAGCCTCACTTACAAAAGTCACTCAAAAATTATTTTTGTAAGCAGCAATTACAAGAGCACAGCCAATGTGCATGTAAGACTTTGTATTAGATGAATAGAGGCTAACTCTTCTTACAAAAGCTGAGCCAACCACACTTGTTTTTCTGTTAAATTTAATATAAAACCAATTTCAGCTACTTGAGTAGCTGGCATTCCTGTAATTAAAAGACACATCAGTGAACACCTGTACTTCTACATTCATAATAGCAGAAGTCTTACTGATTACTCAGACTCATAATACCTGAAACTAGCTTCAAATCCAGTAAGCTGGAAGCTTCAGGCTAGCTGGAACTCCAACATGTGATTTTGTTTTGAAGGACTTCAAGCAATTGTGGACAAAGTAGAATGAAAACTAGTACATAGGCAAGGGTAGTTCCTAATCACAACCATCCTTTTTCTCTGGAATTGACTGCATGCAGAGAGGCAAGAGGATAGACAATGAAAATGAAAAAAAAAAAAAAAAAAAAATCTACAGCACAGATAAGGAACCACTGCCTTCTTCAGTAAGTTTTGGGGGCAAGGACCCACCGGAAAAGGATGCTGAGGACCACAGGACACAGCCTGACTGGCTTTAGCTAAGTGTCACCGCACGCAAGGTATAAGGCAACACCCTTATGAGAACAGCTGAAGCATAACAGGACTAGAGGAAACGGCCACAAACTCAAGCATCAAAGGTTCCACAGGAACTTAGGGAAAAATTTCTTAATAGTGAGGGTGACAGAGCCCTGGCACAGGCTGCCCACAGAGGCTGTGGAGTCTCCTTCTCTGGAGATCTTCCAAACCCACCTGGATGCCACCCTGTGCCACGTGCTCTGGGTGACCTGATTCTATGATCCTGCATTCAAACCCCTACATTTTCATATCATCAACAGCAAGGTACATTACTTAATGGAGGAAAGGGTTCCTCACCAATCTTGTTAGTCCATCCAGCCTAGAAGACCTGCTTCTCCCAGAAGCACTAAGCAGCCCAAACAAAACAGAGACCGTAGCTTTTACAACTATGAGTACCCAACTGTGGGTACTTTCGTAGGTACTTTCCTATCAAGACCGAACCTTCAAAAGGAAGGTTCTCTTGTCAAAACGTGTATGAAGAGGCACTGACAAAACAACCAGTCTCCACGCTACACATACATGTCAGCACTGATACGCAAAAAGCTGTGATCTCTTCATCAGCCTGTTTTCCAAACATTATCATTTTAAAGCAAATTTAATGTATATTGACATCATATAATTAACAGAAAAAAAAACCACTCAAACTGAGGGCACAGAAGAAGCAGAGGGGAAGCAGCTTAATATTTATTTTTCATAGTCCTCGAGAGTCACCAGCACCACTATAAGAAGATATCATTTTAACCTCGGCAGAACTCAGCAGCCAGTCTTAGTGGATTTCCACAAAACTAAAAATACAAACGCTTTGCAGGATACATTCAAGAGCACTGCAGCAGTTAACCCTGCTGCTGTAACTGCATTTTGCTTCTGGCCTAGGCCCTCAGTGTGATTTTGCAAGAAACTAGCAAATAAATTAGAACTCATCATACCTGAGCCCTCCATCTAGAGCTGACACCAGATTACCATTTAACAGTCATACACATGCAAAGTACAAGCAGCATCGATGCTTTATTTAAAAAACAGTCAAGCTCCTATGCAGCATCCAGCTCGGATGCAATATTCCTTGTTTTGCGGGTCAGTGCTACAAGAAAGCTCCCTGTCCAAGGGAAGCAGTCTCCCCAGGCACATTCAGAAGCAAAACTTTCAAAACCTGCTCCCATGGTGCTACAGATGCAGCCGTGCTGGCCCCCCCATGGCGTATATATGGGATGAAACCCCAACCCAGCTCATGGTTCACCCTGCGAATATCAGTACTGCTGTCCTTGGGCCAGAACCACATCTGCCATCCCCATGGGGAGAGTTAACTGCCATAGCCTCAACAGCCTGATCTCAGAAAACTGCACAGCCAGGGAGTCTTGTAACACATTTCTTGTACCTGCCCTCCATGGAAATAAACAAGAACTGAAAACTCACAAATGTGTGCAGTAGACAGCTCTAAACTACAATAACTCGTACAGGGAAGACAAGATACTGCACTGAACTGAAAAGAGATCTGCTTGCAAAGCTGGAAGCTGGTCTGGAAAGCCAGATTCTGGGACAGCGAAGCTTTCCTATGCTCTCCACAGGGCTCGGCACTCAGGAATTTAACTGCCACTAGAAATTCAAGAGGTACAAAGGAGGCACCTGCCACTTGTTCAATTAAGATGATCCCACACAGAAACACATGTCAAGGAAAGCTTCTATATATTTTTGTTGGTTTTTAAAATAAGATGTAACAATCAGCTTGTGGAGCAGGCAGGTACTACTGTATTGTGGCAATCAAATATTAGCGCATGGAGTGTTTTAAAGACGAATTAACTAACAGTAAAATGTTATGCCAAAACATGCCAATAAAAAAGACATAATAGCAGCTACTGCTTGTACACCATCTAACACAACCAGACTCCTGGACACTACCTGACAAGTGAACAGTCTGAAAGGGCTCAGTCCTGCGAGCACCTCACTTGTGTGATACTTGTCTGGCAGTAGAGTGATTAACCACCTTCGCCAGTGATGTCAGTTAAGGAGTTTGTCATATTACACAGTAATTTATCTTATGGCAATTACAATAAACTGATCTGCATTAATACAGACTTCTCGGTAGGAAAACTTGGTAGCAAAGCAGCAATAGAATCAACTGAGCAAGAGACTACTGCTGCTGCTGTCGAGGGACGTGTTGTCTAAACCAGACCTTCTAGAGCACACAGGCACACAAAAATAAGTTCATACCCAAAATTGCCTGTATGTACAAAATACACAACTTGATTGCTCTGAAGTCTTTCTGAATCCTCTTGAGAGCTCAGGAAACATATCTTTACACACAGCATCTGCTGGCCTGCATTTAGGCTCCCCTCACTAATGAGTTAGTCAGCTGCACACTAGTGCTGAAGATGTCAACAGTGGTATTTCACTGGCTCTGCAAGGGACTAAATTATGAATATAAATCCAAGAGACTAATAAAATGATTACTGTGCATCTGATCTGAGAGTAAAAACCGGTGCTCTACAGATTGAGGAAAAGCAGGAATTTAAAGCTATTGTCAAAGACTGACTTCAGAGTTTCCACTGCTCCTCTGCTTTGCTCCTGGCTGTCACACAGAGAGGTTAAGATTCTCTTATACATTTCCTAAATTTACTTTTCATCTTGGCAATTCAGCCCCCTCAAGTACCTTAAAATGTTTTCATCTAAGACTTAAAGAAAAATGAAGTCTACTATTCAATTTAACTTGGTTAACCATTTATTCATCTACCATTAAATTTGTTGTTCAGACTAAAAAGCCGAGATTCTAGGTCATTTATTAGATATCTAAGCTGTTTTTACCACACAAATTCTATGGTCATAACCAGACTTGCCAAACTATAACAATTCAAACCCTATGGTTTCTTCAATTTGTAAGAAATAAAGCCTGATCAAGAGCAACTAGAGCTTGCAATTTTACTTACAGTGACTAAAGTGCAAGAAATCAGAATCGCTATTTGCTAATGACCAAGTAGAACTGATGTCTGATGACTGAGCTGTGCAGAAAGGCTAGCTAAGGCATAAATGCATCATTAAGAAAAAATAAAAATCTTTCAGCTTACATCATTGAACTACCTACTACTAAATTTAATGATTTCCTCTTAGCCTTCGAAGACGCTCTTGTAACAACAAAGGCCAATATATTTTCATTTAACAGAACACACCTACTCATATATAATCAGGCAGCAGGGAAGGAGCAGCACTTCTCTGTTCGTCAGCCAGTGAACACAACAGTATATTAATACTGACACATAAAACTTCTTTCCCCTAGACATTAAACATCCAGTCTCAGATGATCATACAGTCTAGTAACTGCAGGTGAGATGCAGCAGCCTAATTAAATCTTTGTCAGCTCTTCATGTCCATAGCTGCACTTCTGGAAACTTGGCACAAGTTTCCACACAAACAGCTCACCTTCTCATGGTATCCATAGTATGAATATGTGAGGCTGAGGCTTACCTAGAGCTGATGCCAAAAAGTGTCCATTAAGTATATGCTTCATGAATAAGTTTAAAATCAGATTACATTGCATCTTAAAATAAAAGCCTCTGGTGAAAAAAAGTCACATGCAAATGATTCAGAACTCTAACTTGTGTTTGCAGAATTGCCTTAAACCATTTGAACCCTAGTCACAAGCTGAGAGGAAAACTGCAACAGGTAAAAGTGGAAAATCCATAAAGAAAAACTTTCCTGATGTCTAGAATGCCAACGATGTTGTACACAGAAGAAACAAGGAGGAGGGGTTCCTTTTCTGGAAAGAGCTAGCACTATGCTGGGAGGCCTTCGTAATGAATCCCATATGCCTACCTTCGCTGGTAGCTGCATTCTTCTGGGCTTTGGTGGGTGTGTGATCTGTACTTGAACTCACGTCGGATGAGATGCTTGAGCTGCCTTTGCCTGCAAAAAGAGAAAGAGGCAGAGAGGGAGGGAGAACAAACGTGAGTATTAACAGCAAAGCAGAAAGACCTTCCATATCAGAACCTGGAACAGTGCCAGGAAGCTTTAAACTAAGTTTAAAGCAGCTGATGTTCATTTTCTACCCATCAGGGCTATGAGCTAACTGTATTATAGCTTACAGCACACACATCTTTTTGTGTATTAAAGTTGCAAACAACCCCTTGTGTCACAGGGCCTCTCATAAGTACTTGCTAAGCACCATCATAAAAAGAAAACTTGTCATTAGCAGCATGAGAACTTTCATATTCAGATTTTTCCTTTAAATGCCCCACTCTCAAATCAGGAAAAAGAAACACTGACCATTATCAGTAGGAAGGGTTAATCAAGACAAACACTTTAAAGAAGCTGGCATTTCTATCTCAGGATACATGCTCAAGTGAGTGGGTCGTGCGCTAGGTAACTGCTGTTTCCTCCTCCACTGCAGCACTGCTTGTGGCAATATGCCACCCTGAATTTAACATGCTTTATTAGTCTTTACTTGCCTTTTTTAAAAAATTGCAAATCAGAACAATAGGCTTTTTATTTGCCTTCTTTGCATATGGAGTGTCCCACACATGTGTGCTGTGAGTCAGACCCCTATGACAGGCAAGAGAGGAAATATAAGTACAAAGAAAGACCAACTCCAAGAGGTGCCTCGGGAGAGCTGAGGGATAAAACAAAAGCCATCTGCTTGCTCGCAGCAGAGGAGCTCAGAACGACTCCCTTCCCTTCACTCAGGCTCCACCACCTCAGTACCTACCATGAGGGATAGACTATTCCACAGCACTAACCCCATCAACCAGCAATACATGTGATAATTCGAGAGGAAGGAAAGGCAATGAACATCACTACATTTTGAGAAGTTATCCATCCCCACAAACACCACTGTTAACATCTCCCGTGCTCTGTGAAGCCTTTAAAAGCTATGTTCCTTCTCAAATCAAAATTAGACGGTATGCAGCAAGCTAGCTGACACCATGTTTCTGTCACTTGAGTAAACCTATAATCACAGGAATGCTAGCAAGAGACTTTTCTGATCTGTTATTTCAATCAGGCATTCCTTGGGGTTCTGGGTTACAGTGTGCCTGGTTTTCATAACATTTACATGTGAGGAGGAGGTCTGCTTTTTAAAGGTGCCACAGCAGAACAAGGATTTAAGTTTTAATGGGAAACGACTGGAGAATGTGCAAATGTAGGTTGCTTCACAACCAAGGTACTGCCACTTAATCCGTCAGCCAACCCTAGAGAATCATTCTCCACAAAAAGTTGCTTAAGCTAATGTGCTCAGGTTTGAGAAATGAGGGTGAAGTGAAAGGATATTAAAGAGGCCATAAGGAAGTACAAAATAAATGGTTAAGGCCAGTAGTTGGGTGGGGTGGAGAAGGGAAAAAAGTGCAAAATCTGTGATTCACTAACTGTTTTTCACATTGCTTTAAAAAGGTTAAACAAATCCAAGGAGCCATGCCTCTAGAATACCCCTTCGGCTGCTCCCATGCCATGATATGAGCTGGAGCAATGGACTGCAGTCTTCGCAGGCATGATCACCCCCAAGCAACCTTCCAGCGAAGGGACCAGGGCTGCGCTAGAAGAAAGGCAGACTAGAAGAGAGCAGGAATAGACGAAAAAGTGCCCAGAAAAAGTCAGAAATGGGGACATTTCTGACAGCTGGCAACTGCAGCATTACAGCAAGGAAGAGGTTTTCACAGTACTGAAACTGCCAGCAACCGCTCACATATGAAGAACTGCAAGGGCAGAGGCAAAACCCAAGCATCCGAAGACTACTGGCACGTTCCATTTTAACAGAGGAAAAAAAAGTGAAAATTAAAGAACGGGCAGGGGGGAGAGAAAGAAGAGTGATTTCCTCAAAGCAAATAAACAGGATTTCCTTTAAGGCGAGAAAAATCTTGGGGGGAAAAGGAAGTCAGCAATGCCGAAAGACAGCACAGTTGCCAGGTGGGCATCTGTGGCCGAGGCTCTGTGCTCACGTGGAGACTGCTTCCTGCAGCTACACACATCCCCTGCTAGCACCCTAACACTGACGTTTACACTGTGGACAGGCACGCCACCAAGAGCACAACCAAAACCTCACTATTCATGGCAGGGTACTCATAGATAGGATGCTTTTTAGCATGTTTCAGCACGTATTTTAAATATATTAGCAGATCTTCATTCTTACAGTGCAAAATGAAGCTCTTCCAACAGAGGAGGTGTAATAGCTCTTGCCACGCACCTCAGGTGCACGGTAAGGGCTAACGGATAGGAGCACGCAAGCATTCTCCTACCCAACCGAGCTTCCTGAAGGGACAGAGGGCCCCCGCAGCAAGCTTGCGGGCAGCACACGACTGGGAGGAGCACCCGACAGCCCAGAGGGCTGTGCTCATGCTCGGGCACCTCGACAGGCTGCAGGGATGGGTAGAGAGGAACTCTGAGGTGCAAGAGACACAGACACACTGGAACCGCGGGCCCAGGAAGAGCCACAGAGGTGACTAAGAGACTGGAGCTCCTGACACCTGGAGAGAGGCTGGGAGAGCTGAGCACGGTTAGCCCAGAGAAGAGCGGGCTCAGGAGAGTCTTAAAGGATATAAATTCCTGAGTGTGATTCTTGTCAGTGATAACCAGTGACAGGGCAGGAGGCTACAGGCACAAACTGTAACGCAAGAAACTGCACTTAAACAAGACCAAACAATAAAAACTTCATCCCCCCCAGAAAAAAATGAAATAAACCCGCACACAACACTCTGAGGGTGGTCAAAGTCTGGAACAGACTCCTAGGTGGTAGTCAAAACCATTATCCAAGATCCATAACTAGCATACACTACATTGAACCCCCAAAAGACAAAAAGGAATGCAAGGAAGTTCAGAGTTCACGATCATCCAGAGCTCACTTCTCAAAGCAACCTCAAGAACAGCCTATAATTAAAGGGACTGTTTCAGAGAAAACATATTCAGCAGAAGTTCAGGGCTAGGTAAGACCCTCGTCCCAAATTCAGAACACGCGCCAGTCCAGAGAAGGTCTGGGCCATTCCACATGGGATGCCCAAACACCCCTTTCAGAAAGGGAGCTACGAGGAGAGCAAAAAGACAAATTACGATCCAGTCCGTCAGCCCAGTACTGCCAAGAACTCAGTAAGTGGCTTGAATTCCCAAGTATCACACATTGGCCTAAGGTCATCTGAAGCAGACCCCTCCGCAACACTCTGAGCATTATCTACCTCCTGTTGGCCCGTAAATTCAAATCTAGCTGATTTCTCCAATACCACAAATATTTGGTGTGCAGCAAAACACTAATTTCGAGATGAGCTCAACTATTCGGCTTGAAAGATGTCTGGGGAAAGTCACAGCAAGTAAATACAACCTTGCAGAGGTTTTCTCAGAATGACAGCTAGAAGGATCAGAGATTAGAGCCAGAGATTAAAGTAGTAATGATTATATTTAATCTTCATCTTACCTTATGTGACTCTTCATAATACTAATGAAAAGCCTGCCAAGTATTTCCCTGGCATGACTTGAGATGCTCCTAAGTTTGCATGCTCAATTTTTGCTTCTGAAGCCCAAAGTCACCACCCATAAGAAAGCAAACTGCACTGCACAAGTAATAGGTGAATACAGTGTTAGAAGAGAGCTTTCACAAAACACAATATTATTTTTAATGGCGAGGATAGCAGGGACTTCACCACACCTGCAAAAACAAAACAAACCTTCACAACTGCAATTCAAATTGGGTCTCTGACCTGCTTCTGAAAGAAGAGCAGTTTGGGTATTTTTTTTCCCATCCGCTAGTGCCAAAGCCCTACCATAGTCACAGGAACAGGATTCCAGCCATCCAGCCCAGCATCCTGTTTTCTACGCATTTGATTTTGATCTTTTTGGAAATAAAACCAGAACATAGCAAGCATGCCACAACACTTGCCCCGACCCTCCACAGCCTCCACTTTGTAGCACATGGAATTTCCTTGGTCATAAGGTCTGGGTCCTTAATAACTCTTTCAAATCTCGAATCCTCTTGAATCCCAACTCATCATCTCCATTTTATTACAGATGGGGATATTGATGAGAACATTTTGAAAATTGACAATGCAAAAAAAAAAAAAAGAAATCTAAAAAGTTATCAGATCAGAATAGCCACATGTTATTTTTTAAAAAAAAAGACAGATTATGTAGCGAAACATTACCAGAAGGGTTGGTTGTTCTCACTCTCTACTCCAGTACTGCTGCAAGCAAGTAAAAGCCTTTTCCAGGTCCTTAACTAGTTACAGATTATTTTCAATTACATATTAATTAGAGCAACATTTTCCCAAACACCTCAGTCAATGGATATAGGACCACCAAAAACTTGCAGGACAGAGATAATGCCAACATGCACCAGCCATATTAGCCAAAATGGAAGGATTTGATTAACACTGAGCAGGAAACAGCTTGAATTGGTGCAAATCAAACTCTGGGTTCAGTCCACCACACACTATGCCAAAAAGGGCCAAGGACACCAGAAGTCCTTCAAGACAGAATTAATGCAATTCAAACACACTTCAGAAAATATAACCTGTAACTGCCCAAGATCTGGACATGTCAGTTTTCAAAAAACAAACAGGAAAAATCTGTCTTAATATGGAGGGTTATGACAGACTTTGCACCCAAACATAGGATAAGTAACATTGCTGCCAGTGAACACAAGAGATACTCCAAAGCAGCAGTCAGATCTGCGCTGTAATACACTGGAGATGCACAGAACACAACGCAGGGACCCGGGCAGCAAGGTGAGAGCCAAGCGGTTACACTCTGCTCTGCCAATACGGCTGCATGGGAAAAGAGACAGTAACTAAATTATCCTAGCTGCCATCATGTAAGAAAGAATTAGAGAGGTTTGTCAGTGAAATCAAGGCAGAAACACCTAAAAACCTGCCTGTTTTCAGTGGAGGAGTTCAAGACCCGGTGTTTAAGCAGGTCAGCAGGTTTCAAATCCTAGAAAGCAGGAGGCAATCTTCAGTTTGAGGCACAGGTTTACTTCCTCTAAGTCAAATTACTCAGTGGCTAAAGTGGCTTTAGTTATGCACTAAAGCATCTCTTGAACGGTCTCAGCCACCTTATTCACACTTAACATTCATTAGTAATTAAAGAACAGTTTCGGGTGAGACGCAGTCAATGTAACACATCCCATGCCAGATGACCAGGAAGGACAGCGTTTCCACCGCTGAACTATATTTTTTTCCCCAAGCCAGAATGCATACACACACAGTGAACTTGAAAAGCAGGGTTTTGTATTCTCATGGGAGCACAAGTCAAAGCACCCACGTTCCCTGCTTCCTGCTGCCATCCCCATACACTTGGCTAGCCTTCCTTGGGCAAGTTTGCCTAGATCCTGCATCTGCCACTTTGGCACTTTGCTGAAATCGCTTCTAGAGTTTCCCATCTGAAAGACATGCTGAAATAGGCAATAAGGCAGTGGATATGAAGCATCAATAAAAGGCAAACTGCTCTTGACAGCCAGGCAACTCACTAGGGGTCAATGATCTCCCAACACGAAACATTCGCAAAGAGTTTAAAACAAAAAAAATACATATATTAAAAGAATAATATTTAACCCCAACACAGAATAGTAAAGCCTTGGAAACTGCCTATTTTTGTCTTTTGTTCATCAATGCTATAATAAGATTCAACACATCACTTGCAAGGCTGTAAAGCCAAAGACAATGAGGCATGACAGTTACTGTGACAAATATGACTGAGCAATTTCTGTAACCAGCAAGACACAAAGCTTTATTCAGTACAACATGCTTGAAAAATATGTATAGAAATGCACATGCATACTTCACAGCTCACTACCAGATTAACGTTCATTGTCACCATGCTAGCCTGTTCATCAAGGTTGGGTTAAAAATGTAAAACCTAAGTAAGATTTTTATATTTTATATGGAAAGCATTACCCTGGCAGACTACTACTCACCCTAGCTTGATGGAACTGTTTAACAGGACTAAAATTACCTTCATAATTTTAAGATAATAGACCTCTCCTTGTTTATAAAATCATTTTACAGCATACAGTGATGAACAGCAAATACCTCTGTTTACTTTATTCCCTCACATCCAAATGAAGCACCAATGTGTCACAAACTATTCTGGTACAAGGCTTCTCTCTGAAGTCTACTGAACAGCCATAAGGCCACACAAATTTGCAGCCAAGCTTTGCACCCAACTCCATGAGTTACGGTCCAGTTTTCCGAGGCTGGTAAGCACCCACAAACAACTTAGTCTGAAAGTCTAGACTAAGCCTGTTCTTTCAGTAACGCTGCCTGAGTAGGAAAGAATGCAAATGTATTTAAGAACTTCAAATTGGAAATCAGGATCAGATATCTATAACATGCCCTTTTAATTATCAAAGGGGCCATATAAATGGAGGTGACAGGACTAGCATTAAGTCTTAAAATACAACTCAAGGCTCACCTTCCACTGAGATGGCTTAGTCTACACTCCAAAAGCTGGTCCTATGTTGCCTTCAACTGAGTCCCAGAGGCTGTGGAGAAATGAAACTTGGCCCTTTCTCCCAATCACAAGATTTGCTTAAAAAAAGCTTCAATTATTAATTTTGGGGGTCTCACTACAGTTTGTCTTCAGGCCACCAGTAACTTTTGAGATGTATTTACTCAAGATACAGCATTCTGAAGTTTGGTCTCCTTAGCACACACTGTTCTAACACTTCCTCCCTAACCCTAACTGCATCTTTTAATTCAATTAACCAGCCAAATTAACCACTAAACCAATACAAGAAATTAATCTACATGATTGAGCCAGAAGAAAACATTTCCCCCCCTCCCCCCTTTGGCTTCAGGCCATCTCTGAGAATGTTACTTGAGAATGTTGCCAAGGTCTCCACTAACAGAGGTTTCAAATTTGTTCCCCCCTCAGCTCCACTGGAATTTAAATAAAGTGAGAGCTTTTTATATGCTGAAAGGGCAGGAGCTCTTCAGGCGAGTGCCAAACCAACTGGCAGCGCCCTCCTTTGCACAATGCCCCGAGCAGCATTCCCATGGGCGCAGGGGGGCAGAACGGGCAAATGCCTATAGAGATTCCCAAGCGGCAGCAGAGCCCACCGCAACGCTGGAATGCAGCAGGCACTTGGCACGGGCTCGAGTTTCGTTTGATGGTGACAAACTGTCGTGCTAGCTCGTTAAAGGAGGCGGTAAAATAATCCAGAGGGGGCAACAGCCAGCGGGCTTTAGCTGGCCGGTTTTATTCACCAGCACAAGGTCTTTGCGATAGCAACATCCACCACTGACTGCTGCGAGCACTATAGGGACCGGCTCACCAACTAGCAAATAGTTCCTAGCAGTCAGCACAACCAGGTGGAGCACACGGCGTGTCCAGTGCGGGACAAACGCTACCAGCACTTACTTGAATGCACTGAGTCATTTTAATTTCTTACTGTCTTCACTGCTCAGTTCTCTTAAGACACAAAAGCTACGTAATTCTCAGTAATAATTTCCACCTACTTACTGGAATGCACTGTAGATCCGGAATCCGGTATGAATGCAAGCTTTGAAGTGACTCTTCCTTTCAACTGCAGAGAGGCTGGAAGAGCCATTACAGCCTAATAGTCAGTATGGAATCATGGCAAAAATCTCTATGCACGCAGCACATAGACTAACTGGAAGGTTAATTGGCCGGTAGGTTCTGTTTCAATTCAACAACATACGTGGTCTCTGAAGGCTGTATTCAGTATCAAAAACAGAGCTGCCTAAACGTTTAGCAGCAATGGTCTACTCCAAAAAGCCACCATCTTCACCAGTTGGTGGTCCTGATGATCCAAACTCCTACTTCGTCCTCCACATGCTCCATTCATATGGAAAGTATGTCATTACTATTTGTTGAACTGGGATCCTTCTGTTTACTGGTAACAGCAAGAAGAGTATTGAACAAGTGGCAACAAAAGGCAGAAACAACAGTCTGAGAGGCAGCAGACAACAGAGCATTGCTATTTGTAGCCTGGTCTTATTTCCTGAACAGCTTTCATCCTTACTCACTCTAAGGGCATTGAAATACAATTATGGTTTTAATCACTTTTAATTGAAAATCAAGGTACTGCTGCCTGCACGGCCACACTGTCTGTGAGCTTTCCACTTTCAGGGACCAAGGTCTTCGTGAAAATGGATTTCAGCAGCCTCCTTATCACATACATGTTCTCCAAAGTTTGTCCTCATCACCTTAGCTTGGTTTTTCACTCCCTCTTGAGGCCCACATTGTTGGCTTACAGCTTCTGTATAAATCACTGCCTGCCTCATGTGTCAGGCTTTAACCAGCACTTAAAGATGCAAATACAAGGAATGCAGAGCTTTTCCCCAAATACAGTGTTATATTGCTAGGCATGCCCAAAGGGAGGTCTAAAAGCAAAGTAACCCAGGCAATCCGACTGCACAGCTCTGCTCCCTCCTCAGGGCTGGAGCCAAAGCAAGTCAAATAAGTGACTCTGCACGTGCTCAGCCGGGTAACAGATCCCTGCACACTTCTCCATGATGTGAAAACTCCCACCAAGTACTTCTGTTATTGGCACCTGAAACCTAACCAAGTCTGCACACCATGCCAAAAGGTTTCACGTAGAAGCTGCCACTTACAGTGCTTTGCTTTTGTGGACTGACGCTAAATTGGCACAACTAGATTACAGCACAGATTGCTGACATGATAGAAAAGCTATTCCTATTTCCTCTGTGTTCATTATAAACAGGACCAGCAAATTTAGCAGATTCTTCCCACAACTGCATGGCTGCTAAGCCGGATATGCCAGGGGTGAGGGAAGCGGGAGGACGCCTGGGCCAGGGATGGCTGCAGCGCTGGCGCTGGGAGCACAGCTCTTCCATCACAGCACCGAGTGGCACCACACAATAAGCACGGTTAAGATAAACTCCATGGATCAAATTACAGTCAACAGCAACAGGACGAAAAAGCAAAACATTGTATCAAGACAGCCTAGAAAAAAAGAGTTCAGGTATAAGTGAATGCCATGGAAAGCAACAAGGTGTCTCACATCACAGTACAGGCATGACCACCTAAAACAGCTTTTGGGAAAAGGAACACGGGAGTTTGGCACGGAGGAAGCAGCAGACAGGCATCACTTTACTGCATCAGATAAGCAAAGTCACTTCCACCTCTTCTCCACTGATGGTCTCCAGGAAGGGGAAAAGGGGAGAGGGAAGTGGTGACTTGAGGCTGCAAATAGAAGTAGAGCTTGAACGACTATAAGACTATGAAAAGACAGATTTGTAAAAAAGTTACACTCAGTGGTTTCTTAAAACAGGCAGTTAAACGGAGGTAGTCTGCATGCTTGGGAAATACCTTTACATTTTTCTATTGGCAATGAAGTCTATCGAAGTTACGAGCCACATATCTGTGGGTTCAAAAACCAACTCATAAGCATCCATAACTAGTATAAAACCAATTAAGAGCTCGAAAGAAGCAAACCAATTAAGAGCTCGAAAGAAGCAAACCAATTAAGAGCTCGAAAGAAGCAGCATTTATACAGGCAAATCAAATCAAACATTAAGGCTTCACGCCACATTTTTGGGAATCAACTTTGAATTTGTACAGAGAACGCAAAGGAAAACGGAGGTAACTTAAAGGAGCTGGAGCTGCACTAACCACAGAATGTCTGGCTATATTAACTAGCAATAAAAAGGACTAGACCCACCTGATTCCTCTTTTTTTTTTGGAAAAGATTTTGCTCAATGATATATCCAGCATCACTCGTAAACCTATCAGATATTTTGCAAACTGCCAGCAACATGAAGCTGTATCATAAACAATTATTTGATTACAATGGAAGCAAAATCATTCTTCCCATTGGAAATTTGCTTTCTAATTTCAGTTGCAAAGCTTAATCCTCTTCTGGGCTTACCTCTGCCTGCAGTCTGTGCTCAGGAAGCAGCTGCAGAGTTTGCTCCTGCTGTGGTCACTACTACTAGAGAAACATGGGAATAAATTTCCTTCCAACACCAGAGGCTCAGCTACCCCCAAAACACAGTAATTCTCCATAGATAATTCAGGCTGTAAAAGCTGATTGAGCCTTTTCGTTTCTGCTGTAGTATTATCCATGTCCAAGGTATTCTCCACATAAATCTGCCTTTCAGAGGGCATGGTATGGCACTCAGCATCTCAGAAAAGTTAATATAGGCGTATCAGCCAAAGACATTAGAACTTCTTCATTTACATTACACATAGCATACTCTAAGGTAGCACAGTAGATCAGCAATAAAAACATGCAGTAGGGCACAGCTGCAGCAGAACTTAAGTGCAGAGGAATAAGAGGACAGAAACTAACAGCCAGACTCAAGACAGGCAGCTGGCAGCAACTACTTAGCCTTAATTTGCTGCAGCTTGCATAGTTCATGCAATTCTTCTCTAACCAGCCCAGATTTCATAAGGTGAAGATAAGCACAGACAAGATAATGAGAAGCAGATTAATCCAAGTAAATGGCAAGAGCCATGGGAGAATGAGAACACCAACTGGCTCTTCTAGAAGAAAAACGAGCAGAACCACCCACACGGCACAACCAAGGGAAAGCCATTACTGTCAAGTCCTGGGACTGGCACCACGACAGAGGTGCCAGCTCCAGCCATACCACAGACCTGCCCTTGTCCAGTCACGTAACCCAAATATTCATAAAAACATTGGGAACTTCCCCTAAGTATGATGATGACGACACTAATTCAAACCTCACACAGAAATTATTCGTTATTGTCAGAATACATCATCCAGATGCACCAATATGTAATTTCAGTGCCAAATCCTCAGCCAGACATCCTGGCAACTTGCAGCTTATTTATTAATGCAAGTTTCTTCCTGTGACACAACTCATCAGAAGAGGGAAAAATGGAAGATGTAAATCTTGCATTAATACCCCATCATGGGGCTGCAGATCTTCACCACCCCTACTACGATGGCACCCCAAAATGCTCAGAGGAACTTCAGCAAGCATTTCTGCTTCTTGATCTTCCTTTTAACACATACATTTGAATTAAGTAGCACTGGTTAGTCCTGGAATTAAAGAGCACTGGTAGTTAATTTTTACTAGCAAAAGCCACCTTCAAAACAAATGAAAAATATATTCCCTAAAATGCTCCAATAAAAAAAAAGTTGCTAAATTATATAGAAAATATAAAAAATATTATAGGTTCAGAGTAAGCATATGAAATGCTAGTAATAATGATAATAAGCATATAAATGGCAAATATAACAGCAGTGATAACAGAAGAGGCAGCTGATGAAGTGCTGTGGAAATGAACGGGGTTGGTGTCCCGCAAGTGAAACTAGAAATGCAAACTGGGCTGTCAAGTGTAACTAGCTTTGAGAGAGCAGTCTAAGCTTAAGAGAAACACAGGCCAAGCTCTGTGGTCACTGGGCTAATGCTGAGGCACACTCCTGCTGATTCTTTCCTTGTCCCTTCCACTTAATCATTCTAATGGCTTTGGCTCCATTCTAACACCAGCTACGTTGTGTGGCACACTCGTGCTGGCCAGCACAGCTCTAAGGGAGACGCCCCAGTCGGCTCCAGCAAAGGGTCAGCATCTCCCTCCAAGGGGCTTTGAAGGATGGTGACCTGATGAACCAGATGAAACAAAGCAGATCCTGGAACAGCAGCTCTGGCTCATGAGGCCGAAGTGTCCGTGTCTGAGCAAACGTTTTTGTCACTCGACAAAAATGCATAACAATAAACACAGTCATTTTCCAGTTCTTTCTGGCTCCCTGGTTATTCCCCTTTTGCTGAAGGGGTTTATCACTGCTAACTCCATTCCACAGGAATCTGCTCTACTTCCCAAACAAAAATGGTCCAACAAGACACAATCTCAAAGCATCTTTCAAAGATGCCCGACTATTTAGCTATTTGGGGCTTATCCTGCATCTTCCTGTTTGTGCCCACCTGTGCACTGATTTCTAGAGACCAAATTTACTACTAAAATCATAAACTTCGCAAGTTCTTGCCAGAGAACACAGCAAGCCAAGAGTTCTGTATGAAGAAACAGATGATGGAGCAGAATTACACCCTGTTACATTCTGGGATTTAACCATAGCTATACAATTCCTTCCTTCCTTTCTGAAAAGTCTTGCCTAGTGACATTTGGTACCTGTCACACCTAAGCACTTCCTTCATTAGTAGCCATCGACTTTTGTAGCTGCAGGTAACAGCAACTTGCATTTAATTTCCAGGGAAGCAGAGTTTACACGAGCCGGAGGGAAACATCTGCATCTTTCTCATCTTGGCGTGCCCACGACTGCACCTCAGAGCAAAACAAAGATGATGTCAGAGAGAGCCAGGTGCAGGAAGCTTGCTCCAGTGCTCACTTCCACAATATCCTTTTAAAAGGACTGCTTATCCTTTGATAACCACACTTAGGAGTATGTGCTAACTGCACATATGATTATTTTCCTAAGGTATGTTTTGACTAAATGTCACTATAAAATTACAGTTAGAGAAAGGCTGCATGTCATGCCAAGAACCTGACTTACTCCTCATAAAATGAAGCCTTCACAAAACCATCTGTTCTGTGACAACAAATACTTCTGATCCCCACTGCCACACTACAACTTCAGAACATTTCAAGACACTCCTTTGCCAGCTACACTGAGGGTAAAATACAGTTTAAAAAGCATAAAACATTTCATTGATAAGGCAGTAGTTCCTAGTGGGGTATGTATGAAAGCAGGTGAAAAGAGAGGGAGTGCAAGAAAAACCTACCTTTCTAATATAGATGCAAAATAGTTGGTACATATGCAAAATAAAGTTGAGGAGAAGAGATAACATGATGCAAGTTGTTTTTGTTTTGTTTTTCCCTAAGTAAAAAAAAAAAAAAAAGAAAAAAAAAATACTTGCACAATGTGGAACAGATGTTCCTACTATTGGAATGATCATACTAAACCTCTGAGATAAACCAAAATCTACCAAAAGGAAGTGGCTTTAGAGGGTATGGAGATGGAAGAGGAGAAGAAAACAAAATCACTGAGGAGAATTTTAAACAGTAAAATAACCATTATAATTATTAAACAGAAAAAATACTATTGTTTCTTTTCTAGAAAACTTCTTCCTGAGCTAGCTCTACAAGATACAGAGCAAGAAGGACAAGAAGTCTTGCAGTACAGAGCAGGTAGTATTGCAGACCTGATAATTCATAGTTAACCCCAAATAATAAACTCTATTAGAACATCCATGCCAATTTGAAGACTCTGAAGGACTTATTCCCATACATACACACATACTCAGCAAACAATCGTGCATCCAAAATAAATGCAATAGCATTTCCATTCTTAAGATCACTTCTAAAATGGAATTTTTGCAGGGTAATAATTGCACCAGTTTCACTTTGCTGAAATTCACGATTTGTATTTCAGATGTCAGGGCACATTTCACAGCAAGCTTTCTCACATGCGACTTGTATTCCAAGCTGCAGCGCTCCTTGACGTTGGCCTCCAATACTGCACACTGTTGAAGTGGAGAACAGCCTGATTTTGGCCACGGTAGTACAATCCAGCTCCAGAAAGCACCACCATAAAATCTCTAATTGCACAGAAAGACATTAATTAAGCCCTCAGACATCTCTGGTAAATACGTCCATTCATAAGGGGCTGTGAATACAATTAAAGCCTAATATCTGGAATGTTTAAAAACATCCGCAGCTCTCGAAGAGCCTCTGCCAAGGTGCGGAGCGGAGCAGACGGATCCCGCGTGGCACCCGGGGCCAGGCTGGACACACAGGCCGGTCCCTCCAGAGTCCCAGCTGCCCAGAGGCCCTGCAGGCGCAGTCACTGCACTTGACTGCGGAAGAAAGCCCACCTCCCTCGGGAAGGGCCATCGGCAGCAACGCCGCCTTCCTCCTCCCACTCACCTGCGCCCTTCCTACGGCTGTTCCAGGGAAACCAAGCAGCTCCTCCTCCAGAGGGTCCCGTTTGGGTATAGGTCAGTCATCGCCCCAAGATGCTCCCCAGGTTTATGAAATCTCTGCAAAACTGCCTCCTGCTTCAAGGCCCACCTGGTCTTCCCCTTCGCCTAAAGGGCCTGCCATCAGACAGGCCTGGATCTTTGATGCTAACTTACACTAGATACTCTTTGCCATGGTCTCCATACCCATTTAACTCATTTCACACTTAAGTTCTGGAGGACTAGTTTTTACTCTATTGCTGCAGTCCAGCTGCAGAAGCAACCACCTCAACCACCATTTCAGTTTTGGAAGAAGAGCTTTTTTATTTTTTTCCTTTGACTGATAAGAGCAAGCAGTTAATCTTCTAATTTCTACTGAAGAGAAAATAAAAATCTCTCTTCAGGTTTATCAAATACCCACCACAGAATGGCAAAACAAACTGCCAAGTGACATGTAACAGGTTCCCTGCAAAGGAATGTCATGATACCATTATCTTCCACAATGATTTATTCCCTTTAAATTCCCTTTACAAGCTGTAAAACTGAGGGGATAAAGGAGGTGGTCATGCTACTCTTCAGCTAACAAGTTTGCATTGACACACCGCTCTGAACTAGACTGACCTCCAGGTAAAAACCTCCACTGTAAAAACCATGGAATCAGCATGGTTGGAAAAGACCTTCAAGACCGAGTCCAAACAAATCTGCAAAGATATCTGCATTATATATAAATTTACATTATTTTTTTGAAGCAAAGACTTCAGTAGGACAGACCAAGAGATGCAGAGGCCTCATGACATGCCTCATAGCAGCAATTTCCCTATAGCTCAGTAGGGACTTTGGGAACAGCCCTGCTCCATCAGGAAAGTAATATTCAGATCACTGGGAGCACTGGCTGCAGGGGGTAGTCTCTGCCCAGACTCTAAGAGCTGTTCTCCCCTACAAGGACAGTGAAAACTAGTTGAATCCCACATTAGGTAAGCAAGAGTTATAGGGCCAGTATAGGAAAATATAGTCCGGATCCTTCCTAAAGCCCCTTTTGCTCTGAGCAAGGGTCCACAAAAGCCAAGGCACACTTCTTCACACACACACATACAAACAAAAGACCCAACAGCAAGCTTGACGGTCATGATTTTCTAGGCATTTTTACCCAGAAAGCAACTTTTGCCTCAGCTTATAAGACCAACATCAACAATTCAAGGACCCCTTGCTTTAACTTCAAACCCCTGCCCCTGCTCACAGCTCTGGAAGATAAACTTCAAGTGTCACAACTTCTAGTTTTAGGCTTTTTTTTCATGACTGATTTATATCCCTATACACCTTATTAGAAAAATTAAGGATGACTCCCAAAAAGCATACACTGAACAAGCACATCCACTCACAACGTTTGCTCTGCCCTGGGAATCAAGTCACATTCCTGGTTTTGTAGCTCTTAAAGAAAGCCCGAGTTCCCACATTGTCTAGCCACTTTAGGAGCACTTTGTTACAGATGTTCCGGTTTAGACCAATTCTGCCTTTCTGGCCCTCTGCACAAGCTCTCTTACACAGGTTCCAATACTTCTCTTATTGAAAAATACCTTCCTTTATATAAACTCCCCCCATCTCCAGCTATACCATGCTGTCATCCACGCTCTTGATCCCTCTCCTTAGCTATGTGCGATCAATGAGACGCCAACTAAAAAAGCGTATGGTAACAGACTCCATCATGCACCAGCTCAGCATTTTCCCCCACAGAGCTGATGTCATTCCTACTCTTCTTCTCCACAAAGTTCTGTTAGTGTAGTATGATACTGCCCTTTTTTTTAACTGGAGATGTTTCCCTTTGCTATCCACAAATTGTTAGCCACAGTAGCTCTCCTCCAAAATCAGTAATGAAACATTAACAAAGACATGTCTCTGAGAGAGCATTATTAGCAACGTCTCATTGGGGTAAAACCCTCTTGAAAACAGCTTGTCATACACTTCACATGAGCCAAGATCTTGTTCACCGGAAGACAAATCCTGGTTCAATCTCCATTTTTCCCATGTAGGGAACCATATCAGAGGACTGGACTATGTCCCCATGCACAAACTAATGCAGTGGATGCACTAACACATGCATGCTCAGACTACAATGCTGCTTGCCAAGAACCAGATTCACAAGGGCTACTGCTGATGGAGAAGAGAAAGGAAGGCAGCAAAGAGCAGCAGTGATCCTATAGGTGCTGGCCATGGGCAATGACACAGTCTTTTGGAAAGAGCACTCCCATGCTGAAACACTTCTTAAATCTAGACTACCAAAGGCAAAAAAGTCCCTTCCCTTATACCACAAAGCCTATTGTAGGTTGATTTGGATGGAATTTTACATTTTAAAATGTACCTTAACAAGAAAAAAAAACAGTTCAGCAATATCATTTTCAATATAACCACATATAGGGTCAAAGCAACCATTACCACAATGACTTCACAGGTCAGAAACCGCCAAGCTTTTGTACTGTCAATTATGAAGAAATCTTTGATAACATGTAGACAAAAGAGGAAAAGTAAGGCTGAACATATGACAGATCCATTCAAAGGTCTCTTCTCCCTTTATCAAATTATTTTCATAAGAAAAAGTAATAGTTGCCAAAAAAAAAGTAAAAAAAAATCAATTGAGCACTCACAGTGCTGATTTACGGTCAAGCTCTTTGAAAGTGATCTTGAATTTTTGAGATTTGGGAAATCAAATTCATACTTGCATATCTAAAAAAGAAAAGCTAGGCACACCCACAAATCAATACAAGTAGTAACTACTGCAGTTAAGCTAGATGAAATGCTATGAAAGTCAAGCTACTGTCTTTAGACTCCATTCTCAATATCTTATTTGGGTATATAAACATTGCAGTGTTCCATATGTTCAAAAAGCTTTATATCTTTGCTCTCAAGAACTTTTAAAGTAGGTAGCTTCTAGATTAAGTACCTTACATGGAAGATGCAAGGCTGGGCTGTCTTTACAAGCACTTTGCATGTTTAGTTATTTATGGGAATTACACGGAATCACAGAATCTTTAGGGTTGGGAGGGACCTCTAAACATCATCTAGTCCAAACCCCCTGCTCCAGCAGGGACACCTAGAGCACGTGGTGGCACACAGTGGCATCCAGGCAGGTTTGGAAGATCTCTAGAGAAGGAGACTCCACAACCTCTCTGGGCAGCCTGTGCCAGGGCTCTGTCACCCTCCCAGGAAAGAAGCTCCTCCTCACCCAGAGATAGAACCTCCTGTGCCTCAGCTTAAAACCATTCCCTCATTGTCCTATCACCAGCCACTACAGAAAACAGTTTAGCTCCCTCCTCCCTACAATCATTCCTCAGGAATTTGTACACATTGATTAGATCCCGTCTCATCCTTCTCTTCTCTAGGCTAAACAGGCCCAACTCTTTTAACCTCTCCTCATATGGTAGGTGCTCCAGTCCCTTGATCATCTTGGTCGCTTGTCTCTGAACCTCCTCTAGGAGCTCCACATCACTCCTGTACGGGGGAGCCCAGAACTGCACCCAGCACTCCAGGTGCAGCCTCACCAGGGCCAAGTAGAAGGGCAGGATCCCCTCCCTTGCTCTGCTGGCAACGCTCCTCCTGATGCAGCCAGGATCCCATTGGCCTTCTTGGCCATGAGGGCACATGGCTGGTTCATGGTGAGCTTGCTGTCAATCAAGACTCCCAAATCCCTATCTGTGGAGTTGCTTTCCAGCAGGTCAGCCCCTAATCTGTACTGGTGAATTAGGCTCCTTTTAGAAATTTCTCTGCTATTTGCAATAGCTGCAGTGCAACCTTCTTAAATTCTTTACATGCAAAGATTGAATTTTGAAAGGTCACACTGTAGCAAACACTAAATTTCAAAATTAATCTTACATGACAAATAAGAATTGAAATTCTTACTCGCATGCTTGTTTTGTTTTTGAAGAAATGCCCATCTAAAAATGGAAGGTAAAATTTTTCATAAAATCCAACTAGCTACAGGTTATCAAAACTCATAAAATTGCAAGTGATTTCAAAAACTCAAAGAAACGTCATGAAAGATGGCACACTTCATGAACATAAAATCTAACATCAGGATTAATAGCAAATGATGTTTCTTGCATCTGTTTCAAACCAATACTGTTTCCACAGCTCCTTTATAGCTGGGTAATAGCTACTACCCTACCTAAGCAGGAGACAACAGATGATAATGCAGTGCAAACACTTGCTCTTGTATAAGGCCAGTGCCCATTAACAGCCTGAGGGGTCTGGAGCAGAGAAAAGTACTGTGGCAGTTAGGCATGGCAAAGCACAGGGGAAGGAAAACTGAGAAGTCACCTTTGCATCTACAAAAGCTTATGCCAGTCAGAGGCAGCAAGGCAGAGATGTCAGATCTTACCTCAGAAAATCTACCTTTCTCAGTCTGCTTACCTCAAAAGCAGATAATTACTATATACTTTCAAGGGACACCTATATTCTTTTGATTATTGCTTAAACGTAAGTCAGAATTGCTTTAAAAAAAAACCAACCACACAGAAAACATCACACATTCCTCATTTAAATTCTAAATTCTCATGGAAGCAGTAACAATGAGTATTTGTATTCATTTGGCCACAAATATATATCTATAATGATACTTATTTTTAACTTATGGAAACTATATGCTTATCTTTCTTTCAAGGTTCGAATAATTTCATTAAAGCAGCATAGCAACTTTTAGCCAGGCTTTTATAAACTATAACCAGGTTATTTTTATACCAATTACTGCAAGATGACCCTTCAGATAAAATACTGTTTAAAAAAAGGGATCATCCATAATAACTGCTCAGGGTTTGACGTGTTTGTTAATTATATAGTGATCAAGCAAATGCCTAGGAACATCAGCTTCCTACCAGGGACCAAAGTAGACTGCTACCAGCTCAACTAGTGGAGTCCACAACGACGCTGAATCTTGAAACTCATTGGTCTGCTGCTGGCACACCCTGTGATTTAGGCAAGAATTTGAACAGCAAACTCACGGCAATAGCAAGTCTCAACTCACAGGCCCTCTGATGGACGGAATAACTAAGCAAAAAGGAGGAGGCAGAATTTATATTATTTACTCTCAAAAAAAGCAAGCTGTTTATTTACCTTTACCTTTATTTAAATATTTACCTTGATTATTTCAAAAAGGCATAACAATAGGAAGTCTAGAAACATAGGGGAAAAAAAAAAAGAAAAAAGAGGACCTAAGTATTTGGGACAAAACATCTTATCTGCTCAGGCTCTCAATCTCCCATGTCATCTTAAGCATTTTTGATTTGTGCAGGAAGTCAGGAACAGCTCTTACTGGTCACTTACTTTGACATTTCCAATAATACCATTTATTTTTCTGCAGTCTAAAATAGACCTAATAAACCTAATACTAACACCTAACATAATAACAGCTTAAAAATAGATGATCTGACATTTAACTAAATTAGCCAAATAGCTTCTGTATTTCTAGAATTACATGACCAACAATGTTCAACAAACCTAAATTTCCACAGGCATAAGTCAAAGGACTTCTCATGCCTAAATTCCCTCTGCCCACACTTGTGCAAAACAAGTTTCCTTAAAGTAGGTCCCGCAGTCTGAATCACCTATCATCAGATCTGTTTGATAATTCAGTCCAATATTGCAGGAAGCTATAGAGCTATATACCCCTATACAGAAACCAGCACTCATGGCTAAGAAGGATCAGATGAGTACAAACAGACACATGCAAGTTACATAGCTTTGGATCAGAGCTGTTATCAGGCTACAAAATCCACTATTTACAAGATTTAGCCAATAATCACAGATAGTAAAAGCATCCTTTTGCCAGTCTTCTATTCTCACCAAGAATGAAACATAGGCCCAGCAATCCTATTCTCCTTAAACCCCTGAAAGGAGTCCAAGTCCATAAATGAGCTCTGCCCACGTTGTTTGAAATCCACAGGCAAGATCATTGTCAAATATTTGGACTGAAAAAATAACATCCAGTAGTAGCAACAGGTCTTCCCATACAAAGTTTCTATGTGGACCAGGACCTCAGCTTGGACAATTATACCAGCAAACAATGGTACTTTTCCTCAAGTGATGAAACTCAGAAATTGCTTTTTCCTGGTATAAGCCAAATAAAACTAAGAGGGCTTATGGGTATACCCGGCCAACAAAGTCATTTTGTAGACTAGCTCTCGCTATACGTTCACCCTCTCGTCAAAGCTCTTCTCAAGCAGAGGAGAAACTTCCAGAGGGATAAGTGTGCCTTCAGGATGCGAATGTAGCCCGTGACTTGCAGACAGAGCAACTTGCAGTGAAAGCTGTCCTAGTTGGGCCCATGAAGTCCAAGCCACGGCTTGGAGCTGCAACAGTCCCATATGATACAAGGAAAGTATTTGAGAAAAAGCTATTTCAGGGTAAGATGAACTCAAACGATACGCTTCAAAGGTTTTATTGTAAAAATGTTTTAGAAAACCCATCCCTTATTGAGGGCTATTGAAAACAGATGAACAATAAAAATGCTTATGCAGGAAAAATAAAAGCTTGAAAAAAGGCAGCTTTATTTCTTACGGTCCATAAATCCAATAGTTAGGGAGGTACTACACACGTGACAAAATTGAATTTCCAGAATGTTAGAAAGGTTCCTTCACAGTTCATAGAGCTTCAATTAATTTGCCCATCTTGAACAGAAAGATTTTATACAACCAGGTTAATACATTCGCACACAGCAAAACTGCATTTTGGGGGTAGCACTAGGAGAGCAGAGTCATACAGCAAGTACGAGTGGAGTAATATGGCTTTCCCATACTGCTGCTGCTTTGGGGCTCAACCACAAGGTGTCAGGAACACAAACATGACACATGATGACAGTTTGCAGAATTTACTTTTAAACACAAAATATTACTAGATTTTACTTTTATTCAATATTCAATATGCAGTAATAATTCACGTAAGGAGAAAAGAAGGAATAACAAGAAAAGCACACATTTAACTCATTCCTGTTTCAGATATTAGTCACAATCTCAACAAAAAACCCTAGTTTACAGTTTTAAAAGAAAAGCCTTTTATGTTACACTGTGTAAAAGCTCAATATTAGAGATGATGTCCTGAGATTTAGTTACATCTACTGCTATTCTCTTTCCAAATCTACTTACATTTCCAGTGGAAGATAGGACACCAGGCTTTGGGTCTTGCCCAGAACATTCTCATGTTTTGTCAAATGACACTTTTGAATATTCCTTTAGAGAAAGCAGTCACGTCCAGGTGATCCTTTTCTTGAAATACCTGCTTCTACCACTGTTCTTAATTGTCCCTAAGATTTTTATTTCAAACCATAAATCAATGGACAGATAGTCTTGGACAAACGCTGAGCTCTCAGCCTTGAGAGATGAGCATCATCTGCACAACACACTGCATTTCTCAGGACAGGATCCAAGAGTTAGTCTTAAACAGCAAAACAGACAGACAACAGTGCAACACACACAGCCCCAACCCATCCAGGAGTGCTGCTCTGATGGACAGGCTCACAGGCGCCCATATTACAGGCGGAGGCACGGAGCTCCACAGCAGCACACCCTCGAGTGAAGTACACGTTAGCAGAAAATATATTAAGGAATCCCAAGGAACCAACTGCCATTTGAGATAACAGTGTCAACCAAAAGCCAAAGACATTTGAGTCTAAGTAACATTTATATATTACATATGTTTAAGCAGCATTTTGTGATAAAAATGGTACTTCCGCTACAAATGAGGCATAAAGTACTCTGCAACTATTTATTTTATTGTCATTAAACACACAAAGAAGCAGCAACTCCTAGACTGTTTACTATGGCCACATGCCCAGATTTAAATTTTTAATTTTTTTTTTCCTTTTACATGCTACTGTTTAATCTAAAGACTGAACAGTTTCAGCTGCAACAAAACAGAAGTCAGAAAATAGGAACAACTTTGCCTCGAGCCTGAAGAATTTAGTGAATATGGCAGGTTATTTATTTATACAGTAAATGAGCTGAAATTTTCCCAAACCTGAAGATTCCCAATTAGTTGAGACAACAGAGAATTGTTCTTTTTTTCTGTATCTGTTTCCACACAGTGACATAGCAAATCAGTCCTTACTGTCCTTATAAATACATGCATGTGTATATACACACACAGAGCAGTGTATTCTCTCATCAAGTCAGAACTGACGATGACAACATGTGTCTGCATATAACATATATAGGATTATACATATTTTACAAAGCATATAGGATAACACATATATATTAGACACACACACTATACATATGTTCCCTTCCCCTCCTCCCCCAACAGCAACACTATCTCCCCAAGGCTGGTTCACAATATCCTTTCCAGCTGACTCGGGTATGCTTCCTCAACAGCAGATCAGTCCTGAAGAGTCTTAATCCAAAATTGTCACAGTTACTTCAGAAACGAAAGCTACTGAAGCCTCTAGAAAGCCAGGAGATATACATGGAAACAGACTCTTACCCAAGACCTTTCACTTGCACACCTCTGCACCCTCTAGCAAGCTCATAACGTAATGAATTTTCAACAATATCACCAAAAAAGCCCACGTCTTGTCTTCACTCATGGGCCCAAAATTGTTTTGCAGTTACAAGAGACCATTTGCACAATTGTGATTTGGGAACTCAAAACTCAAGAAAGGCCTGGTGCTTCTCTCTACAATGAAATCAGACTGGTCTGCTACAAGTAGCAACTGCCTTGGCTTTATCTTAGCAGAGAAACCTGGAGTAAGTTTTCTATAGAGAGAAGTGCAGTTGCCAGAATCACGGCTCTGTCCTGGCAAGTAAAATCAGAAGAAAACACTGCCTACAAATTCGCCTGTATCTGGTTCTTGAGAACTTTCCCAAAGAACACAGAGGCGTGGGTGGAAGAGGAGCAGGGAAGGTGCTGCTTTTTATGCAACAAATAAGCCTCGATCTAGACCTGTCCCTACTTTTATGACAAATTCCCATCGAGACGGAGGGGGCAGCAAGGTCCCCAAGGTCCATCACTCCTCGCTTTCCCTTTGCCTCAGAGCAGCCCGCTGGCTGCTATATTTAGTTTGCCTTTCTTGTTTCCTGTGCCTCTCACAGACAATAAACAGAAATACTCCAGGCATTATTTTTTGTCTGGATCCCAGGAAGCATTTTCAAAAAGCACTCACAGTGCCCACTCTTCCACCCTTCTCTTCAAGCTACGCACCAAAAGAGAAACGCTTGCCTCCTCTTCAGCGGCAACGGCACCATCAAGCAAGCGGTGGACATCTTAACCACTGGAAGTGTTTGATTAGATTTAACCTCAAAATACAAGATTCAGTTCTTCAAACAGCTTTGGGATGGATCCCTCACCTACTGTTTCAATTTCATACACGTTTTTAAAGTCCTGCGTGAAAAAACTGAGAACATCTCGCTTATCTAAGCTTAACTGCTCCAACATCTTCCCAGAGCTTTGCGGCAGGTAAAACTTCAATCACTTCCTGTTCTAAGCTTAAAAAGAAAAAAAACACCAAAAAAAACCAAACCTGTTTGTCACTGCTATCTTAATTATAAATCCATCCATACAATAAGTAAAATACAAGCAATAAAATTTCAGAATCAATCCTCCAGTACGTGGCAAACAACTGCGTAACATTTGATAGCAATAGTTGTCCGTTGTCCCATCACTTACCTTTTTCTCAGGGGATGGTCTTCTTACAACTACTGCAAAGAGTCAATCTTCAATAAAATCAAACCAGTAACACTTTCTCAAATTTGTACAGAAACACTTAAGGCCTGCCTGATATACCAGATCCCTCAGGTTTATTGCACTCAATCAAAGCAAGATAGGAAACATAGTCATAGAATCACAGCATGCTTAAGGTTGAAAGGGACTTCTAGAGGTCATCTAGTCCAACCCCCCTGCACACACAGGGTCACCTACAGCATGTGGTACAGGGCAGCGTCCAAGCAGATTTTGAAGATCTCCAGAGAAGAAGACTCCAGCACCTCTTTCAGCAACCTGTTCCAGGGCTCTGTCGCAGCCCTCAGGGCCATCAGCTGCTCCTCTCAGTTTCGTATCATCAGCAAACTTGCTGAGGGAGCACTCCATCCCGTCATCCAGGTCGCTAACCACAGGCCTCCAGTTGGACTTTGCGCCACTGATCACCACCCTCTGAGCCCTGCCATGCAGCCAATTCCCAATCCACCTCACTGTCCACTCATCTAACCCACTCTTCTGGAGCTTGCCCAGGAGGATGCCGTGAGGGACGGTGTCAAAAGCCTTACTGAAGTCCAGATAGATGACATCCACCGCTCTGCCCTCGTCTATCCATCTAGTCACCCCATCATAGAAGGCTATCAGGTTAGTCAAGCATGATCTCCCCTTGGTGAACCCATGCTGGCTACTCCTGAGCACCTTCTCCTCCATGTGCCTGGAGACAGCAGTAAGAATGAGCTGCTCCATCACCTTCCCAGGGACAGAGGTCAGGCTCACTGGCCTGTAGTTGCCCGGCTCCTCCTTCTTGCCTTTTTTGATGACCGGGGTGACATTGTCTTTCCTCCAGTCCTCCGGCACCTCCCCCGTTCTCCAGGACCTTTCAAAGATGAYGGAGAGCRGMTYRGCTAYGACATCCGCCAGCTCACGCAGCACTCTGGGGTGCATCCCATCGGGGCCCATGGATTTGTGGGTGTTGAGTTTCCTCAGGTGCTCTCTAACCAAATCTTCCTCTACCCAGGGCAAGTCTTCCTCTCTCCAATCCTCTTCTCTTTTCCCTAGGGCCTTGGGTCCTAAAGGGCTGCTCTTGGTAAACACTGAAGTAAAGACAGCATTCAGCAACTCTGCTTTTTTCTGGTTTTTGTAACCAGGGCACCCACCCCATTCACCAGCAGACTCACATTTTCCATGACCTTCCTTTTGTTGTTAATATATTTGAAGAAGTTTTTCTTGTTGTTTTTAACATCCCTTGACAGATTAAGTCCCAAACGCACCTTAGCTCTCCTGGTTGTGTCTCTGCAATCCCTGACGACGTTCTTGTATTTCTCCCAAAGGACCTGTCCTTTTTTCCCCAACATTCTGTATACTGCCGCCTTCTGCTTGAGTTTTGCCACAAGCTCCTGGAATATTAAGGATATTCCAGGATATTAAATTATTCTATCTTTTTATAACTTTGGGGAAAGAGGAAAAGTCCTTACTAAAAGCAAGACAGGAACAAAATTGCTTACGTTTACAAAAGCTACCTTGGCACAGCTACACATTATAGGAGTACATGCAGCATGCCCATCTCCATGCAGAACATCTATCCCACCAAAAAGTCACTAGGGAGTATCCAGGCTGCTCAATATGGTTTCTCATCTCCACTCCGTCACAAGGTCAGTAAACAAGGAACACACTTCATTGATGGATTAACTTTTAACTTCCAACTTCCCAAAGAGGATAACACCATGTAAGAAGAATGCTTAAAGACCAGAACTGCCCAAGGATACTGCCAAAGACGTCCCTCCGCGCAAACAAGTGACTGCCACCAACTTGGTTAAGAAATAAGCACACAGTGATGAAGACAGCAGCAGCTACGTAAAACCCAGAGTCAAAGACTCATCTGTTGAAGAGTACAGATTTTTTTCCACACTTCCATTAAATCTCACATTAAAAAAAAAAAGGCATATTTCCCTTTCCTGCAATGGAAATATTAAGGTAAAACTGTGGGAAAAAAACTTAATTCTAGTAGACAGCAAGTGAATAATGAACTAATTATCAGGATTCAGACTATGCAATTCCAGAAGATGGACAGAATTTAGTCATTTTTTCTGTGTATCTGATGTGGGATAGAGAATCTAAAGCACAGTTAGTCTGGTTTCCAGTACCCCTAGGATGACAATAATGAGACAACAGCAGTTCTCCATATTCATATGAAGAACTTTTCATTAAGACGCTACAGAATCTGACACGAATGGATACAGACTGATTGAACACCAGGTGGGTAAAATACAGCACAAAGAACAGTGGAAGAAGGAAGGATGTTTATTATTCCCTCCTGCAGAAAACAAGGAAAATTCTTGAAAATAAAAGGTGACAAGGGTGACAGAGCAGGATTACACTGTTAGCATACACCTTCTGGAGAGCATGATAAAATCAAAACAGGCTACAAATTAATTGTATCCCTGGGTTCTTTTTTATTTTGTTGAGGTTTTTGTTTGCCTGTAATTTTTTTAGTATAGTTGTCTTTGAGCTCACAAGTAGATCATCCTATATTATCAATAGGGCTACAGGCGACAAAAAGACCAAAAGCAGACTTGTCATGCAAGACTGACAAAGCAGACTTGTGGTCATGTTCCCTATGAGTTAAGGATTTGGGGAACAAAAAAAAAAAAAAAAAAAAAAAAAAAAGAACCCCAAAGACACCCCCCTTCTTTTCACCATCCTCCCCTTCCCGGGTACATAGAGCATGTTTCCCCATCACCCCATCACCACTATGGGGTTAGATAACTGCATCCCAAAGAGTAAGCCTCATGCATCATATCTGAAATAGAGCGGCTTCAGGCTAAGCCCTTCCTTTCTGAATAACGCTACCTACTGAAAAACTTTACCAAAAAGCATAAAGAACTTGTATCTAGAACTGCCTGTTTAAGTCACCAGACTTGAGGACTCTCCTTAGAGGGCTATTAACCAAGCTTCATCACTTTCAACTCTTGGTAAATGGAGGATTTTCTCAGCTAACACACCAAAAGAAAGATGGAAAAGAATGAGTGCTACTGATTATACTAGTATTTCAGCCACTCTCTCCTTGCAACACACAAGCCAGCATCTACAGGGTTAAAATAAAAACGTATGACGATGCTTCTCCTCACATGCAGGATTAGAGATTTGGCCTCTGGATGAGAACACCTCCTAAATATTCAGAATCTTTCGCAACCTGTCTACATTTCTGTCCACGTTGACTCAAAACCATGGAGAGCTAATGCTAGGAACACACCAGTCAACAACAAGGCTCGCAAGAAGCCTGTGCATTTTTTTTTCTTTTTTTTTTTTAAAACCTACCCCACTCCTTCAGGCAAGTGCTCAAGATGCTTCTGTTAGGAGGAATACTGAAGAACACATAGATACAAATAATCAGTGTTTAAAAAGCACCAACAGACAAACCACATCGCCCAGGAGCAGACACCCCTACTTGAAAAGCTCCTGTGTCTGACTAGACTCGCTCTGGTTTAGACTCTAATCCTCTGGAAGTTTAACTTCACTTTCTAGGAATGTCGCTGCTCATGTAGAGAGTTAATTAAGAAACCCTAGACTTCAGTAGGGGATGGGGGGAGGAGAGTTTATTCTCAGAAGGGCATGAATTTTGTCTAGAAAATGAGGCTTGGCAAAATGAAGGCAGGAAACCCAGAAACGAGCACGTCTGTGACATTCACTTTTGCCCAACTTCTGCTGCCAACACTCTTTCTGTGCTCAAAACGGGAAGGAGCAGCGTGCCTCAAGTCCTCCTCCTTCACTGACTCACTAACTAGGGAAGCACAGGGTCAGTTTTAATATTCTGGACAGCGATTCCAGCTCAGCTTTTGGAGAGATACAACTTGACACACCACAATTTCATGGCAAGAGAAAGATCATCAAAGCCCTACATTACAGCTTAATACTTGCAATCAATACAGTTCTGGACAAAACAGCAGAAATTAAGCCTTCCATTTGCTTCCATTCCCTGGGCAAATATCTGACTAAAACCTGCAAGTGGATTCACAATTTGGTGATTTCTCCAATTGGAGAAAAGATCTATTTGTAAGAAGCACTGGGAAGCCTAAGCCAAAACAGAAGAGATTAACAATGGTTTGTGGGCAAGGATGCTTTACACTTGTTCTTTTATTCCAGCATTTCCTGGAGAGCAGCACCTGCACCAAGCACCCATGTTCCTCCATCAAGACAACCAAAGAGTGTAACAGAAAGTACATCCACAAGGGAATAAATGCAATAACTACCCAAGAGGAATGAAGGCATAAGCAAAATATTTTGACCATACCTAGTGGGTGCCAACAAAAACTCCATACCAGACTACACTGTATACTCTGTGCATATTCACTGAAAGAAAACCTATTTTGAAATATTTTAGGAACACTTAAGGGGCAACATTTTTCATGTCAGAACATTTGAATTCAGGCACTGCGGGTCTAGTTTTAGCTTCAATGTCTTTCGTAGATTTGCAAGTGGCAAAGAGTATTGAACCTTCCCTCTTACCGGGAAGTCACTTTCACTCCCACACAGAACAGATGTTCAAGGTGAGTTAAGCCTATGGGTAGTTGTTTGGTACCAAAAACAACCCAAAAATTTCACTGCCCTAATTTTATAACACATAGTAATACACAAAAATGTTTTCGTTTTGTGTGATCTTTCTTTAAAAAAAAAAAAAAAAAAATTACCAAATGCCATAGTTAATTTTTGGTGACAAAGTTCCAGTAGATCCTTCTCAGTTTAGCATCTTCACCTTAAAATCAAAGACAAACATATTTTCCTAAGTTTAACATTAGGTTGCTGCTTCCAAACTTGAATATTAACCCACATCTGGCACTGAAATATAGTGAGGTATTTAAATGCTTTTTGAGCCAATTCTAGAAAAAAAAAATATATGGAAAGAAGAAAGCCTTCACTCCAATAGAAGTGCTTTCAAACTAGGAATTGATGAAGTCATGGCTACATCTACTAGGAAACTGCAGAAAAGATTTCCTTCCGTGTTTAATACAAAAATAACTTCTTCACTTCATTAACTAAAGCAAGTATCTTTATTTTCTAGAAGAGCAAAATGTGATCCCATGCTAGCATTCCTTTCCAAGGAACACTGCTACAATTGAACTCTACTGCTTCTGAAAGCCAGGTAGCACCATTCATAAACACAACTAAGCAGCAAAAGTAGAGAAGAATCAAGTTAGGGAACTTTGTGTATGTTGGGGACATATACAAGTCCATGAGACGTGATGAGAGACATGCACAAGTGCTGGGGGCATTGGCTGAGGTCAAAGTGAGGCCGCTGTTATCTTTGACAGGGAATGACAACTGGGAGAGAGTCCTGAGGACAAAAGCAGAACGTCACCAGTATGTTCAGAAGGTTGAGACCGAGGATCCAAAGAACTGCAGCCTTCCCAGCTTCACCTCCATGCCTGAGAAAGCAATGCAGCCAAATCCTCTTGGAAATCATTTCCAAACACACATATTAAGGACAAGATGGATTTAGCAAGGATTTAAGAAGGAAAAGTCTTACCTGATCAACCTCAAAGTCTTCTGCAACGTGAGGGAAAAGCAGCAGAGATGGCTTACCTCAACTTTCAGAAGGCTTTCTACATTATCTTCCATAACACTCTCATAAACAAATTGCTGACATATAGGTTAGGTAAGCAGACAGAGAGGTACACAGAAAACTGACTGAACTGCAGGGTTAGAGGCTTGTGATCAGCAGCAGCAAAGTCTACGTGGAGATCAGAGGAGACCTTGACAGCAGCGCTGAACAAACCCTTATTAAGCCTGCAGATGATATAAAACCGGGAGAGCAGTCGATATACCAGAGGGTTTTGCTGCCTTTTAGAGGGTCCTCAGCAAGCTACAGACAAACTGACAAGAATCTCCTGTAGATTTCGCATTTCCTTTTGCAGTGTCTTGCACCTGGGAAGAAATAATCCCATACCTTAATATAGGCTGAAAGCCCACTGGCTGAAGGGAAACTGCAGGAATAAAAATGGGGGTCTAATGGACAAGAAGCTGAACATGATCCAGCAAAGCATCTTTGCAGCAAAGAAAGATAACAGCATTCCAGGCTGCATTAGAAGAATGTCATGAGCAGGTTAAGCAAAGCTACCCTACCCCTTACTCAGGCCTACTGAGACCACATCTGGAGTGCTGTGTCCAGATCTTGGCACACCAGTAGAAAGAAACATGAACATATTGCACAAATTTCAGCAAAAGGGCCACAACGATGAACAAGGGACTCAAAAAGGGACACTAAAAGAGTGATCCAATAGTGCAACAGGTTGCCCAGAGAGACTGGGGAGTCTCCATCTTTGGAAATGCTCGGCAACCAACTGGACAAGGTCCTGAGCAAAACGCTGTAGTTGACTAGGGGAGTTGACTAGGCAATCTGCAGAGGTCCCTTCCGTGCTGAACAACTCTCTGCTTGTGCATACTTCAGGCTCCAAAGCACACATCAAGATATGGCCATGAGTTGATTAGAAAGCGCTAAGAAAGTTCTCCTCCTGCTTGTAAACAGCTCCAGTGGCAGTCGACTGTTCTAGAATTTTTTAGTCTGTTTCCTACAGTTGCTTGGTCAGAGGCCCCGCAGCAACATCACCTATGTTCAAGGTCCTGCTCAAAACAGACGAGGGCCTTCAAGCGAGCCAGCTACAGAGGAGTACAATCAAACATGAACTCCAGGAGGAAGGTCAGCTGCTAGATCTTCTTGACGTATAAGAGCATATTGTTAGCATCAACTTAATGCTAGCACGGTTAACTGGAATTGAAACCCCTCAGCTCCAAGGCTTTTATTTATACCTCTCTTAGTAAATACTAAGGTTCCAAAAATTCTAAAAGCATGAGTCGCAGGATAACATCAACAGTTTTCACCACATATTTCAGCAATAGCTTATTGTTTCCATCATCTTAGTTGGGAGTGGGAGAGCAGTCATGTTGACGCTACAAGCAACTTATAAACTGTCAGAGAAAAGGCAAATATAATAAAGAGAGTAAAAATATATTTTGCTAGATATTACAGAAAAGACTATCTGTTCAGTACTTCCATCAGAGACCAGCTGTTGCCTTTTGCCTTACACTCCAGTAAGGAGTTAGATCAAGTACTACCACCACCATACAGTGACAAAAACAACATATTTCATGATAGACGCTCATAACACTCCAAGTAAACTCTCAAATAAATGCAATTTCTGTTGATCAACCCCCCAGTAGCGTTGCAAGGGCAGGATTTCATTGAAATATTTTTTCGATATGTAATTTTAAATACAGTTTAAAAAAAAAAAGTTAAATTCTTCAATCCCATCCAGTTAGACCTACACAGAAAGAAGATTGTGGAATGTGACATCCAAATAGCACCAGAGCTTTAAATAACTGGCCTTCTTCACAAAGCATGCGGGCAGAGAAGTGCTAAAACTTAGAGTTTCTCAGGAACAAGATTACACCTCAATGTGACATCTAGACTTTAACCAGATTTTTATTTTCCTGTCATATAGGTCCATTTGGTTCTTAACAAAAAAAAGGTTCTCCTAGTTAATTATCATCGCTATTATGCTAATATTTCTGATTTCTTGTACACTTTCCTCAAGATAGCTGACCTTGCAACTCTCCTTTCACATCCCCTGCAAGTTTAATTCATATTCCTGTAGGAGCAATGAAAGAAATTAAGAGAGATCATTTCTAGCATAGGTCCACTGAGAAGATTATTACAACACTTTCCTCCAAGTCAGCTCATTGTTTGAGAAGATTTTAGTAGTCCGTGAGCTATCATACATGCTTGCACACAAATCCCTGAGAAGGAAAAATGTCATGTGATTTAAGATGTTAAAATGACAGATTTATGTCTTGCAGACAGGAATTTCCTGATTCAAAACACAAGCATGAAAGAGAACTTCCTGTTTCTCCCTTTACTCCAGAAAGGTCCGTTAGGATTTACTACTACAGCATGCCATTAATTGCTTGGAATATGTAGCTCAGGGTAAGTACTCTATTAACATGTACATTAGCAGAGCAAGGACGTCAGGGCAACAGAAGTCCAAGTACATGACTCTCCAGCTCAAGAGATTCACTACTCCACCAGTTTCTGAATGCTTTGAGCTGCCATGCATCTTCACATCTCGACTCTGAAAACAGATGTGTTACGACAACCCCTTGAGACAGGGCAAAAAATCTGCTTAGACCAGAGCAATACCCAATATGCCATTGCAGATTCCTCTGCTGCCGAGCCCAAGCACATAAAAACCGGGGCCGAGTATTCAGCAAGCAGTTCTGTTGAGCTCTGGAAGGAAAAGGATTCCCATTCCCATCACTGTAGTAATTATCCAGCCTAAATACAGACGTGTGTTAAACTTCGGTCCACATGGGAGCATAACAGGTTTCAACTTGGCAGGAGGAACAGGGTTATCAGGAAGAGTAGCCAGCAAATTTTTCCTCATTTACTTGTTTAAGGCAGCAGTCAGAAAAAAACATTTAGGGATAAAATGTGCATATTGCAGGCTTTCCTCCAGCTCAGCCTATGCAACACAAGCACAGCAGCACTGTGTCTCACCTCCTTAGAGGAAATACTTGAAAATATTTCTCATCAATACAACTTAGTCTTGCTTGCACTTCTTCAATGACCAGCAGCATACAGCACCAAAACCGAAGTCAGCTCCCCTGTGTGTCCCATTTTCCAAGGAGGTCTGCTGTGTAAAACTGCCCTTGACGTGTTGTCGCACGCTGAAGCGCACAGGTAGCCTTGAAACTTAAATGAGGGATATAGTGAGACTGAACTAATGGCTTTTCCCGGAGTTTGGCTACAGCAACGCTCGACTCATTCTCCATCCAAAAGCTGTTTGAGGGAACAGTCGCACAGTAAGTCTATACAGGCAGAAGGCTGCACACGCCAATTCTTGGAAAAAACTTACTGCTTATATTTCTTATGGAAATGAAACATGTTCTAAGGACACCCACTACCCATTTTTTCAGGTTTCCAAGCTTACTGCTCCTCTACAAAACAGCCACTCTAATTTAGCAAAGCATGCATCCTGTGTTAAAAGTATGGACAAAGTGACTAACAAAGAGCAGAAATAAACCACTTGTGTACTTCAGCCTTTAGAAGTCAGTCACTTCCTTCTCGCAACCACTTTCCAAGCACAAACAAGACCCCACAAAAAGCCAAAACAATTCCTAGTTAGGAATTGTTAGTAGAAGTGAGGATCCCAGACGTAGCCAAAGGACTGAAAAAAAAAAAAATAAAAAAAAAATCTAAGGAGATCTTTAGGGTAGCAATTTAATGCTAGACTTGAACTCAATCAGTCAGTCTAGTCTTGAATAAATGGGCATGTTTGTCACAAGTAATGGTGCACTATCAATTTCTATGTTGATTTTATGAACTCCAGTTTGTCAGAAGCACATTTTTAAGACCACAAAAATACCACTCCTGTTAAGGAAAGTTATCAAATCAATCTCATTTACTTCTTGATGGGGGGTGAAAGAAGGTCCAACATACACCAGGGATAGACCCCGCCCCCAGGCCTCCAGGGAAAGGGATCTGCAGAACTCTTCTCATTTCACAATAAGACACTTTACATTTACACATATACATACACACACTTTTAACATATGTGCGGGCACACACATTTGTGTGCCCACAAGCATACACTTAGGCTGTTCACTGTGTTTTAAGAAAGAAAATACTGGATCCTGGGAAATTGCCAGCAGCACAGCAGTTCAGCCCACTGCCATAGCCAGGCCCCCTACCCTACCCCACCCCATCACACATGTAATCGGGATGACAACATGCAACATAAGCATAGAGCTTAGAATAAATTTACTTTTTGGAGACAAACTGAGTAAACATACACACACAATCTGTTTGCATCACTCAGCTGAAAGCTATGTTTAAATATATATATATGTAAAATCTCACAAGCAGAGTTTATGAAGATTATTCTTGCTCGGCAGCAGTTACCACCACCAGAGTGGAATTTATTATATTTGCTTTAAAGAAAAAAAAAAAAAAAAAAAAAAAAAAAAAAAAAAAAAAAAAAAAATAAAAAAAAAAAAAAAAAAAAAAAAAAAAAAAACAAGGGAAAAAAATGCCTTAAAGAATTGACATTTTGAGTTCTGCCATCCTTCCTGCCCAAATGCTGCTAGTAAAAGAAAACAGCTCTTAAACACAGCGGCCATCAGAAGAGAAACCCAGCTACGAGTAAAATACAAGATCACTGCTGGCCAAGCACCAGAAAACAAAACACAGTACAAGTAAATGCAACACACAAAGTATCACCAAGTAGCATTATCATATTTATTAGTATTTATTTGTGGACGGTGTTACAGTTCAGTTATACCAATTATATGTTGGGGGATGCAAGAGAGAGACTAGCCAAATCAGGACAGAGATTCAAAGACTTTCCCAAGACCACATGGATATATTATCTGGGAATGGTCAGAATGGTAAGCAAGAACAGGATAAAAGCCACATGCTTGACTTCATGTAGAGCATCAGGTATCAGGTAATGCATAAACACAACTCAGGCATCAGAGCAAGTGAGCCACACAGCACAGAGCCATTCAGCACCTACCTGCACAAGGCCCTTCACCCAACTGTGGGAATCTCATAAGCAATGAGAAAAAGGAAAAATAATAATAATAAAAAAATTCACCAAAAACTGTTCTGCTTTCAAAAATGCAGAGCTTAAAGAATACAGTATCTTGGGACAGGATTCTCAGCTGTGTAATTAAAGTCTTCAATGAAAGCTAATTGACTATGTTCTCCCTTTTCCTCAGCCTCAGTAAAATACCTGCAAGGCTCTGCAGATTATAAGAATCAATATCATTTTACAGTATCAAGACTATTTAAATAAAATAGCTCATCCATCGCTAATACCAGTAACTTCTAGTGAGAGATCATCCCCTTGTACTGCATTTCAGACCCGACAAACACTGCTAGTGAAGTTAATCTCCCACCAGTTTGTGAGGAAATAAATCCAACGAGAATAAAGCCTATAGATCTTGAATAACAGAATTTGTGGAGTAGAAGACTTCTGTACACAGCATCTCACATATCTGGACACTTACCCTTACTAAATTAACGGTGAGTTTGAGCTTGAAATCAAAGGCAATATTCACAAGTAATCACTGTGTCCAAAAGCATTTTCAAGAAAAGACAGAAAGTACAAAATCTTAGGTCTGCAAAAACAAAAAAAAAGGGCTAATTTTCTCCCTTTCCTGAAGGGAGGGATTTTAAGGAGGGATCCACACCAAAATGAGCACAGACTGACCTATTTTGACACAGCGCTGCATGCTGCCTCACAGTGCATGCCCTAGAAGGCTTCAGCCACCGTGCCCCAGGTCACACCCCATCATAGCTAAAGCCACCTTCAAGAAAGCACATTGCCCCTGCTTTGGGGCTGTGTTCTGCAACCCAAAACCAAGCAGTCCAGTCCAAGAAACAAAATTCCAGCTTCCAGCAAGACGTCAAGTTTCAAGAAGCTGCCCATGTCCTTGCCCAAGCTGCCGTTCATCTCATGCCCTCCCTGTGCTGCTCTGCACCGCGCCAGGTTCCTCCACCACACCAGTCCCTCCTGGTACCTTTGGGCGTCGGGTTCCCCCACCATACATACCAGTCCCTCTTGGTGCCTTTGGGCAGAGCAACCAGGGGCGCTGCACACTGCAGCCAACCAAATGGAGACCAGCCTCTGGAAAGGGAAAAGGCACAACATGCCAAAGGAAACCCAGGAACATCTGCAGGCACTGGGGCAACTGGCTTTCTACATATGATATTTTTACCTAAGGTTTAAACATTGTTCATTGTCTCCAAGAAAAAGAAAATGTTGAAACATCTTGGGGCAGGAAGATGAGTGTTGAAAATTTATTCTGCAAAACAGTCATTCCACTCAGATGCCACAGTTTCCTTTTGTCTAATAGGATAAGGGTTGTTTTTCTGGCTCATGTCCCAAAACCAAGTGCCACAAAACAGAAAGCAGAGATTTTGAAGCCTTCCCCTCCCCTTTTTGGATGCATAGATTTCTTACTTGGTAAAAGGTACATGGTTTGGCCACCTTTCTTCAAGGAAAGAGGTTACTGCTCCTTATTCCAACATCAGGTCCATAACCAGCCTCCAGTCTAGAACCTCAGTAAGGAAATATAAAGTTGTTCTGCATAAGTCTATTTCAAAAACAACAGTACTGTATGTTGTTGTACTGTCGTATTGAAGTGCAAACAGCAACTATTTAGGAGACTAATCAAGTGGGCAGTAGTCAAAGGAAGATAGAGCTCAACTCGGACTCATCCACAAGATGAGTTCTGCCTGTTCTTTGTTCAGCTGTAATTTTCCTCTAAAATATATTTTGACATGACACTTGGAAAAAAAAGTTTAATAGCTTCTCCAAAGCCCTGCTCCTTCTACTGAGCCAAGCATCCATCTTAAAGTCAAAAAAAAAAAAAAAAAAAAAAAAAGAAAAAAAAGAAAAAAGGCTTGAAACAATGACATAAAGGCTTGAATCAGTGACATAAAGGAGAATAACTTAAGACAAGAAAGTGAAGAACAAAAAGGGCTGTTGCTAGGTACCTCTGTATTTCCATTACACAGGTGCAAGGCTTTGGAAGACCACTTCATGATCAAACAGAATTCTCACTTCAGTAATCTGTGAGCTTCAGTTGCACTGTTCAAACATGACCACTGGGACGACTTTGTAAAAAACTGACTTTAAGCCATAATACCTAATTCAGTGTCTATTGCACACCACGATAAACCTGAAATCTCAAGCTGTATTTTTTTTCCCCAGAGTGATTCCACAAGTCATGTGCCTTAGAGAAGCATTTAAAAAGGCAAGATTATGACTAGCAACATCAACTTATATTTAATAATTGATTCTCAAGAAACAGGTAAACTCTTGCATACACATGTTTGGTAAGTTATAATTTGCTTCTTACAAAAAAAAATAAAAAAAGAAAAGAAGAGTTGTGGTCATATATCATTTGCATTACACAGATGCACAGTTATACTGATACTGACCTTGTCTCAGAGCAAGTGTTAGTTTTTCTTACAGAGATTCGTGGAAAATAGATATAAACATCATAAGACTTTGCTGTCTGGGCAAGATGATCATCTAAGGAACTGTAGGATTTATCACATGAGTAAAAGCTGAAAAAGCTGGGCCTGTTTACCCTGGAGAAGACTGAGGAGGGATCTTATCAATGTATACAAATATGTTGAGTGTCAGAAGGAAGGGGTCAGGCTCTTCACAGCGGTGGCCAGCAGGAGGACAAGAGGCAACAGGCACAAATGGAAGCACAAGAGGTTCCACATGAATTTTGGGGAAAAACTTCTGACCATGAAGATGACAGAGCACTAGCACAGGTTGCCCAGAGAGAAAACTCAGTGTCCTTCCCTGGAGATCCTTAAACCTGCCAGGACACAATCCTGTGCAACGTGCTCTAGGCGACTCTGCTTGAGCAGCGGGTTGGACTAGATGATCTCCAAGGTGGCTTCCAGCAAAGTGCCTCCCAATCTCAACCCTTCCGTGGTTCTATCCACCCAAATTGCTTCTGGCTTCAAAGGTGAAGAGAGGCATCAGAGCAAGAGTTGTTCATCTGGTATCTGGAAGTCATCTGTGCTTAGACTCCAATTCTCATCCAACTCTCCCACTTAACATGGCAACCTGTAGCTTCCCAGTACAATTCTACTCACTCACTAAAGCCTTGGACAAAAATAAGAAGATGTCCACATGGAAAGCTGTCTGAACAACAGACATCTCAAAAATTATTTGCCTTTCTGAAATCTCATGCAAGACACCAACAAGCAGTGAATAAAATAGCACTAGTCAAAAAGTTTTGCTAAACAGCAGCACTCTCGGTAAAACAACATCCTGGCCTACAATACTGCAATGACTGAGAAGACCCAATGCTGAGAATTAGGTACCTAACAACAAATACTACTCTGAATTTCAACCCGGACGTTTGGTTTGCCCTCAGCACACATAACAACTGGATGCACTTTCTTGGAGATGGACAATGTTACCTCCCCCCTAGGAATCATAATCACATCCTGTTAAAAAGCAACTTTTTACAGCAATTACACAGTTCAGTTGCCAAAGGCACCAAAAGCCCCAGCTGGGAATATGAAGTACCTTATGAGAAAAAGAGGCTTCTTTTTATTAGATTTAGATTTGTTCTCTTCCACATTATGCAGAAAGCAAGCAGCGGACAAAGGCCCAAGTTTCACAATAATTGATGATACACAGCAGCTGCCAGGAAAGCCACATCTACCAGCACACTAATGATGCATGAAACAAGGTACCTAAACTGAAAGATCAAAGTTTTGGCCATGAGCACTGGGGACTTGGGGTTTTCTGGCAAGATTCCGCTTATTATTTTCCAAGCCAGGTAATGCTCTGCAATGCAGAAATTAATTTGACACATGTGCCACAACTAGCCTGCAACCTCTGAGGCGTCACCTCCACCCCGAGGAAGGAAAGAGCTGGATTAATTAGGAATGCCCTAGTAGTAGCAACTCAACCCTTCCTCATGCTGCCTATGAAGTAGCTCTGGAATAGCGAGGCTCATCTCGACTCGCAGAGGGCCACAGCGCAGCCACAACCCACCATTTCCATCCCAAGGGTTTCTGCATTAACTGAAGCGAGCGTTCTTCCGAACGCACACCGGAGCGGAAGGAGGGGCCAGGGCTCAACACCCCCCAGCACGGCGAGTTCCACAAGGAGCAGCGCGGTCACAAACACCGATGGCCCCAGCTCCGGCACACGATCAGCACCTCCACTCGCAGGGGCAATCCAGGGAGGTGGGTGATCACAGCCTCCCGGCTCAGCCCGTCCCTTCGCAAGCACGACGCGACTCGGACCCTACGAGCGACAGCGTGAAGACGCTCCGTTTCGAGGGCCCGACTTCTTGGACTCTTTCACAGGCGGGACTCGTTTGGCAGCGAATGAAAGGAGCCGCGGAGCCTGCTGCAGCAGCGCTGCTTTTCCCTCCCGCTGCCCCATCCCCGCGCCCGCTCTGCATGCGAGCGAGCTGTGTTCTTTGGCAGCGGCCTTCCCAACTCCCAGAGGATGCGGCCCATCCCGGAGCCATCCCGCCCGCCCGCAGACCCCCGCAGGAGGCGGCAGGACAGGGCAGGACGGGGCCCTGCGCCGATGCCCGCGCTGGGCACCGCGGGGGCCACGCACGCGAGCCAGGGGCCGAGCTCGCGGCCGAGGGCGAGCCGGAACGGGTGCGGAACGGGGCCGCGCGCCCCCGGGCGGAGCGGACCCCGCCAAGTGGCGCCGGGGCGCAGCCGCTCGAGCCGCGAGCCCCAGCAGCGGGGGAGCGTTAGCTCCAGCGGCCCCGCACACACACACGCACGCACACACACACGCACACTACACGGGCTGCGCCTTCCCCGCTCCGGCAGGAAGCGGCGCGCGCGGGACACCGAGACGAGCGGAGCGGGAGCAGGGCAGCGGGCGCCCCGGCCCCGCCGCTCGCTGCAGCGGCCACGTCGCTGCCACAAAGACGCCGCCCGCCCGCCCGCTCGCTCGCTCGCCCGCCCGCCCGCTCGCTCACCGTCGCTGCCGCACTGCTTGCCGTTGTTGGCGCCCATGGCGCGCGCCTCATGCCCGCGGGCGCGCCCCGGCCCCGGCGCGGCGGCGCCGGCCCATGCCCCGGCCCCGGCGCTCCGCGGGGCCGAGCGCGGCGGCTCCGCTGTAATCCACGCGCCCGAGGGCCCCGCTCGGCCGCGCCGCGGCAGGCACGGGGGCTCCGCCGGCCGCTCCGCCTCCCGCGCCGCCGCCGCGGCCACTTGTTGCCCGCGCCCGGCCGAGGAGGCGGGAGGGGAGGGACGGCGACGGGGGGACGGCGGGGAGCGCAGGGGAGCCGCCCGCCCGCCCGCTTCGCTTAGCGGCAGGCGCCGCCTCCCGGCGCCCCGCGCAGCGGCCCCGGGCCCTGTGCGGCTCCCGGCCCCGTCCCGGCTCCCACCCCACGAGAGGCGGCGCGCAGGGAGCGGGGACTCGGCAAGAGGCAATCACACGAGAAACCTCGTTTTTCCCATGGTCTGCCCGCGGAGCCGGGGCACCGCGCCTGGCGTTAGCACCACCTACGAGGGGAGAAACAAAGCAAGTCCCACACCCCCCTCCGAGTTAGTTCCTCGGGCTCCCTTGGAGGGCCTGTGCTTTGAGACAGGACTCTTGATTTAACTCAGTTTTCCTAGCACACAGCTGCCTTCCCCAGTCCCTGGCACGGCTTGCACACCTCTGGGCATCCACGGGAGCGAGCGCTCCGTGCCAAGGGCCCGCAGGCAGTGCCAGAGCCAGGCACGTCCCACTGGGACACGGGCATGCGTCACCACTGCCCCCATCACGGTGCCACCACACAGTTAATATCATCGTGCTTGATGACCGGAGGGATGTGTCGCCAGCAGCAGCCCATGGCAGCAGCGACAGCGCGGGGAGTCCACTCGTGGAGGCAGAGCAGCCCCGTCTCTCACTGGGGATGGCCCCAAAGGGAGGGGAGATGGGTGCTATAACCCCCAGGAGCCATGCACCCCTAAACCCAGCACGGGTGTGACCAGGGCTCCTCGGGATCAGCCACAGAAGGGCCTCCAGAAAGCCGTCAGTGCTTACCAACACACTGCAAATATTTGATCCTGAATATATAGGTCACTGATTGCCAGCTAATTACATGCTATTAATAGATTCTCTGATCATGGTTTGATTTGAAGCACCTGAGTTGATTGTTGCTCTCTCCAGCATGCCACAACCTGGTATAGCAAGAAGGCCGCCTTCCCAACCCTATCACTCTGGGCAATGAGCGCATCTACAGGTAGCGTTCAGCAAATTACGCCTTGGTCTGAATGCACAGATAGCGCACAGGACTGGGGAGACAACAGTGCCAGTGCTGACGGGGCTGCAAAGGCGGCTTCTAAAGCCTGAAGTTTGGGCATTTCTTAAACTAAAAAAGAAAAAAAAAAAAGAAAAAAAAAATGTGCGTTTTCATGAAGGAACAGGCTAATTATCTGAAGCTGAAATGTGGACCATCAGCACCACCGACTGACAAATTATCAGGCAACATTAATTAGACTCTAATTCCATCAAATACAGGTCATTAAGAGTTCTGCTTGTGAAGAAGTTTTGGTCTTGATCCGGGATGACTACACGCACACAGAGACACCCTCAATTCTCACATATTAGAGAAGGTCAAAGGAAAAGCCTCTGCAATCAATCTGTTTAAATTACCACCTTAGACTTTTTTGAAAGAAGATATGAATTAGCTTAAAAATATATACTTTTCTGGGATCTAAGGTCCCAATCATTAATATTAAACATTCGTCCTGCTCCAAGGCAGGCTCATGCTTTGAAGCAAGCATCTCTTCTTAACACGCTTGGTTTTCTCTTGGACCTTTCTCTGTTTGGGAATAGAGAAGCAGCACTCAGCCTGCATTTTTGTAAAACAATAAGAAAATTATGTTGCCAGGTTGTTTGTGTTATGTACAGGCCCAGACTGCCAACCAAGGCATAAAACCAAGTAGTTCTTTTCCTGTAGCGTGGCCTCTACCCCACCCCAAATGCGTGCTAGAAGCTCACGTGAGGAGAGCAGGCTGTTAGGGAAAGCCACTGTGACTCTTCCTGGTGGGGCCGCCTGGCAGCGTCCCTCAGACTCAGCTCCACCCCATGGACAGCCAGCAGTGGTCACCGTGCCCCAGCTGTATCTTCGCCCCAGCATTAGCTCTGCTGGGCAATGCTAATTAATCCTCAGCTGTGGGGGAGCACAGAGAGGCTGAAACCAGCACGGCTGCATCCCAGCCCCATGTGCAGCCCAGCTGTGCTTAATCTTACCCTGGAATAGAGCGAAGGGAGTAGCCGTTGCAAGCTGCTCCCTGAGCAGGCCCTCTGCTCCTCGTGCCATGTGGTGTGCAGCCTGTGGTAGCCGGCGCTCTGAAGGTTTGAGTGTGCAGGTCATGGGGCCAGGAAGGCTGACGAACCCTCTTCTACCTCCTGAGAGGTAGTTCATTTATTGCAGTCGCCTGTATTGTTTATAAGACAGGAGCTTTCTGGGAAAGACCTAGGGCTGGAAACTGCATCTTATGGAGACTTGGATGCGTAGATGTACGTGAACAGTGCGACAGAATTCTGCCACAGAGCCACCGTGAGAAGGAATGCAGCAGTTTCCCTCCAAACCCCAAACCTGATGCTGCACAAGTGAAATTAATCCCTTTGTCAAGGAGTGTTTTTAGGACCAGCAGAGTGCTTTGTGAGACACAAAGTTCAACTGGAGCTTTGCGAAGAATAAAGAAATAACACAAGTCCCCGCTCCTATCAAGCAAATGGCATAAAGCCCAGGAGTATTCTGACATTCTGACCGAAAGAAAAATATTGGAGAGGAAAGAATAATTTGTTTTAGGAGATCTGAATTAAGCTTTCAGATAAAGGACTGACTATTTCTACTGCACATTTCATTGCACTCTTTGCAGAGAAGAATGTAATGGAGGCCGTATAGAGAAATAGTAAAGCACTAACCTTTCGTAGGGAGGCATAATAATCTCAGGAAACACACTGGCACAGTTACTACTACTGAAAATGGGTAACTCTTTCCTACAAGGCATTTAGGACAATCCAAGTTGGAGCTTCTTGGGCCTCAAAGTGTCAAAATGAACAGAAAAATTGGGAAATGCTAGTTCAAAGAGGACCTACTAGTCTCAGCTTGGACAGATTCATCCCAGAGCCATTCAGTACTCACCAAACCCTTGGTTCACCGTGGGATTAAACTGTGTGAGTCTGGCAGGCCTGTTACACATAGGCATATGCCTTGGGGCTTAGTACAATTTTGGTGACCCTGGATGAACCCTAGGAAGATATTAGTTGGTGAGCAATTTCAGATGTTTCGCTCCACCCTGCCAAGGTTATGCGGTGATCTTTCTTTTTTTTTCTCTTTTCTCTCCCTGCTCTGGGGGACCAGCTGGAAGATGAGAGTCTTCCAGTTGGTCAGAGCCATAGTAGTAAGCAGCGTATGTTGAGACTGTTCAGCCTGAACTACAAATATAATATATTTGCGCATAGATACAAAGGACTGGCAGGAATACCGTGGGTGTGACTGAGTTCAACTCCCTGATCCCCATCATCTAATTCCCTTGTGAAACTATGATTTTTATTCATAATAACCCTTTAAAATACACTAGGCTTCAAAAACGGAGCAAAGAATCTGAAAGCATCTCAGTCCTACTGCTGTCTTTGTACCAATCAAAGGACACTTAGTATTTCCTTTATAGATGAAAATAACTTTCTATTGTGTTGTCTCTTAATGTGATCTGTATGATACTTCCTAGGAGAAGAGTGGATGGAGTAGAATCAATTACTCTTATTGCAAGAATAGATTTGGTATTATACAACATATGCTTTCCTATATTGTCATTTTCCTTCTTCATCAGGAGACATCATTGCCTTTTTCCTAGACTCGCATCCTGTTCCAAAGAAAAGTACTTAGAAATTACCAGAGCTGAGGAAGGTCAAAAAAGCTGTGGGCCCAAATGTTTCTTTTTGGACGTGTTGCTGCAGTTCTTCCTGGGAGTGTCTGTCTTACAACTCTATTCATTATGGGCCTCCCTTTGCGGTACATTACATGTCTCATGATGCACCATTTTTCTATTCCACAAATAAAACCACAGCCATTTCTGGAAGAAGTGACCAAACAAAGGATTCTGGATTAAGGAAAAGAAAAAAAAAAAAAATAGAGAGAGAAAATTTGAAAGCAACTGAACTGTTTCCATAAGGCAATATAAGAGCAATTCCAAGGCTAAATATTTTGTCTCTGGAATTTTTGCCACTTTTTTTTTTCCCTTTAGTTTTAGACTGAAGTTTTCTTTCTTGAAATTTTATCAAAAAAACCCACCCAACTCTCTAAACTAGTTTTATGTTCAACTTGGGTTCAAAAGTCCCTTGTATGCAAGACTTTCAAATTCCAGCCACAAAACTAAGAGTGGTTTCCTATTTGGTGTAGGAAGCTTTGGTTTTTCATACTTGCAACATTTAACACATTTGTTTTCACACTTTGTATTTAAATAAAATGATGAAAAAATTAGCATTACCCAGTATGTTTTTTTAAGACAGCAGAAGCCAAGTGGTATTTTTCTAATTATTTCTACTTTTAAATCAGGATGTTCATATGGCTGCACATATTTTGTGAGCACTCCATGATAATATCTGTGTTGACTGCTTTTGGGCATTCTACAGTGGAAAAGAATCCAAAAGAAATTTGACTAACAAGTTATTGGAAACTTAAAGCAATTATCCAAAGCATATTGTTTTATTAACTACAAAATGACCCATTATTATTATCTAAATAATATCTAGATTCTCCTTAACATCATGCAAAAGTTTTGGCCTGATTTCCATATGACCTGCGAGTATATGACATTTTAGTTGCTAGTAGCCTTACTGTAATTAAGAGTAAATGGATCTGCATGGATAAAATGCTGTGGGATCTAAGGACAGCTTGGCTTGTATTTTAACAGACAACTTTGGTAGAGTTTGTTCGTCTGGCTAAGAACTCTCATAGCATCCCCTAACATGAGGTTAGGCTGTTCCAAGCCAAGCAAAGGCTCTGATTCTGCAATTACTTCAAGAGATTTGGTTAACAAGCATTAAATCAAGAAGGTGCTCACATTTTAGGAATTTTTTGTAGAGCTTATCTTATACTATGTGCTTATAGAATTGTAGAACAGATGAAGTGCATTTCAGTCAAATAAAGATCCAGTTTTGCTTGGAAAATCAACTAATTCAAATCTTAAACATATTTTGTTTACAAACATCATGTTTTTCAGTTTTAAAGGAGAAAACAAACATTTGGACCTGATTTTTATCTCGTTCCAGCAACAACAACAACAACAAAAAACAATAAATAAGCCTCAGATTGTGTGAAAATGTTTTATATTATGCACAAAATTGCTCAAAGAGTAAGTTTGTAAATTGAAGCTCTAAAGTGTTAGAAAGCACAAGAATGAGGACTGTGTGCAAATCCAGAACCACTGTCCTGACTTTCCCTGCCCTGCTCGCCTTCCACAGCAAACAAAACTGAGGCCTACAACCAACATGGCAAAACCACTCCATTCCCAGAGCAGCTTGTGACCGTGTGATTTATAGCAGTATAATGCATTCATGTGATGGAGACATAGCAGGTCTGTTCAGGCAAAACTAATCCTGGCATTTCTTAACTTATGTCTGACCTTGCAATTTTAATTTAGTTTTTTGTTTGTTTGTTTGTTTTAAACACAGGGTTAGCTGGTGCGAGATCCAAGAAATTAAGCAAAGAATGAACTCATGTAGATACATTTCCACATCCTATTGACACTATAGAGATTATTTGCAGGTTTGGAAACCTAAGCTCTGCTAAACAGACCTCTGTTAGCTGTATAAGAGAAGCACTGATGACAACACTAGGTTTTCTATCTTCCATGGCTGTGTCTACACTGGCTTCCTTCTTTGGAGTCTGGTTGTGGCTCACTGTTCAGCTGTTGTGGCCAGGTTTCCTTTCTGAAAAAAACAGAGCAGGATGAGATTTGTGCCTGGATTGCACATGGTGGATGCTCCCACGCTGTGGCCTGCTCTCCTAGGAGGAACAGTGCCATTCCATGTGCTCGCTGATACCTCATTTCACATCCTGCTCTTCATATGTGCCTAGCTGTAGTCTCAGCTTCTCAGTTAACCCTGTTTATCCCAGATACCTTGCTCAGCAAACTGCCTTTCACCCTACTGGTCCTCTCCTTCTGCTTTCTTCGCTGCCTTCCTTCTCAAAGCAGTAACCAGTAACCTCTCTCCCATTTCCACAATTTTTTTCTCCTCAGCACTAATCTCCCCAAATTAACTTTTCTGTCTGTATTCAGTCCTGACCAGCGTTCCCTATGACCATTGCTTTCTTTTCCTCATCTCTCTCTCTCTCCTGATCTGGTTCCAGTGTTCTGCCCCAGACTGCTGCTAATGCCTAATATCCCATGAAAATGCAGGTCCTGAGTCTTGAATAGTTCAGCCCTCAAGGGTTTCCCCCCGGTTCTTTCTTCTTTTCATGGAGGCAGTACAAGTCAGAAACACAAAAGGAGGGTGGGGTCATAATTTTTCTGTTAAAAAGTTTTATTCTGTTTCAAAGCTTTCTGAGCAGTCCAGCCTATAGCCAGAATGCTTCAACTTCCTTTGCAAGTGTTCACAGCCAGCCTGGACTCTTCATATCCTAGTTTGATTCCTCTTGGTTTTCCAGTGAGGAATTCACAGATCTCTCACAACTAGGCTGCTGAAGGGAAAAATAAAAGTCTCTGATGCTCTAAGAACTTCTCACAGGGCTGTTGCAATTGTGTCTTGTCTTGTCGTTGGCCCTTCCCAGTCACAGAGAGGAGAACTTGTAGGTAATAGTAGAGCAGAGCAAACAACCCAACGGAGTGACTCTGCAAGGCAGTGCATCCCTGTTCAATCCCACTGCTGGCTCCAGCTTTCATCCCCCCTACAAAGAGCCTGCCTTTTCCCATGTGTCCATGACTAATTTGGAAGTCTACCATTAGGACAGTGTCCACATGTGAAACCAACACAATTGGCATGCACTCGAGATTTCCCAAGATGTTATGAGCCATCATCTAACAGGCTAATTTCTGTTTTAATTAAAATCAGTCAGTTGCTTCTGGACAACAGAGTAGCATTGCTTCATTCTGAACATCAACCTATGCTATTATAAGCATTTTTGCTCATACATATCAAATCGCTTGCACATGTCCTCCACAGCCAAGAGAGATATCATAGGGATCTGATCTCTTAGTGGCCAACAGTTGAACTATTGGTTTTCCATTTGATTTACATTGATGCTCCTGTTTTGTGAGACAACTTTTCATCAAACAATGCCCTCCTTTCACTGAGAGCTCTAGAAGAAGTCTACTCATTATTGTAAAAGTTGGCTCCAAGACACCTCTGGTGACACTTCAAAGAATGTAGCAGATGAAAGTAGATCCTTTGTTCTGAATCTGATAGGGGAAAATGAGGAGAAAGCCTTCAGCATGTCAAATTACAGGAGTTCAGATCAAGTACATAACTTGTCCTACTGAGCAGGAGAGCAGATAGATGAAGCAGAGGAGCATGTGACATAACATTTTACATCCTTTATTGAAATGTTGTCGATTGCTAATATCCTGGATGCTCTCTCTTTAGATATTTTTTTCTGTCCTGAATGTCCTGTTCAGTCTGAAAATTACTCAGAACATCAGGATTTAAATGCACTGCTTAAACCAATTAATCCAGCTGGGTTAGCTCTCTAGTTTGAGAAAGCTAGGTGACTTTATTCAATTTAGCTGCCCTAAGATGTAGACTGACCTTTGTGTTACAAACTGCCTGTGCCAGCAGTATTCACCGCTTGGTGTTCCTGTTAAAAGGCATCATATGTACATACCTAAGATACCTGACTTTAAAGCCAGCGAAGTTGACTTTGCAGCCCACAGAGATACCATAAGTAAAACCAGTGGTTGGTTTTGCCCAAGGCCAACTCCAGGACACCCACATGAACCCTCTTGCGCCCAGATTCGCTTATGTGGTTTCCTAGCACAGCTCACAGCACTTGCATTAACATGATGCAGCCTTTTCCAGGCTGGAAAACCAAAGCAGGGGCAGGAAATTTCTCTGAGGTTCCTAGATGTTCCTGCACACACTCTTATCTAGCAATACCTGCAGGAAAGGGGACTACTGAAGCAATGTAAAAGCATGAGCTGGGAAGTTATACTGTATCATAGAGAAGAAAGATGAGAGAAAACTACTTTCTCATTCACTTGTTTACTTTTCCTCGTCCTCCTGCATGAGTAGTTTTTTACAGCCAGGCCTTCCTTTCAGTAAAATGTGTAGGAAGCAGCAGCTACATCTGCTTTTACCCCAAGCAAACCCATGGCTGACAACAGATTCATGCTGCATTTTTTCCTGTGCTATGATTCCTGTTCAAAAGTACTGTGACCAGCAATCTTCAACACAAAGAGAGAACTGTAGCTACACTCATACCATTTCTTATATGCTATGAATTTGTTTTAGAACAGGGATTTTTCAACATTTCCTTGTATGGATTTTTTTTTTTAATGTATGTATAATATGGGTTGATTGTGATCTTGCTTCTTCCTTGTGGGAAATAAAGCAACTGCTTACGCTAAGGTAGAACGTTCACATTTGTTGCTCTCATTCCCATCTTCCTCCACAAGCCTCTATCTGCTGCTCACTTGCCCACACATTAAAAGGATACTTACAATTTATACTTATTTATTTCACCTGGATTGCCAAAGAGTTTCAAGAGATGTTAGCTGCAACGTTTTTTTCCCCTGGCAGAGATGCTTTCCCTTTTAATTATGATAAAACTTCACAACAAATGCACAGCGTGGCACAATGCCAGGTTATGGCCTGACCTTTGTCTTTAAAGGTCTAAGTAAATCTCCTTGCAGTGGCTTCATACATTGTTATTTGCTCTAGCAGCTCTATCCATACTGAGGCAATTAGGTAAGGCAAGCCTGTAGTAATGCACACGGGTGATGATGATACCCAAATGCCTGTGAACATACTGGTTTGCTAACCACCACCATGCTTAGGACACCTTTATGATCGACAAGGCTAAAGAGCATCTGAAGTTGCATCTTCGAAAATCGCAGAATCACAGAATCTTTAGGGTTAGAAGGGACCTCCAGAGGTCATCTAGTCCAACCCCCTGCTCCAGCAGGGACACCCAGAGCACATGGCACAGGGTGGTATCCGGGCAGGTTTGGAAGATCTCCAGAGAAGGAGACTCCACAGCCTCTCTGGGCAGCCTGTGCCAGGGCTCTGTCACCCTCACAGGAGAGAAGTTCTTCCTCACCCGGAGATGAAACCTCCTCTGCCTCAGCTTAAAACCATTGCCCCTTGTCCTATCACTGGCCACTATGGAGAACAGTTTAGCCCCCTCCTCCCTACAATCACTCCTCAGGAATTTGTACGTGTTGATTAGATCCCCTCTCATCCTTCTCTGCTCTAGGCTAAACAGGCCCAGCTCGCTTAACCTCTCCTAAAATGGAGGCCTCTGTGACTGCTTTCTTTTAACTCCATCTGTCATTGACAGGGCTCCAGTTACAGAATTTCAGAAACTTAAGGCCCTCCTAAATTCATTTCTTGGCATTTGACAACTCTGGTACTCAGAATAGTACATTATAATGAATAAATTAACCAAAAATTCAGAACCACTCCTGGAAATCTCCATCGGCAATTTTCCATTACATCCAAAGTCCTAAACAGTGCAGACAGCTTCAGTGGTAGCCTTGTAGCTACATTCAAGTGCTTATAATGGTATAAAAGATCAGAATAGCACCGCATGCAATTTCAAGTAGACGTTACATCGCACATGGTGATATCAAGCCAATGTTCTCATGAAAGAATTCATTTAGGGAGCTTAATGAGGGCAATTTGTCAGCAATTTCACACACCATTTGCCCAGACCTCTCAAATGCTATGTGCTCTCCCCCTCCCCCTGCAGTAATCTGCATGTTGTATACAGTTTTGCCTATCATTAATCATCTTTTCAGCACTGCAAGTTCAATGCTGCTCTCCCGGTAGGAGACCAAGGGAGCAACCTAGCCAAAAGAGAGAAAAGTCATGGGAAAAGAATATAAATGTTCACTTAAAAAAGACAACAACCAAACCCCCAAAGCCTAGCTGGACCGACCATTCCATGTCACCCACAGTAACTGATCTAACAGCATTTGCTGGGCCTCTACTTTTTCCATGGATTGGGAATGCAACTACTGAGTCAGATTGCGGTTTCCTGCAGCTAGAAAGGTCAAAGCTGAAACTAAGAGCATTGATCAGATTAGGAAGAAAAAGAAAAAAAGAACAAAAATTAGCACCTCACACCTCTCCCAACTTGTGCAATTCCTGCGTTTTCATTTTCAACTAAGTCAAATTCAAAGATGACACTTTCTAAAAAAAGATATGTGTGTTTATTGCAACTGTGTCTGTGAAAGGCTTAATAAATAACTAACTTAAGAAGCCATTACTGTTGATTGTCAGCATTTTTCTGCTAACCAGGATGCCTGAGGGAAAAGCAGATGGAAAGTAATTAATAAGACCAAGAGTGAGGTTTGCTGGATGTAACTGATACTGTTGGTAAATCTGGGACTCATAAATGATTCTCTTCAATGAAGAGAGAGAGACAGATGTTTCTGCTATTTCAGCAAGGAACTAAGAAAGAACAGGCAAAAAGAAAAAAAAATCCACACAAAATAAAACCGTAGAAGAACGAGGCCATAAATAAACAATGCAACTGGCATCACACAGTTCTTCCTTCTTGTTTCTAACACTCTTGGTAAGGTTGAAGAATCTGAGAAGAGGGAAGAGGGAATCCATTGGCATGATCTTATTATAATAAGTCGGTAGGCCATAATTAAAATTCAAAAATTACAACATAATTCAGCATATGTGGACTTGTCCAATAGGCGTATAGACAAAGGTAAGCATTAAGGTTCCATCTGAATATTTTAGCATTTAAAGACATGTTAGATGAATTGCACCCTGTGTAATATATGGTATATGTAATATACGCTTAAACAGTATTGGAAAGCTGAAAAGGAGTAAAATAGAAAGGGAAGTAGGTGGAGCTGTATGCTTATTGTTTATGGAAGATCTCCCCATGTTTAGAGAAAGGCGTTTATTTCAGGAAAGCTCTGAGAGGGGAGTGGGGGGCAAGGGGGACTGCATGTTACTCACACATCCGAAGAGGCAGAGCAGGCTTCAAAGCTGCAGAGCTTTTCCACTGCGACGAAGCGCTGCTGTCATCCCATCCCTTTGGGCAGCGCTTCCAGCTGCAGGTTGCTCAGTCTTGCTGAAAAAGGCTTCAGAGCAAAGGTTGCTTTAGGAGGTGCATAAAAAAACAGATTAAGATTTTTACCCTCTGAGCCTTACAAAATAATCAACAAATCAAAGGAAACGTGTATCTGTATATGGATGTATGTATCACATACACACACAACCCCTTGAAAATATTTATTTATCTATTTAAAGGCTTATGTGTTCCACTAAATCGTATTTTTTTTTAAATGTAAAAATATTTAAAATCAAAACCCTTCCCCAAATATAAGATTCTGCACCTGAAAGAACCAAGTTAAAATATTCCACTCAGCCTCTATTATCCTACAGTTTTCTGAGTACTTTTCCTCTATAGGAATATTTCCTCTATAGGAATGATAAATCCACATCAAGGATCAGGTTTAGCTACTTTAAAAAAAAAAAAAAACACACACACAAAAAACCCCTACCACATGCCCTGCACCTCACACCTGATCTGTTGAGATTAGAGAAACTAGAGCCTACTACAGAAAAGATACAAGTGCTGAGGGTTTTTTTCTACCACCTCCAAAAGAACCACCACCACAACTCAAAAACGCACTGAAGTAATCAGTGGCAAACTCCAGATCTGAGCATTAAATGAACCTTACGTCACAGTTTATGCTATGGTAGAGCCTGAGAAGCATTGTAACAATGACATGAAAAACACTGAATATCTGCCAGTTACAGAAAAGAATTAGCCTTTGACCTTGGAAATTTGAGCAAATTAATTCTTTTTCCTTCCTTTCTTCTTGTTGCAGCTTCAGGTCAATCATGGCAATACCAGACACATCTGTGGCTGCCTCCCGTCACCAGAGAGACCCCGAGTTTCACCAAAGAGAGGATAACCCTCCACCTAGACTGGGGACACTGGATCAAACACTGCCTCTTGAAAGAGACAAGGACATAGCAGGAGGAGAACCCTTTGCTGCTTCTTTCCTCTCACAGAGCTGCCCTCCACCAGCTGCCTGCAGGAGGATGTGATCCTGACCTTAATTAGCTGCAGGTATGCTAAATAGTGAGACTTTAATACTGAAAAAACAGAGACTTCTAAAGAAACCAGGATGGGCTTCAGTTTTAGTTGATGTTTTGTCTAATTTTGCTACTGGATGGTGAAATATGGACATTCTCTTAAAGATATAACTTATGGAAGAAAGTAGATAACAGGCTAAGAAGATGCTTTTGCTTCCATTGTAAGCAGCAGGAAGTCTACAAATATGTGCAAATGTATGGGCAAAAGGAAAACTCCATCCCCAGCTCCACATGGTTCAAAGCTAGGGTTTTGAAGTGACCAAGAAGCAGGAATCCAAACTTTCTACAGAGGAGATCAGGAAGGGAGGCTTGGGCACCCTCTCAGGAAAACTCACATTAAACCATAATTTTTTTGCTACCATAGGAGATTTGGGAGACTGACAGTATCAGCTCATTTGGAAAGGGATCATATAAATCCTTGGAAAAGAGGTCCATAAGCAGGAAGGGAATAGGGGGATTATGCAGAAAGAGAATAGGCAGAATTCCCTTGCATGCCTCTAATCCAGCAATGGTGGCTTGGGACAGTGCAAGGGGAATGGTCCGGAGGAAACAGACTTGGCCAGACTTACTGAAAAGTGACTGTGGTTATTCATGTTGTCAGAGGGACAGCCTAGCAGGCGAGATGGCCCTCTGGTCTGATTCTGTATCTAGAGTATTTCTGTTTCTATATTTAGGCAGTCAACATCTGTTCTGCTTTTAACTGTGTCGTCAGGAGTCTATATGACATTCAGCAGATACACCTCAAAACTACCCAAGTATGCCATCATGCTGTCTGTATGGGATAGAGCTTGGGTAAGGTCAATCTACCCTGAGCAGTCTTACAGTTATTTCATATCAGAAATCTGAAGAAAAACAACACTGCAATTTCATGTCCTTTTATCCACACTCCTGTCTGTGCTGGTATCAGGCACCAGTCTCCTGCTTAAATCTAGTGTCTCAGCCCTTTCCACCCTCACGGAACTGTTCCTTCATCCATACTTGTGACACACTTGCAACAACAACTGATCTTCAGGTCTTTCATCTGTGTCCCTACCGCCTGCCAACAACTTTTGGCTAACACCTAAAGAAGATATCTCACCACTGACCTGGCACCCTGAGCTATCAGCCAGCAATGAGGCCCCAGCAGCCTAAGGAAATGAGTGCTCTCCACCCAGAAAAAGAAAAGAGACCCAAAAAATAAGGGACTGCTCACCCAGCACGCTTACACCCCTTGTTGTCAGATTGACAAGGCTCAGCTTCATTATTGCATCATTATTAATTTGAAGACTACATGTGTTTTTGCCTTGAAAAACAAAAGAGCAAGTCTCAATTCAAACAGTTAGAAAAGGAGAAGAGAATGTAACTACTCAGATGGCGTTAACATTCCAGAACTTCTTTATAGCAGATAGATTGGTGGAGGTAAAGCATCTGGTCCCACAAGCCGTCTCAGGACTGGCATGCCTAGGAAAGCTACAGCTACATCTAGAGACACATCTCTTCTTACTAAGACTGGCTGTCTCTGCCCCAGGCTTTGACTGACGATGCTGCTAAAACTTTGGTAATTGTGTATCTTTAAATAAGAAAATTGTAGAACCTTTTTTTTTTTTTAATTCAGATTACTTCACAGAAAAACAATATCTGGCACAAACAATGAAGAACAGTGGGACTGGGTGCTGAGGTGCAGAGCGTTGTTTACAGGCAGTCCTGACACGTTGTTTTATACACATTAACATTCTGCTGCAAAGCTCTGAGAAAAACTTGCCGTATTACTCAGGGTCAGGAAAAGAGGACCTTGCTTAGAGCATCTCTCAAATAATGCCTCGAGGCTGTTAAGAGGCTCAGAGGGTCACCTGGGAAGGACAACAGTTACATGAACGTACACACCTCTCTAGTCCATTTTTACAAGACTTTTGGTGATGAAGGCAACTTCTCCAGTGCTTTCATATGTTTGTCATGCAGTTTTTCTTAATCCTAATTCCTGACTTGAACCTTTCTTGCTGCCCCTCACCACAGTTTGTTGCACTCACCGCAGGCATGAAGTGCTGACTCTCACAAACCCGAGCACGGCTATTGTATCGCCCCCTCAGTCTTTCCATTTCTGGGATGAAGAAACGCACTGCAGTCTTTGCTGTCTTTCTTTGTGAGCAGCATTTTTAAGAACCCTGATTATCCTCACTAGTGGTCCCGGGTTTCCTACCCCTAGTCTATAACCTTCTCAAAGTGCACTGCCCGGCACTAGGCACACTGGTCCAGTTAAAACCCTACGACATGACCTTCCCATGTAGGCAAGCTGGACAGGACAGGACAGGACAGAGTAGGGCAGGACAGGGTAGGGTAGGATACTTCACACACAGACATCGCTCCCCTTTGTCCCTCGGAGCACATACTGCTGATTTATGCTCAGCGTTCAACCCTGCTTCAGCCCCTGCATGCAGCTGTATTCTCTTGCCTGTTGAAACTGCTGTAGCCATGGTAGAAGTGATAAATAGACTGTTGCAGATTTATAGTCAGTTAGCAGATGACTCAAAATTACATGCAGTTCACTTGTATTTTTTCTTTCTTTTGTCAACAGACTGAAACTTAACAGAGTTTGTAAACTCTACAGATATTTTTTAAACTTCAGTATAAAGGCAAGTCAGAGTGTGGTGGTCTGTGCTACCAGCCAACATGGGTGCCCCAAATGCGCTCACATTCAAAGAAATAGCAAAGAAATAGTTCATGCATAACTAGTCCTTTTTTGTTTGGAAATACTCAGTAGCCTTTGATTTCATAAAAAGTTTAGCTATTGAAGACTAAACTGTGATCCTAGTTAAGTAAGCAAATTGCCTGGACACACAACACGACATTGAAAGGAATTGAGATACATTTTTGGAAAGAAATGTCAGCCTATCTCCTACTAAGTGGCTTTAGATCAGCACACTTGAAGATTAAAAGTTCCCAAATCCAAAATATAGCACAGCAGAGGCACTGTGACAACAATATTTCTAGAAAACTGTTAATAACTGTTTGGAAAATAGAAATAATTATGGAACAAATGTTTTTAAGAAGCTCAGAAAACACTCTCAGAATCAAAAACTACATGAAAAAGAAGAGAAAAGCAGTCAGTAATCAAGACAGGCGGTAATCCAAACAAGAATATAAAAAAAAAGGATATTATAAACACACCAGGTCTGTTTTTAAATTATTCTTTGATTAATTAAGATAATATTTTTGTAATGTGTAAGCAGAAAAAAAAGAGAACTGTTCTTAATATTTTATTCTGTCTAAAATGAGCAAAAGAAAAATAAAATACTCCTCAGCTTAGGGAAAGAAGATCAACAATCGTTACCAAAATATAAAATAGCTACTTTCAAATTACAGTGGTTGCTCACTGCCAATTTTAAAGTTACAATAAAAAGGAGAACCTTATATATTTTTAGATTAAACTTTTACACCATGGTAAATCTGTAAAAAGAGTGAGATATTAATAGGACTCCTCATAGGAAAGAAATGTAACATATTAATTGCCAGAAGGCAATTTTTATTCCAAATGATATAAACCAGAAACTTGCTGAGAGTCAGTTTTAAAAGGCAAAAATGTTTAAAAAAGACCAATCCTAGCAGTCTGCTGCTTTAATCTCCTTTTCATGAGTACCGTAGTTAAAAGCACTAGCTCTAACATGCATCTCTAAAAAACCAACTAAAAAGCAGAATTTATCATCACTAAAACTAGTGATGCATTTTAACCTCTCTGTTAGCATGAACACCTATGTGGCTTTAGGTTTGCCGCTGAAACTATCCCTGCTTATCCAATAGGACCCTTCATTAAAGCCCGTGGGGAGTCCGGGATGCCCTGGAACAAATAGACTATAACATGGCCAAATAGGAGAAAGGAGCAGCAGCAAGGGACCTGTGCTGGTGAAGGAGATGCAAATCGCCAGTGCTTCAGGCAGAACATACACTAGTGTTAAAGCTGCAAAGAAAGGATGGAGCAATAGGGACAAGCTAACTGGAACGTGTGAGACCCGGTAATCTCTGTGCTTCGCAGATGGAGCCATTATCCCTTGCCGCACAATATATTCTCAGCATGACCGGCTATCGTGTGCGTTTTGGTGCAGCTGAACTTCCCACTGCAGTGATCTACCTATGAGTTATTTCAGAAATAGCCGCCAGGTCTCCATCTTTAGCCTTCTCTTACTTCTCACTTTTCTCAAAGTCTTAAATTGTAGAGTCCATATAAATGGAAAGGAAAGGAAAAAATGGTCCAAGGATGCACTGATGACTAACCATGTGAGAAGTGCGTATTTTCTTCCTAAAGGACTTGCTAAAGGATAAACCGACAAAATACCTGTGGTAAAAATGGCTGATTTACTCAAAGCCTCTGAACTACTCTGAACTCTGAACAGCCTATTGTTGGTAGTCATTCAGAAACACACAGCACAATGATTGCTTTTCTTGCATCAGGGCAGGAGGGCATTCCGTCTTTAGCTCAAGCAAATTGCCTCTTATTGTTTTTATTCTTTTTTTCTTTTTTTCTTTTTTTTTGGACAAAATTTGCTGGAGATGCTGACTCTCTACTTGAGAGAAAATTACCTCTCTGTTGTCTCTCCTACCAGTTTCTCTCCTACCAGTTTATGATTTAAAACACTCTGGCCAAGTGGCCTAACTAAAGTGTGTGCTGTCTTTCAGCAACTAGTTCAATACACAGGCTTTAATTACAGTGAATATGTTTAATGGACAATGTCAAGTTGTGTGAGTGAGTGTTCCACAAGCACGAGATGAAGAGTTTCTTAGGGCAGAACTGTCTCGGCCAAATTTTAGTCTTCATTCATCTTATCGCTTCAGAGTTAAATGCGACCACATATATTATCAGAGACCTTTTCCTGTATTAAAACCTACACGTCAGACATTGATTGATTGGGCTGTGCTGACACAGTGATGGAAATGTCAGCAGTAGGCCTCAGAAAGGCAGCCAAAAGAGCAAGGAATAGTTCAACTTATGGGGTGCTGCTGTTGGAAATCCAACACTTGATGTAAATCAAGCCCAGGCTTCACCAGGCAGGGAGGGGGAGGAACTTGGGCATCACCAAGCAAGATGATGTGGTCCTGTGGCCTACTCAAGCTTGTTTGCTTTACTGTAATACCCAATCTGTCGATATTAATTTTTTAATGAAAAACTTGCATCTGGGAAATGACATGGCCATCAAAGTGCTGAAACCCGTATCCTGCTTAAATTTTATCCACTTGAGCGACGTTTCTGTGGAAAACCACTGCAAAAAGAAGCAGAACTACAACAGAAGCAGACAAGAAAAAAGCACCGTATTTATTAAAACTAAAAATATGCCTTTCTTCCAAGAAGCCAGACCAACATCTTTACTGGGATCTGCTCATTAAAAAAAAAAAAAAAAAAAAAAAAAAGAAATCAGGATTATGCAAAATCTTTGAGTTTTTATGCTGAAAATGGAACAAACCCCCTTTTTTTATTGATTATGTCTGATAAAGAAGCAGGTCTCTCTGTAGCAGCAGTGAAACAGTTAATTTTAGTTATCGTAGGTCCTCCCATCTTTCCTTGCAGCTGAAGCTGCACATAACTTGAGAAAGTCGAGTTAAAGAAAAAGAGTACAGTATACATAACATGTTGAACTATGAGTATGAAAAGAATGTATGTGAAAATGCTGCATATTTTGTATTTGCCTTTAATTAGAGATGGATTCCTGATCTCGATTACCCTAAGCAGAAAATCAAGACCAGTCCCTGAAACCAAACAGACTACCCTTTGAGGGCCTCCTCTTGATTTATGTAAGGCTTTAAACAACGTACACACACACACAAAAATCAAGGCCAGGGTTACTGTTCTTTTACATTAGTTGCTTTCTTTGAGCATGGGCCCGTGTTTCGCTATAGCTATTTCTTGATAAGCCTTACACCATAAGAAAACAGAGTGCTGGAAAAAAAAAGCACTATTGAAAGTGACGTTCTTTCAAGAACATATTTTGCTGATCGGCTTATTTTTCTTCTGATTCATGGTCCATCTAGTATAAAATGTCCCCATGGGCTCCCCTGTTGCTGGTTTGGATGCTACTGAGCCACTTACAAGCCAGTCACGGGTGCCTGTTGCAGCATATTTTCTGATAAGAGTCTTGGCTCCTTCGGGACTGAAAACTGCACCTCCAGATCCTGATCAGATCGCTTGATCTGAGGTGGCTCCAGTCACTTTGCCACAATACCTGAGGGGACCACATCCGGGGAGAAGCTGGATTTTCAGCTGTGAAATACAGAAACACACGAAATAAAATGACAGAGCAAACTTCTGCTGTAGCTCGTCTGGCTGGTTCACAGCTGGCAGGGGCAAAGATGGGAGGAAGGATGGAAGAGCAAGGGGAGATAACAGTGCTAGGAATAAATAGCACTAGAACGGTGAATTGAGGCGTTTACCTCACATGCTTCAGTGTTACACATTCTTCCTGCAAGCACAGGAAAAGATTTGCAACCTAGAGGCTCCCCCATAAAACACTGAAAGATTGAGAATCTCCTCTCTGCCCTGTAGCTGCACACAGGAGTACAAGGAGGTGCACTCTGCTCCACTCACCACCCCAGAAAACCTGCAATGAAAACGTGTGCTGCCATCCAGCCCAGAGCGGGGAAAGCTGTAGAGGAGAGGCTGAGCCAAAGGCAGAGGGAACGGAGTACGGCCAAAAGAGTAAACCCAGATCAAGCTTATGCACAGCATCCACTCCCGTGCCACGAAGGATGCAGGGATCCAGCAAACTGCTAAATCAGATATATGTGTTACATCACAAAAGCCATTCCACAAAATAACGGAGTCCTGAGCACTTTCCAAAAGGAGAGAGAATAATAGGTCAGTGTAACATGAAATGCCTATACACTGATCAAATGCTCCTTAGTTGAATGGAGTAAAATGGAAAACCTGCTTTGTGTTTATGTTTTCTCCCAAAGCCATAGACTAACACATCACTTCACGGAACTGACAAATCCTGAAGTAATCAGGACATCAGCCATTATGTATCAGCCTTGTTTTGCAACTTCTTCATCTGTTTCACATTTCTTGGCTTTTTAACGTGGTACTTTTAAAAGAAACCTGACCTCCGTAAAAATAATACTCATGCCATGCAACTAGCTCAGAGGCTATTAATGTCTCATTAGTGAGAACACACAAGTAAGACAGCTCTTAAGAGCCTAATGGTATCTTTGTCACGGTACCCGCTGTGCTTGGAAAGGGCAGACATGCCATATCAAAGCTCTGTACCAACGCCAGCACAGCACGCAGCTCTGGCAGCTGATCCCGGGTTTGCCATGCCAGGGGTTGGTAGGACTGCTTTTTTCCGCAGCTCCAGACACACCTTGAATCCAGCGCTCAAGTGTAGTTACCACATGTGTGGAGTTGGGCAAGAAAAAGGTAATAAAGTACTTTGGAAAGTCATCTAGATGCTGCAAAAGCACACTTAAAGTAACAGTGGAGTTAGCATGCTAATATACATGTTCACACTTCACCTTTGCACCCTCACAGATATTCACTGATCTTGTGCAGAATTCCTTTGCATGAAGTTTTTCTCTTTTTTCATTACCATGTTGACAGGATTACCCTTCCCTAAGAGAAGAACAGCTGTAAGGCCTTTCTGTTGGTGACAGCTAGGAGAAAAATACTGGATACTTATGTAATGCTAGACGCCCAACAGTCCCTCAAATGAGGCAAACTTGGAATGAAAGTAAAGGTCGAGAACCTGACAAAAGCAAGCACTGATGACCTGCTGGCAATACACAGAACGTGCTGTTTTCATGAATTCCATTGTTGTAAGAGTTGCAACCAAACAATTGTTTTTGTTTTGCAAGTTGTGGCCTATTTCATAATCTATTCAATGGTGCAAGAGAAAAAGAGGTCCAGGCATTCTGCGTACAGAAATGTATTTTTCTCTTGACAAATCCATTCAAAGAGTTTTTGCCTGTTTGATCTAGTCTTGAATGGATGAAGGTATTACCTAAATTCATTTGCTAAGTTTATCTTTTGATCGGCTTGGAATTCAATTTTTTGCTGGATAAAAATTTTAAATACGGATTAAAAATTTAAAATATTTAAACTTTTATTCTGCAATTTTCTCTTGTATAAAAATCCTCCAGTCTTGTTTAACTCATGAGCCATTCAAGAGTTATGCAGAAGCAGCATTTAAAAACTGACAGCGTCTCATGCAATATAAGAAAGGCTGAGGTTCTGGACATGTGAACCTTAGCCACTGCTGCTCAGAAATTGTCATTTGGGTTGTACAAATCTAAATTTGTGATGTACACAATGGCTAGAGCATGTCTTATGGCACAGTGACAAAGCCCAGACACATAAGGCATCTGGCACACTTGTGTGCAACTGTGTAATTAGCTAAGATTTCCCACTGTTCCTACCTCTGACAGGACTGAAATATGAAAACTGTGAAAATAGCTGTATACTTACTGTCGTGAGCAAAGTATTCAGACTGCAGAGTCAAAGAATTAAGCGGACTGGAACTGTCACAGTGATTGGTAGTGAGATAGCGAGAAGCAACTCGGATAAAGAAGTCTGCATCCTGCCAGTTCTATGACTGAATTAATATTTAAAATCTGATGTTTCAGGTAAAAAGAGAGAACTCGACTTGGAGAATTCAAAATAGGACACTCTGCTCTTCAACATTCAGAGCAACCACAGGAAGTTAAAGCCATGATGTTCAGAACCAGCTGTTGCTTTTGGATACCCCAAAATTTTCAGTTTATTAAAAGAGGCTCTCTTTCAGGAATTCTCAATTCTTCACATTTTGGACGAACTCTTCAGGAGCAACAGGAGACAAGAGACTTGGAATTTGATGAACAAATTGATTTATAGCAAGTAATTCCTTTAATTTCCCCTCTCCTTCCCAAATGAAAAATCCTGTAAAAGTAGTCTAGGCATTTTAGCAACAATACAGAATAATTTCATTGCAAATCCACATAGTATAGGATTAATACTTGAAAACTGGCCCATCTTTTAAATCAAGAGAAATAAAGTTAATCATTCTGAGCCTAGATTAAATATTTTTTTAAAGTTCCGTACAGACAATAGTTTAATATTCCCTTCTCCTTTCCATCTTCCCTGAAGATCTTGTTAGCTGTTTAAGACAAGTCTGAGGCTATGTCAAAGCGAAAGATAAACACAATGAATATGAAGTTACAGTAAATAAAACACTTGGTTTTCATACCCAGAAGAGTCAAAAATAATGAAAACAAGAAATTCAAACTGGTGCTGCGTCAACATGTGAGCTGGCCAAGTAACTAAAAATACATTTAAGAAACAGAAAATGTGACTGAAAAAGGTTTTATTGCAGACTTTTAAACATGAGAGGTAAAGATAACTATTCCATGTACAACTGAGAAAGTTCATTCAAAACAGCCAGTTACGAATGTGAGGTTCTGCCACAGCAATAACCCCTACATTGCTTTCCCTACAAGATTTCTTCCTTCTTCCTACACTAATATTTCCTAGCGGAAAAAGTAAAGGGAATCACAGAATCACAGAATGGTTGATGGTTGGAAGGGACCTCTAGAGATCATCTAGTGCAACCCCCCTGCACACACAGGGTCACCTAAAGCACATGACACACAGTGGCATCCAGGCGGGTTTGGAAGATCTCCAGAGGAGACTCCACAGCCTCTCTGGGCTGTGCCAGGGCTTTCCTCACAGGAAAGAAGTTCCTCCTCACACGGAGATGAAACCTCCTCTGCCTCAGCTTAAAACCATTGCCCCTTGTCCTATCACCAGCCACTATGGAGAACAGTTTGGCCCCCTTCTCCCTACAATCTTTCCTCATGAATTTGTATATATTGATTAGATCCCGTCTCATCCTTCTCTGCTCTAGGCTAAACAGGCCCAGCTCCTTTAACCTCTCCTCATATGGTAGGTCCTCCAGTCCCTTGATCCTCTTGGTCACTTGTCGCTGAACCCTCTCTAGGAGCTCCATGTCCCTCCTAGTAGGGACATTTTCCTAGTAAGGAAAGAGCCTACTAGCTTCTTTCAGCACCTGCTATTCTTTTTATGGGGGGCCTCGTTTAAACTAAGAATTTGCACAAAAAGACTTGTTGCCTCATCCCACACAAGGGGTGGGAATAATAAAAGAGTGTCACTCCACAGTTACTGATTTTAAATGTACTAAATGGCTGACAGAGGAGCAAGTTCCCCTGTACACTTCAGTATAAACATGGCAGGTCTTCAGGCATCTCATGGCATCAATGTGTCTGAAGAGGTCTTCTGGTAGCCACAGTCCCTGTGTCAGCTTAGCTTTGTTTTGTGTAAATGTATTTTAAATAATTAATGGTATTTCTGGATATGTAAGTTGGCTCACTGGCAAAATAAAGGGTTGTTTCGTTTTGTTTTGCCAAAAATCAAATCTATCCTGATTTTAAGCAGACGTGTTGCCTTGCAAAACAAGTAATTGCTAACAAATCCCTAATGACAATTTGCAGGAAAAATGTCAAGATAATTAAAGTGAACATCAAATTTTCCTGTGTCTTAGAACACAAGAGCTACAAAAAATGTCTGCAGATGAGCAACTTGTATTTGAATTACAGGCTTAATAGTTTAAAATAAAACAGAACACTGAACATGAGATGTTCTCAGAGAATAGCTTGCAGAAGGGCACTGGATAGCCATGACCTAATCAGATTTTCAAATGCCATACTGGAGTGGAAATAAACTCACTCGCTTCAAAGGAACCCCCTTCAATAGTGCACTGGAGGAAGAAAAAGCTACTTTCAGCTATATAGCAGAAGGAACATTTAACAGATAGCATTTTATTTCACAGACTGCTAAAATGAAAAATACATTGAAGTCCTACTTAAATCTCTCTTTGCCCAGAAATGTTTTTGAAGCCAGGGATTCAAATTCCCCCTTCCTTGGGCTGTTTCTGTCATTTTCTCCTATTTGCCAAGACAAGTTTTTATTTTATTTATTTAGTTATTATTTAAGGAAGAACTAACTCAAATTCTGTACAGAATGATAGAGTAACCCTAATTTTCTCAAATAATATTGAGTTAGAATATGCCACCTCTTGCAATTTCTTTAACATCCTAAGCGCTTTCTCCAAATAGTATCCCAGGCACAGTAAAATACCTTTTAATATGAGTGTGTGGGTGCAATTTGTAAGCTGGATTGTTTAGTCTCTCTAGGTTAACATAGCTCAAGAGTGGATATTAATTACCTGAGAGGATTCTTTTTTACCTCTGGCAAGTCTCTTTACATCTATCTTAAGCTGAGGTCTGTGCTCAACTGCCCTGTTCTTGATCTGCTTTGTATCTCAGTTTTGGAGCTCAATACATCATTTCATATTATGACAGCATTGCCTAGAAATATACCTGGAAGACATACTAATTTCACTAGCCAAAAGTGTTACTAGAACAGAGTCCATGACTTTGATATCTTTCTCTATTCTGCATCTGGATACAAAAATATTTGAGATGGCTTAATAACTGGAAAAAAAAAAAAAAAAGTTGTTTTGAACTTTCTATTGAACAACTCTGCTCTTCTTCAAGGAAGAGGTTTTTTATTTTTGGCGTACATAAACAAGTTTGATCAGTTCATTTTCCTGCAAATAAGCCAGGAAGCTTTAGTGACTGTCAGATGGCTGAGGGTTCATGGAAATTGTGTGTTTTGCTGGGCTCCTTGATGCCTTCCTGGAGAGAAGTAATATCTATCCAGAAGATTGCACCTTTTTTTCTGTCTAACAAGGGCATGTGTACTGGTGTGCAGGTATTAAAGCTCTTTTACAGTCATTTGGGAGGATGCAATGCAACGTATAAGTTAGAAGGTAATTTCAGGTAGTTCAGCAGTTAGCAGATTGTCTTTCATAAAAGGGGGCTGCAGCACAGCATAACACAGCAGATACTTATTCCGTATAAAAAGCAAGTTGTCAATGCAGAGGAGGACACTAGAACTTCCTGCTTTTCTGCCTATTTCCATCATTGGGAACTACTAATATTACAGGGCCAAGGGGCCCGGGGAAATGGCTAGAAGCAACTGCAGTGCCAATTTGCAGGAAAAAATGAGAGTTTCCAGCGATTTGTTAGCCAAGGTAGCGAGCGTATCACTGGCTGCTGTGCAAGTCAGCTTGGCTCATTCCCTCCTTCCAAATATTCTCACCTCCTGGCTTTTCCAGTTGTCTTATTTCCTGTGAGCACGACTAACACTAAATTTATCATGAGGGCCCTGCCCCTGTTGTTCGGTTGCTACTTCAATGCTTATCTTATGCTATTTGTTAAAGTATCGTATGCTAGGGAAGTTTTGGGGGTTTTTTTAAGCCTATTAAAAGAGTCAAGTGATAATTGCTCTAGGTGGCCACGTACAAATTTTGATCTTGGATGCTGTGTTAAGCTGTGTGAAAGAGGGAAAAAACAGGAGAGTGCAAAAAGAGGGAGGGAAGACAGACAAAGAAGGATGCAATAGGGAGGGAAAAAACCAGAAATTGGATGAGAAAGCAGGGAGAGAAGATGGAGGCTCTGGTGGCTGCAGTCAGGAGGGGGACCGGCGAGTTTACGTCTGGCTCAGCACTGCCTGTACACCCAGGAGGAGGTGGGTTCTCCTGGGGCAGACTGGGTTCTCCAGAGCAGCTCTTCCCTCTGCACAGACAGCAGGCATGCCTGTTAACAGAATGGCAAATCCTACAGCAAAACATCAAGATGAAAATAATCTTGTGCTTTTTAGGTACTGAATTAACACAGATGAGTTAACAAAGGTCTGTTTTTTAAACTGGGGAAGAGAATAAATACATTTTTCTACCCTTTTATAACTGTGAGGACAAGCAGAAAATGCTTCCAAAATTGATACCATACGTGCAAATTAAAAATAGGCTGCGAGCCAAATCCTCCTCTTCAGTTTCACTGGTGGAGCCACAGAACAACGTTAGAGCAACAGAGAAAAGAATTTGACCCTTTGACTGCTGCATCCAATGCAGCTCACTTCTCACTTGGCTTGGGGGCCTCCCTCGTAAATGCTACGAATAGCTCTGTGCTCTAAAATGTATTAGCTTGCTGCTAGGACAGTTATGTCCTGACATTCTCAGCTGGCACCCTTGGCATCGATACCAACTGTAGGCATACCAGATTATTGCTATTGAAGCAAGATGCCCCAGCTCATCAGCACATGAATATGTACAGTGATCTCATGTGAAACCTAGGATAAAAGCAGAAACTTTGGTATCAATTACCCATTTTGCTTGTTGCCGATTTTCCCCTAGGGCAATAATCATTTTTTCCAACACTGAAAATTCTTCAAAATTACAGGTAAATAAATTAAAAAATTACAAAAATTAAAATTACGTTTAGGTAACGTTTTTTAACCATGGGCTCAAGCATGAAATGTGCTACCTGTCATTTTCAAAGTCAGTCTGTTCAAATATTACGGTTTATTTTCTTTTCACAAGTGGTAAAGATACATATATATTTAATAACAAAAACTTATAGCTGCATATTGTGTATAGGAACATGAGTTCCCCAGCAGAAAATTCTACAGTAATTTGAGATAAAGGTAAACCTTTGGATGCCAACCTATTCTTCTACTATATGCTCTATACACTCCAGATAAATACCTTACAAACAGTAACACTGCTAAAGCCAGCAATTGAAAGTTTGTTTTTGTTTTTTAAAAGCCTGACATTTAACTTTGATTAATCCCTTGACGCATTAGGATGCAGAGCTATCGAAAGGGCATGAGCCCAGGCATCCTAAAGAAAATCAGCAATGTCTCTTACTGAGATATCAGAGCCTAGAGTTCAGTTTTGGGGTGACAAATCCAAGAACTTAGGAAAGAAAAGAAGGAAAGAGTTCCTCAGCACTCCAATGTTAACCCTTTGTCTGAACTGTACCCATTGTGACCTTATTCATCTCCTTTTCTCAGCGCTCCCTGCCCTCCAGACCCTACCCTTTCTTCACTGGCTCCCGCACTCCTCAGCAGACCCGTGGTAGCCAGTGATTGGAACTGCTCTTCCCCCACCAGCTGTGCTCCCCTCTTTCTCCTGAGCCAGGCCTTTTCACTCTCCCAAGGCCACGTAACCTCTTTCCCAGCCCTCCTAGCTGGCAGCATATGAAGCATGTGGTATCTAGATGTCCCCGAGCACAGATCTTGCAGAAAGCACGGGCAGCAGCTGCCTTCTGAAGCTCAACTTCCCAGAGTTAGCCCGGCCAAAAAGGCAGTGCAGGACAAGTAAAGCCTCCACTGACACACAGTTTTATCCAAGGCTCAGAAAAACTGGTACCTGCTCTTCCAGATATGGCAAAAGACAGATCCCAGCTGAAAAAAAAAGATCATCCTTATTTTAATGTATTGTAATGTTTATTTTTTCATAGCTTTCTCTCTCAGAAAGGTGCAGATGAGGCACTTAGGGACATGGTTTGGCAGGCAGGGTGGTGGTGGGTTTGCGGACGGACTTGATGATCTTGAAGGTCTTTTACAACCATAATGATTCTGTGACTCTATTTTTAAAGTGATCTCGCAAATTCTGAAACAAAGCACCAAGTTGGAAAGCCTGATATCAATTTTTTGGGGACAGGAGAAAGAGGAGGATCAGAGGGGGATAGGGTGGATTAGGAGGCAAATATATACATAACAAAATCTTAGAGGTTAAACTCAAGTAAATACCAACAACTATAGTGCCTCGACCTATGCTATACAATAGAGGGGATAGGACAATCTGGCAAAAGACATTCCTCAACAAACTTCAGAATGAATAGTGATGCTTGGGAGTGTTGAGAGAAACAGTATGCGTGTGGCACGTTAAGCAGCCAGACACTGCTGTGGGCACTGCACTTAATTAGCGTTCCCACATTTGGGTCTGCTCTACCCAGCTCCAGGACCCTTCTCTCACGTGGGAGACTATAACGAAATGAAGCACGGGAGCACTCGTGTTGTATCGATACAGTGCTGAGGTTCTGTCTTCCCCTATAATGAATCTGAAAAAAGTTGCTGTATCATCATATCACCATGGAAGAAAGGCAAAACATTTCATGGTTCTTAATAGTATCCCTCTTTGGACTCTTTCTGTACGAGATAAAGTATTATGATCTCAATATATCCTAATGTAACCAAATTAATTTTACAAATCTGAGCTTTGATTGTTTCCAAAAAGCCACACGTTTAAAACGTCACATTAAGCTAACAGCAAGGCAAAGGAAACTTGTAATGGGTACTTGTAACTATACAAATAGGGATTAAATCATATGCTAGTAATGCTTAAAGCAGATCATTAATGATTTAATACTAGCATCTAGTGCCCAAGACTTTCATAGGATATGGTTAAAATAACCTGATTTTAGACTATCTGAACAGTCTCTCTCTCTTTTTTTTTTTCCTAGTTGGTGCTCTTCAGCATCCTTAGAAAACACTACTCCAGATTCAGAGGGAGAAAGCCTGAGCTAGTGTAATGGGTCCAGTTATAGACACTGCAATTAAAGATATTTATAGAGAGGGACAGTGAGAAGGAACAAATAGTTAGAAAATGTGACCTATGAGGAAAGACCAAAGGCACGAGATTCATTAGACAGAGAAAAATGGAAGACTTGATCACCTTCAAAAACGTAAAGGGTAAGATAAACTAAGACAGACAGCAGTCTCAGATGCTTACATATGATTAAGATGGGAAAGACAAGGTGAAACAGAGTGAGGAGGGGACTTGAACAAAGCAAGGCAGCCCTGTAAAGAACATAACTCGAGCTTTTTCATCATCAGTCCAGTGCTGTAGCCAGTAACCATAATTTATTCTGTACTCTTTGAGTTATAGGCTCCTAATGGACAGAAGATAATGAGTGATTGTCATTTTACGTACTAAGCAGAGTTTCTCCTGTGGAAATCTTGCTTGAGCCTATTTTATTTTAACACAGTTACCAGTCATTTCTCTTCCAGCTCCTCTTATTCTCATTTAGATTGTGTGCCTCCATCTGTCTATATAATCTCACTTCTTTCCCAATAAAACAGAAGTACAAAGAGCAGCCAAATGCCTAGTTATGAAAAAAAAAGAAAAGAAGGAGATAGGCAAGGGATAAACTAGAAAACATTATAGCTGTCAAGCTTCCCAGAAGCTGGTGATGATCATCCTTCTCTTCCAGCTTTCATCCCCCAGGACAACAGGAACAGTGCTTGTAAATCACAGTGGTGTATATAATGCCAGGTATTTCTCTCCTTATATTTTTGCTAATCGGGTCTGAGTTGCAAGTACTGCAGTTTGAAATTGTAAAATACGTCTGTAGAGATCCTCCTATTAAAAATGGCCCTTGAATAGTTTTAAAAAGGAAGCTGTCTGACCCCGAAGAAGGAAGGTCTGCTCCCCAGTCACAAATTCTTACCTGCAAGTTTGAGGTTGGGTATTGAGGTTGCCTGTAACCCTGTTCATTTTACCACTCTGGTTACTCCAGTTCCTGGACTCTAGTAAGACTAAGCTTGAAATCAAATTCCAGAGCCATGGGATGACAGACACCTTGTCAGAGCACAATCCCCTATTCAGGCACATGACAAAAAGAGCGCCTATATCTCCTCTAACTTCTACAGGAGTCCTGACTGCATTATTTGCAAGAATAAAGCAATTTTCAACAATTCAGCCAAGAGAGTGATATGTGCAACAAAACTGTTGCAAAAACAAAACTCCTGAGCTACATCTCTCTTCTACAATGGCTGATTTTTTAAAATGAAATCAACAAGCTAAGGACAGCATGCTGGACACAATAAAATAGGGATATTATTCAACTAGGCATGCAAAGTATTCCACATCCTGATTCCATGCGTATTCTTTTTAAGTTGTTATAAAACAGCAAAATTGAACCATACGGTGAAATCAACAGTTCCTAGTGCTGGTGGCAGCCCCACAGTGGTGTAGCCCACTCACCCGCTATTCGCCCGGAAAGCCGAGAATCACTGACTGTGATAGCCGACTCCAGCAACCCGCTGCCAGAGAGCGACGCTCCGCGTTGCCGCAATCTCCAGCTGCAGCGCGGGGTGGACAGGGACTCAAGGGTTCAGGAACACAGGAAATAAGGAGGCAGGGAAGAAGGGAGGGGAGAGGAGAAGAGAGGGGGGTTCCGCCGGGCACTCACACTCGCACTCTCTCACCAATCACACTGCCAGAGATAGGCCGCAACCGGGAAGAGAACAGCAGAGACGGAGGTAACATACACAACAGGCAAGAACCGTTTATTGAATGGGAACATGAACTTTTATAACTTTCAGGGAGAAACTGGGGAAAACGACTGGGGGGAAGAGGGACAGCCCTGCCAAAGCCATTGGCTGGGGCTGAGTTCCCACGACCTGATTGGTGGGTGAAAAGAGGACGGGTAAAGACTACAACTCGGGGAACAATCGAGGGGCTTCCAGAACTTTCCATAACACAAGTGTAGTGAGTTAAACAGAACTCAACAAATAAATATAACAAATATAGACAAATATACACAAAACTGATTAGCCCTGTCTTGAGTATACTCGGGGGGCTGTCCTCCTACATCCTAGTCTTATCCTCAAAGTCCTCTCTCCAATAGGTAAAAAACAGATAGGCAATTGATGATATTCAGTTGAAAACCCATATATTTGTCCTCGCATTTGAAAACCAAAGGGTGGAAATAAATGCAAATAAAACTAGAAATCCGAAGACCTAGAAGTTGAAATTTTCTGTCTAATCGTGCAGCAGAATACAAATTTCAATACATAGCAGTTAATGTGGATATAGATTTATAGATAACACATTTGAAATTAAGTTGGCTATTTAGCAAGTCAGTTACTTTCAGTTAGGTGCCAAAAACCATCTATAGGGAGTTAGGATACTCAACCATTTTGAGATCACACTCAGAAATGCAAATTGTGCTGTAAACTAAGCAGGACTCCCTGTTATCATATTTCTTCTCTGAAAAAATACCCTACTCTCATATGCCATATGAAGCAAAAAACCTTGGTTTACTAATAGTGTTGTCCAGAACAAATTTCTCCAAGTGATCTCTTGTTAGGCACTATGTACAGCAGACCAAAATGTAAATCATTGCATTAGGAGTCATGGTTCGGTATAAGCACAGTTTCTGTTGGCGTTCTGGAAACTTTCTTAGACTGCACATGATTAGTGTAAATTAATGATGTATGGAGTCACTTTTTTTAGTATAAAACAAACTCCACTTTAGAGAGAACATCTTTTAACGGATGGAGCTGCCAATAATCAGTTTCTATTCGTGTTGTGTGCAGGCCTAATAATTTTCTCTTTGGGATTGGAAGTATTATGTAAGTGAAAATCATCACTTCATGTCTCAAAATTGTGTCTGACAATAACAATTTTCCCTCTCTCTTCTCACAAAACCGTCACCAGTTTGATGTTTAAGGTCCTTGGGAGCACTAAGAGCATAAATAAACCAATGTGATTTCACAGAAAGGTGAGATTCAACTTTATCTCTGGTCTTGTAGTTGTATGCTGGTTGTATTCTTCTATTAAAGTGCTCTCACAGTGTTCACAAAGCAGAGAGATCACCTCTGTTCAAGGAGAAAGATATTTATCAAAAGACCTGACTTGTCAAACTTTCTGCCCGGAAGAGAAAGCTGATTTCTTGTGTGGAACGCTTATTGGATCAATTTTTCACAGGTATGAGAAACTGCTTAAGATGTAGCCCAGTTTCAGAGGGAACTTGCAGCAGGTAACTGCAGAATAAACATGTCCTGTTCATCTGTCATAGAATGAAAGTCACATGGAGAAACAAAAATGAAAGAAAGAAGAGTATTTGAGAGTTTCATCAAAGACGTTGTACCCTTTGGCAATTCTACCAGACATCTGATCCCAACATGTGCCCGGAATGCCATAGTCTATTGAGATTATAACCACATTAAAAGTGTAACAAAAGAATGAATAAAAAAATAGTCCAGAGCAATATGCGTTTTTTTCTAATACGAAAAGGTACATATTCATGTAGACAATTTAACAGTGTAAATCCAAGATCAAATTCTGTAAAAACAAAACAACTCTCCTCTGAACAACACCACATTTTATTACTTTCCAAAAAAAAATCTTGATATAAACACTTCCCAGCAGTAACAAGCCAGCCAATGCTGAGAGATTCAAACCATGACAAGGTAGTGACGTCAACCAGAAGTGATCATGAATTAATGAAAAAGGAAAGGAGGAGATAATGTCAGTAGGCTTTAGTCACCTAATAATAGAGGAAAACAATCACCATGAGAGTAAAAATATTTCTTTTATTTGATGCTACAAGTAATGTAGATTTATTGTGTCCTCTCTGGACCTGATGTTCAGGAAGTCATAGTGTTCAAAACCAAAAAATACCAGGAATTTTTTGAGTAATTTAGCACCTCCGAAACCAGGCTCTTTCTCTCCTTTCATGATCCAGACAGATTTACTTCCAATGATAGCCTAAAAAATAATATTTGAGCTTGACATCCACTTTCCATCTCCCTTAATTTTGTTTTCTTCTGTGTTGTGAAAGCCGCTGTTGAGTGAGAGCAAGATAAGTTTGAATCCAGTTTAAATTTAATCATGTCATTGTTAATCTCGAATTTAACCCAATCACTATCCAGGAAAAAAAATTTAGTTTTGTCATCGAGACCGGTTCCCAGTGAAAATGGCCTGTCTTGAGTGTCGATACAAGAGGTGGGAGACATGCTCTGCTTGGCTGGTTATCTAAGTCTTTTCACTTTCTCAAACTGCCTGTGCTAGAAGAAGGCAAAGCCAGTAACAGATTTTGGAGAGTTTCTGTCAAGAGAGGTGAAAGAAGAGAGCAGCAAGCTTTCAAGAAAAGGCTTGAGTACGGTTGGGAATCATTGGTGTGTAAGTGCTCTGACCAAAACCTCTCATAAATGTAATTCAGAAATAGCCTGCATGTTCCTCTACAGCTCTCAGCACAAAACCCTGAGGAAAGACAGAAAACATCCCCAACAGCAGAGAAGAGAGAAGGATCCAAACAGACCTGGAGCTTCACCCATAGCTGCAAGACAAAACACAAGAGAAAGTGGGAAGGGGAGCTGCAGAACGGGCACCGTTTCAGACAGCCGCGTAATGGGAAGTGGAAACAGTGAGGGAAGAATAGGGACATTGCATTGTCTGGTGCTAGGAAAGGTAAGCAATGGCCAGGCAAGCAAAGCTCCTTTCATCACTTAAAAATGATCTCAGATCCTGCCTAAATTGCAAGACAGTATTATTCACCCTCTCCATGTAGCTAAGAACTGCTGCTTTGAAACTGAGTTTAAAAGCCTACCATAAGTACCATATCCTTCCATAGTAGTAAAGTGAATCAGGTACCTCAGGATGTCCACACAGTTTGGGGCATTTCCAACTCACTGAATTCAGACAAGAAACCCAAACCCAGATCACTAGCAAGTGAGGAAGGAAAAAAAATTATATATATATATTTAAGCCGAGGCTGGAGGAAGGCAGAGGGCAACTCCAGGGGGATGTTCCCACTCGAGAGGGGCTGTGCGGACGGTGCGAGCTCCCTCAGCCCGGGAGCGGCAGCAACTCGCGACAGCTCCTCCCCTGCGCCCTGTAAAGTAAAATCGCCGTCTGCTTCCTCCTCGGCCTCGCTGATTTACACACGGGTAACCCGAGAGCTGTCAGGCTTCGTTGCGAATAACGAGGCCCTGACGGAGGGGGCAGTTTCCCGTGTCTCTTTCGGGGGGCGCAGCTGCCAATCAGCCTCGGCCACTTGCAGGACTGGAGGCGCTACCCGACTCTTAGGCAATATGTTTTGGATAAATTTCAATCATCCCTGCTGCTGACTCAGTGCTTACTTCTCCGCTTACACCGTGTTCAGTCGCCCGCCCGCTTCTGCACGCGCAGCCCTCACATATGGCCTGAATTATACCTTCAGTTGCAGGCAGGACTTAAATCATCTCGCTTGCCCAGCAGCCTGTCAGGCACTGGCCACCGAAATGAACCACCTGCTGGGGCCAAGATCACACCTGAGAACATCAGGTTACACCATAGGGGTAAAAGGGCCAAGCAGACATCATACCTCCCCATGGCAAGCACCAAGGGAACAGCAGAAGTGAAATGATGGCTCTATGCATCAAGAGCCAGCTTGCTTGGGAGCCACCTAGCTTTGCTCTAGGCAGGCCTTTTTCTTTTCTTTTTTTTTCCCCTTTTGCCTCCGTCTCTCCCCTCTCTCTTAGGCAACTCTCTACCTCAGGAATAGGCAAAGAAGCAAACAGTTGCATGGTTTTGAATTGCGGATCTGTTACCTAAGGGAAGCACCAGCAAAGGGACGTAAGAATATTTTGGGCAGGGAAAAGGGAAGATAAGAGTCTGTGCCCTCTCGTTAAATGAGCAGGCAAAGGAAGATGCACACTGGCATGCATTAAGCAAATATGTTGTAGAAGCACTAACGAGAATTGCTGGCAACAGTCTGGGGAGTTATTTTGCTATTTTAAGGCAAAAAAAAAAAAAAACAAAAGCAAGTGTTCTGTAACACTAGCAGTAAAACAAAAGGCTGAATTCAGTCAAACAGTTTAGAAGTGAGTAAAGGTAAAAAACATCTTTATCCTGCTGCCTGACTCACAGGAGAATTCTTTACCCATTTAAACAACCACACGTGCCAGAATCCTGCTCGGTAAGTCAAAGAACACTCCTGGAATAGGTCCAGTTGCTGTTAGGAGCATTTTTTCTAGTTACCATCGGGTATGCTCAGAGAGGCAATACTGGCATTCACCATCTTCTGCCTGCGGCTCTCACATCAGCAACAGCACAACACATGCTTAAACCTAACTAATAAATAAGCAACACATCCTAAGGAAGGTGCTTCCTAAGTTAATCATAGAATCCTTAAGGTTGTAGGGGACCTTTGGAGATCATCTAGTCCAACCTCCTTGCATGCACAGGGTCACCTAGAGCATGTAGCACAGGATTGAGTCCAAGCAGGTTTTGAAGATCTCCAGAGAAGGAGACTCCACAACCTCTCCTGGTAACCTGTTTTAGTGCTCTATCACCCTCACTGTCAAGAACGACAGTTGATTAAGTGGAAATCCATAAACTATCATAGGAAGATTGGGACTCATCCCTCCAAAATAGTCCAACTAAGCCTAGTAAGAACATACAAGTGTCCTGTGGAAAGACCCAGGAAAGCCTCAGGCTGTAGCTGCTGGTTGTTCGCAGTGCAGCAAACAGATGTACTTGATGGTAGAAACACGCTCTTACCCACAGCCCAAGTAGCAGCTCCTAATACAGCAAAAGCTCTTGGAGGAAGACATTTGCCTCTTCCTCAAGGTCACATCCTCCAGGCAGAAATCGCCCATAGGTGAGCTTGCCCACAGCTCACCGCTGATGGGGTTGGTCATTTAAACTAGGTTCTAGTATGGGACATCACAGTTTCAGTCAGAAGGCCCAGGACTTCAGAGAAATGCTTTTAGTTTAGTAATTTAGTTCAAGAGAGTTTGTTCACTCTCCTCAGTTCCTGTGTAGGCGAGGGGAGGCAACCAGAGCCACCACAAACCTAGCTATGAGCTAAAAATCATGAAAAGACTCAAGCAGTAATGCTTTCCTCTAGAAAGCTAATCCTGGGCACAGAGAATAACGGCTTTGGAGGTGGAACGGTCTAATTTCCTATCTGAGAGGATCTATCAATTAGTAGGGCAAGGGTTGCCAGCTCCACGAATGAATCTAAGGATCTGCAAATGTGCTCTACTGGCAAAATTTGCAGACGTAGTATATCCCAGAAGCTTTGAGATTTGCTACACCCAGTCTCGGATTTGATCTTCTATTTATAGATTATCTAATGTTTGTGGCTGGTTTAATTTTGGCAGCCTCTTAATTAAATATGTTCAGTGTTTTATAGAGCTTAGCAGCAGGAACCCAGACTCCTGAGATGAGTTTTGCGAAGGCTGGAATAGTCTCGTGCGTGCAGAGATAAGGAGATGATAGTTCAGAGACAGAGGCTCACGTTCTGTAAACAGCTGATTGCTGAGACTCTGTTTCAAGAGTGTCTGTTATCACAGCAACATTCAAATCAAGTCAAAACGCTTGTGTTATCTTTTCAGTTTCCTTCAGACTAAATAATTTTCAGTCACTGCTCTACTTGGAATGAAACTAAACATTAAACAAGTTAATCTTCATCTTACCGTGCTGTAAAGCAGCTTTCCTTTATAAAAACATAAGCTACTTAAATAAAGTAGTCAATTGAATACTGTGTTGGCATTTCCGCATTCTTTTGCCACGTCTCTAAAAGCCTGTGGTTTTATAAAATGTCAATGACATGCTAAACGAGTAATAACATCAAAACATCATCTCATGTTAACATCTTTCCAGTGCCGCTTCTTGTTCATCTCAATAGGAAATTCTGCTTAGATATTGAGGGTATCAGTTTGGTCCAAAGTATTCAGTAAATTGCTCTATCTGAGTCACATCCATCTTCTCTGGCCGTAAGAAAATGTTTCAGAGATTGAGTATGTTTAATAGCAGAGAGAAGCAAGATGGTGACAAGGAGGTGGCCCTCAGACGCATGTGATGCAGAAAGTATCTCATCCTCTTGAGGAATCAGCTAAGCCTCTAAGATAGTTCAGCTCAGCTGTACTTTATCAAGTCCTCGAGAGGAAAAAAAAGGTCTTGACAAGAGGGGTACTCTGGTGATGGTGCCCTAAGCTCTGTTAATCTGCCTCTCCACCCGTCCTGCGCTAAGTCACCATGGCAGCTCCACTTCATCTGCTCCAGGGATTGCCTATGGTAAACAGAAGGAAACCCAGACCTAATCATTGTGGCACCATCTGTGAGTTCGTTATGGAACAGCATTCTGCTAATATAATTACGTTTTTACAAAAAGATAGTGTGCATTAGACAGACCAAATCCATTTAAATTATCCATCTTGTAGGCTACTTACACGGCTAAGGCAGGTCCAGACCTGGCCTGTGAGCTAATGCTGCCCTAATTTACCACTGTCTTAGAGCTACCTTATCTCCCACTATCCCCCAAAAGCCTGTGTTTCTTACTGTCCTCAGGCTCTCAGCAGCAAAGTAACACTCTTCCCACCTGTAAATAGGGTCTAAGACCCCAGCCGGCTCAGTAGAACTGGGGATCCAAGATTGCTGTCTGCTGCTTAAGAGCCAAAGAGCCAAAAGAGAAGAACACAAGAGAAAGGCCCAGAGCAGCTCTCAGGCTACACTATGCCACTAGTCACTCTAGTGCTTACACTACCAAAGTCCAGAAGACCAAGTGAGGAAAAGATTCTAAGAAAAGCTAAGGTAAAAATTGCATACCTTCAGATTCGCAAGTTTTCTTCAGGTCTGAAAAAGAATCTGCTGTTTTAATATCTGGTACAAAGTAAAGTTGAAACATAATCATTCTTAATATAATTGCTAAGAGGATCCTTTTGCGTAATTTCCTTTTTTATTTAACCTGTGCAAGAGTTGTCATCCAAATAGATTGAGGCAAAATGCAGTATCACGTTAGGCATACTCATATCCTTCCATGATCTTAATTAAAGACGGCAAGCACTAATGATTCAATAGACGAATGAACTTTTATGTCCTGACTCAGCTGTGTAGTTAATTCATCCCAGCCTTGCCCATTTCACTCTCTGCCACATGACATACATTTCAGCTTTTTCTTCTTGGTACTGAACTTAAAGTTGCATTAAACCCCACCAAATCATTCCTGTGCAAAATTTCTTTAAGATTGTCCATAAACACCCCTTTACTATGCCATTGATACTTCATGTCCTGGAGAGTTGTTTAAGACACAATAGCACCATCTACTGTGATCTACCTCTGTGAAAACCTAGAATGTCTTTAAAATTATGTTAGAAAAATTGCATATTTAGCTGATATAAGCAGTATGTTATTCTGGAATATTAGCAACACTCTACTGACTAGGAAGAGGGCAAAAAAGTCTTACATTAACTGTTAAACTTTAGCAATGGTTGCTGCTTTTCTTGAATGTGGGGAAATCACTACCCTCATCTCACTGCCCAGGGTTAAAAACAAAACTGATCTCATATAAATGAGATACTGTAGGTCATATGATTAACTTGTATTAATGCACATACATTTTTTAAAAAAAGGTGGGCCAATGCTGTTGTTTCATCTTATGTGTGTAAAGGAGTGTCTCACTGAGATACAGAAACAATTGAGAAATAATTCCTTGCAAGTGAATAATTAAACAACACTTTTTGGTTTGAATCCGTTTGTTAGCAAACTAGATCCAGGATATGATGCTAAAGTGTCTGAAATCTACCCATCAGGAGGCATTTAGCCCTTGATACTGTGTTAGCTTATTATTTAACATTTTTTTCATCACCTTTTCATGATGAAATTCTCTCTCCTGTCTCTATTATATAAACAACCACAAATGTGGCAAGGCAGTCTTATAGCTTTTCTAAATCTCCTGTATATTATTTTCAGGCACCCATCTTAATATGCCTTGACACTGTCTTTTGGAGCCAGTGCCTAAAACCGCATACACTGCCTGGCTAACTGCCTGGATGAGTTGCTTAAATCCGCCGTATAAAAGACTACAGACATTGAGATTCTGTCTCACTTAAACAAATAAATACAGTCTGCTTTGTAGAAAGTAGACCCTGTGTACTTCCTCTCCCTCTTTTTGTTCCATCCTGTGCAATGGGATCTAGAGACTGACTAAAGAAATAAGTCTTTGAAAAGGTTTTGAAGGAGATAAAGCTGGTTTCATACCTATGGCTGGTTCCACGGAGCTTTGCCATTGCTCTTGGGATGTTCTGCTCACCTGAGGCTATGGCAATAAATTGACATAGTGTGTCCACCTTTTAATCAAACAGTTAAAGTAGATTTACAAAAAGGAAACCTAGGCCAGCTGCTTTTGTGTTTGTAAAACATGTTGTTGGCATTTAACTGGACCTTGGATAATGTCAGATGCAAAACTGACATTTTCAACATTTCAACACCCAATCTCACACCACTGTCTCACCTAGATTTAAAAAAGAGTTGGGGTTTGGACCTGGATTTTAAGTATCAGTTCATGTTAATTAAGTAGCACATAGCCAGAATGACACCAAATATCCCTGTAGTTTCATAAACGTTTTGCTCTTCCTGGAGGAGGGGAGCTGTTGGAGGGACCTACAAGCAGCCTTCTCACAGAGATAGAAACTAACCACTATTCTCTGTTCAAATTTATATTGAGCTGCTAGCATAGTACAACAGGGGACTGCATGTACGCTTCAGACACGTAACATCAGAAGGAAGACACGAGCGCTAGAACTGATGCCAATGACTCTTATCTAATAACCGACCATCAGCAGAAGTCCATAGCAATGGATTCAGTAGGGTACAAGCATAGGGAGGGACAGTTACCTCTGTACTGCCTGTCTCTGGAAACACTTCAGCACCTGTTTGTCTTTATGGGGGCCTGATTTAGTGAAATGAAACTAAAAACAAACAAACAAAGAATCAGAAATCCTCTGATATACCCGTGCCCACCAATCCAGCAACATTAGCAGACCTTACTTTGCAACACTAGATGTGAACAACTAAGATAAAAACAACTGATTTTGATAAAAAGCATCCTAATGATAGGAATAAAAATTTTATATTAACTGTATTCTGCAATGAAGTCTAATTCTGCAGGTCTGAAATATCTGTAATTACTGCTGCAGATTTCAACAGGGTCAGGAGCAGCCCCTTGGACTGCTAAGGTCAGTGTTTAAAAGAACAGGACCACTCCTCAACAAGTTTTCTTTGTTGATGGCAGAGGAAATTTGAGTACAGCCGGAGTAATATTTCTCTTTCTGTTCACCTGCAATCACTCAAACATGCTCTTATAATTTAATTAGCAATATTTTTTGTGCAGGTCACATGGTCATACCTTAGAAATCCAGGGTGCCAAATAACCCAGTCTGCCAAGTAACTCTGCACTTCCAGTCAAAAAGCATTACCATTTTCACATGAGTGGGCTTCTCAGTGGGTTTCCACACAAATACATCTCGTGCACACAAACTAAGTTGTCTGGCTTACCCCAAATTCACCTCTGGCCCATGTCCCTATCAGTATGCATTCCTTCCTTACGGCCTCCCATCCACTTGTTTCTCCTGATTCTCTCTTTTCTCAGGGATCATGTAAACAGCTCTTGGGAGCAGGGAAAAATCTCTTTGTCCTCTGTTTGCGCAGACCCCTCATCCACAAGCAGGGCTCTCGAGCACTGCAGCAGCCCAAACCCAAACAAGCAGGCAGTGCAGGCTTGCGCTGGGGTGCGTTATTAGTAATGGAATGTGTTCCTTGGCCACAAACCTGTGCCAGATAACCATCAGGCTTTGTACTTATATAATTATGTGCACACAACTGATCCAAGCTGAATATCTGCTTTAAAAATATCTTTCAAGGCCATTTTCAAACTTTTTTTTCCAATTTCACAGGAGCAAGGGCATCTAAGAAAGCATAATCTTTGCAACTGCATGGTTATCCAAGTCATTTAAATGCACAACTTTTTTTTTTTTTTTTTTTTTTTTTCCTTACTGCATCCTGTCTGCAGGCTCATTAGGAACACTTAGAGATAAACATCAGGAAGGTGAACATGAGCATTTTATGCATGCAAAAATCTGAGGCCTTTCAAATTTATTCCTAAGATCCTGAACAGCAGAAAGGTTGAGAAGTCACTCCATGTATGCTGGTTAGTGCTGAAGTATGCTTTCCATTCCTGAATTAATCTGCCAAAGCTAAGGAAAGGGAGGGAAGATACAAAGTGCTCATTGTTCCTGTTACATTTCCTTCTTGGGTCCATTCATTTTATAATTTGCAGAGAGTATTGTTTTACTTCAGAAACTGTAATACAACTGGGAGGAGAACTTGGACCTTCAGCTCAGCAAGCGAGCTTCACATGCATGAATAGTTCCTGTAATTTCAGTGTAATTTAGCGCAGCTTTAAGCTGAAGCATGACAAGCCATTTTATTAACTGGGATCTTCAAGTACACCTCTCCAATTTTTTGGATCGAGTTCTTCAACATTTTTGCCCTATTCACTCTATCATTTCAGAAGGGAGGTGCTAGCATTACTCAGAAGCTGGGTCTGGCTGAATTCATTAGCGTTATTGCGTCTCCTCCCTCTCCCTCGCTCCTGTGTGCTTGGCATACTGCACAGGAAGGAGCAGAAAATGTGGTGTCTTTATGGTGGGTGAGCAGTGGGAAGAATGGAAACAGCAATAGAATGAAGCTGTCTGGTCTCAATCCTTCTGCCTTTTTTCCTTTGGTTAACACAAAAGAAACATGCCTGTACTTTTTTGTAGGAAGGAAAAAAAATTAATCAATTTTACATATGTAAGGCTCATGGTTGAGAGCTGAGAGGGAAGGGATTCCAACATGGGAGCAGAGCTACAGCAAAGGAAGAGGCAAGAGCCTGAACAACAGAGCAGCAGGAATAAAAAGAATGAGCAAAAGGAAAGAAGCAAAACTTTAGTATTATAAAGGACAGAAAGAAAAGGTAAGACAAGTCTAACCTCCCTGATAGAGGGGATTTAGGAGAACCACACTGTGCCCCTACAGACTGCCGCTGTCAGAGCAGAGCCAATGAGCCCTGCCCGAAGAGCGAGGCAGCACTCAACAAAAGGCAGAATCACTGACACACTCAGATTCCACAGGACCGTAAATTTTGGAAAGACGTTTTCTTTTATTTAATCACGCAGTGACAGATCCCAATAAGCGTAACTGTCAGCACAAGTCAGTCACAGCTATAGCTGTCCTGTGACCGAGCTCCCAAGGCAGAAGATGAGGGAAAAATGAAGAGAGACATTCTAGGTGCAAACAAAGGATAAATTGTTCTTAAGAGCAACAAGAAATTACAGTGAGTAATATCGCAGTCCATTTTCTTAGACAGCCTTAGGAAGCATACTTTACTTTTATTATTGTGGTCAAACAATATCAGTAATTGCTTGAACTCAGGCATGGGCCAGCCAAGTGGCTGCAATGGTTGCTTTTATCCCACAGTAACCAATGCAGCACAGGCCTTTTAGCTGCTGGATGGGCTGCAGATTTCCTCAGACTTCCAGCAGGGGACTTATGTCCCAACCAAAGGAGGTGGGAAGTTCATTCTATATTAAAAGCTTTTGTTCAGCATTCTCTGCAAATTTTTGAAATTCATCATTTTCCATCAAATATATATCCCAATTCAGCTGACCAGTCCACCATCCAGCTGTACCTAAGAACCTTGAAGACAGAGAGGATTTGGCACCATTCTCAGCAGGCAGCTAGCACTCAGTACATTCCTCCCCTACCTGCAGTCCCATATCACACCCAGCCTGGAGACAGGTTGCTGTTCCTGCAAGACTCAAAGCAATCACATCTGTACCACTCTTCTCAGTTTGCATTGGGACCTCATTGCTCAGAGTTGAGAAGACAAGAGGTGGCAGTGAAAAAGGATTGCTGGAATGGAGATGATAGATGCAAAATGCCAACGTCCATCATGGAAACACAGCCACATGAAACGGGTGATTTCCTCTGCAGAACATTGCACAGTCCCTTTCTCTGTCAGCAGCTATCTTCTTCCTTAAACTACAGCGGTTCAAGGGGCAGGAGGATGAAATAAGTCACAGATTTCTAAAAAGTCATCTTAATATCTTTTTCTTCCCCTTGCAAAACTCAATTTATATTTTAGTTTCATCTACACCTCCTCCATCAAAATAGTAACTTTGGCCAAAATATTTTTCTAAAATTAACAGTTAATTCCCAAAATAACATATTTGAAAATACTTCCATGTTTATTATTCTCCTTCCAGGTATTGTCTGACAGTATGAAGAGCTAGACCCACTTGTTTAGGCATGCTTCTAAAGAAAAACAAAGCAGCATTCGAGTTCAATCCACTTTGCCAGAAACCTTCATCCTAGGTTCAATATCAATGTCTGTTTTCTACTTTTAAATGGAGAACCCATTCTCCTGCACAGGATACCTTTTGCCACTGTTTTCAACTTCCAAGTAATTTCTCAGAATAGGGGAAAAATAGACAGGATTATACAAATGTAAATATTTATCCTTAAAAAGATAACTTTAAGCTCTGCACTGATTTTCCATCAGAAAACTAGGGTAACTCATGCCTCAATATGAACTATTACCTACGTTCAGTGACCTCAGTTAAGTACGTAGAAAAGACATCAAACTCTGATTTGACATGATTGCACATGAGGGGACATTTTCAGGAATAAATACAAGGATTTGTTTATTTACTTGCTGTTTCTCAGCTGGAGAAGCTCCCATCTCATATTTGCATATTTGCTCATATTTGCATATTTGCTCATACTTGGTTGTGAGAGCTAAAACACATGATTCTATTTCACAAACAAAAATCCTGATTTTTATTGCCTTGATACGGAGGTTAAGAGTAATTACAAAATACCATGAGCTTCATTGTGGCAAGGTGAGATTGGCCTGATCATTTGTGACACTCCATGAAAATCACAGTAGTTGGGACCTCTGCATCCTGACATAGGAAAGCAAGCTACAAAGTAAGACAGGAAATTACTGCTCCATTCAGTAAATAGCATCGCTTGCTGCAACCTAGACCAAATACCTGTTTTTCTAGGCTGGACGTCCACCACAGAAAAACAAAAACAGATAACAGTGGGTTGTGCGGGGAGATGAAATAAATTTACTATGTGTATGAAGTCTTTCTGTTTAACATTCTAAATCAGCAGCTTAAAAGGCATCCAAGAGCTTCCCTGGGAGAAGTGACAGGCTTTTTGTTAGGCACAGATGCTCTAACACAACCAGGACACCGGTTATGGGGTCATTTCTACTGCAGCAGCCTGGTGCTTTGGGAGTCAAGCAGCTGGAAAGGTGGATCTCCTCTCACTTAGCTGGCCTAGCAACTCCGTCACTGCTCTTAACGTTTGCAATAAAACACAGTGACAGGGCAAAGTCACATCTTCTGAAACTGGACGTCACCGCTGAACTAAAAGCTTCTAATTTATCAGCCAAGCAGCCACCTGCAGGGCCTTAATTTAGGAAGCCTTTTGCTTTATGTTCGTGTCTGTGCACATAAATGCCTTTCCTCTCTGGACAAGAGTCCAATTATGGAGAGCAGAGGGGGAAACAAAGGTAGGGAGAAAGGAAAGGAGAGGAATGGGACTTCATGAAAGCATTCAACAATTTTAAATGAAAATGCTTCTTAAATGTGGAAAAATCACTTTCACTGAGGCTGGAGTCAGAAAATAATAATTTATAAAAGCCCCCCAAAAGGAAATTTGCACATTAGCCTTTCCCCAAGTCCAAAATTCAATAGTGTAGAGCAATAGACTTGGAGCACTGAGCTGGTGTCTAGGGGATCTTTATCTAAGGGAAATTATGAAAATTAATGGAGTTGAGAAACTCTGCATCTGTGCACTACTTTCTCCCTTAAATTTTGGTCTACTGTTTTGGGTTAAGAGCCTAGAAATTTCACGCTTAACTTAGTAGCATTATCAATTTTAAAATGCCAAAGCTTCTGACAGTCTGAGAAACTAATTTTAGTGTCTAAATGTGAACAGACACGCCAGTAGGAAATGAAGTTATGAAAGCAGTTATAGTCCAGTGACTTTCAGAATGTTTATTTAAAGAGGCACACTTACTGTAGATGTAATCATGAAAATTGTGCATAATTTTAAAGGTAGACATCACCTGAAAAAATGAGTTGCAGATTGCAGGACAATGGTGAAATTATTTGATGCCATATGGAGACTATTATGGACTACATCCATAGCACCATAATGCACAAGAGAAAAAAAACACCACAGTGAATTATTTTCCCTTTCACAGATGTAGATAATGTAATAATGGAAGCTGATTTAATTTACAGACTGGCAAACGTTAATCTTTATGAAGTGCTATCATTTTTACTTTTAAGGAGGAAGATATTGAAAGGAAATGTCATCTAAAAATAAAATGCAATAGACAAATGCAATAGCACCTTTACTGTGAGACATAAGCTGATTTTCCTAGATGATGGAAAATGCTTCATAAAACAAAATAAATCATACTTTGATAATACAACTAAGGGTTGTTCAAATATGAGAATTAACAAAATTAAGGGACTAACATAAATTTATTTCACTGACAAAGTGAGCAATCACAGGGAATCCTTTTCTTCAAATACCAGCAGTGCAAATTCATCTCAGGATCTGAGCACCGTATTTGACACTTTTCAGACCTCATTGTTACATTACCAGAAAAAAAAAAAAAAAAAAAAAAGAGAGAGAGAGAGGAAAAAAAGGTTGTTTCCCCCAACCTGGAACTTTTGTAGAAGTAGTATATACTTACGTTCCACAGCATGAGGGTACTTATGCACCAAAATTAACCCTGAAGTTTAAGCTTAGAAGTATTCTTTAGGGCAGTCGTATATCCCACTCTTTTGCTCAGTATGCAGTTCCTAGATACCAAGGATACCGAAGGGAAGAGTGCAAACACACACAAAGTAATTCCAAAGAATACAGTAAATCACAGGGAAATTTTCTTGTTCTAGCGTTTGACAACATATACACTCATAATGCCTAACCCTGAGCAGTTTCTGGGAATACAGCCCCTTCCCAAACAGTGCTGAGAGTCACATTGCCATCTAAGCTAGAAATGACCTCTGCAAAACGGGTAAAGCCAGCGCCCGCTGGCAGGATCAATATCCAGGCGGAACAGAAAAGGCGAGGAGGCCGAAGTAACCGAGAGTGGCAACGCCAAAAAACAAAAAAAGCCTTTGAAGGAAGGCTGGACGCAATTAGGAAAGATCCTTGAAGAGGCGGAGAGTGAGAATTTTCAGCAATGGTCTCAGGTTATTCAGTCTAGAACAGACGTGTGGTTAGCGAGAGACACAGAGGCACATATTGATGCTTTATGGCAATGGAAGTGTTGCCTGTGGCATGGGGAGGGAAAACTTCGGAAGTGAAAGAAGGAATATACATATATGAATTAATGCTTGTGGATTAATCCACAGTATATGAGGCTGGCCACATCTCCAGAGTAGGGAAGGTGCTAGAGTATTTTACAGTATCAGCTCAGAAAATAAACGATGATCAGAGGTAAGCATCCTTTCTGCTGTGTGAGCTCTCAAGGCCAGTGGGTGCCCAAGTAAACCAAGCTTGAAAATTGCTAGATGTAAATCATGAATTGGTAGTAATCTTTGGGGGTAAAAGCAGTAGGAATTCAGTGTGAAATGCTTCTTTCTCACCTCCTTTAGGAAACCTTCCATCCCTTTTGCAAGTGCTGTCAACCAAAATAAGGGCTTGGAATAAAAACAGGTTCTCCTTTGGCCTTAGGTACTCCTTTAGGTGCAGTGCATAAGTATTGACCTTTCACATTAAAAATACCCTAGTAAGCAATAGGACTTCAGTCTTACCTTGCAACAGTGTATTTCTGAAATGCAATTTGCAGCTTCTATTACACTGGAAAAGCTGGCACCAAATGTACCTTAAGAATCCCCAGGAAGAAAACAGGCCTTTCCGCAGTGTCTACAGGCATTATTTATATTATCTCACATTAAATACTCTGATCAAACACTTCAGTTATCAAGTCACTAGCACAGAAAGCCATCTACTTCACAATAATTTACATATGTAAAACTGCCAACTCCCCATACAGATAAATGACAAGAAGTTTTATAAACACAGGGGAAACATAAAGGATGTGAACAGAAGCAGACAATGCAACAAGTCTGTTGGCAAACGCTAAGAAACTCTTAATATTCCCAAGTTCTAATCCTTACAGGAGAATTTTTGGAGACCATTCTCTGTTAGTTCCACCCTGCACCTAACTCCTGAAAACGAGCAGGGAAGGGGGAATAACAGCACCACAGGATTTATTTGTAGAAGAGTCCTGTAGGCAGCTGCAACACTATATGGTCATCTTACTTGACTCTTGCTGAAGTCAGTACAACACATTTCACAATAGCCCTAGCACTTTTGCAGCCAGAACAGATTTTTCTTGCTTTAAGCTTATTTTAACAAAGCTTTATCTTTCCTTAACACTATGTACAATCAAGTCAACACAGGGGCCCACAGAATAAGTTTTAATTCATCTGCGTGGAAGCAGAGGAGGAAGTGAACATTTAACACTAACACCAAATAATAAGGCTGCTGTATACAATCTAGTCGGCTCAGTAGGGAGCTTTTCATGTACAGTTCCTTCAAACCACTGATTACCAAAAGAACCATACAGAAGGGGCATGACCCTACATTCTTTCTTTTATCAGAGGAAAATAAGACATGTACCAAAATCCATTTCTTGACAACCTTCTGAACTTTTGCACTGATTCTTGTGCTTATCTTTGACACATGAAGAAAATGCAGAACACAGAAAATTTTAATTGCCTTGCCAGCATTTGAGTATCTCTACATACATCTCACCTTTTTATGGCCTCTTGGAAGACACGCTGATGGGAAGCACCTACCTTAAAGCTTCTCCTATGAGCCAGTCAAGCCAGACACATGGAGGCAGGTGGAACACAGCTGAAATTAGTGAGCTCCATCAAATATCAGTAGCCACCCTTAAACACAGCAGTACTGGGGCCACCTTATACTTTTTGCAGCTGTGTTGTGAAATGCAAGATGCCCTTCAAGTGTGCTGTATAAACATAATAAAACCTCCTCTTGGACATTTGAAGAAGCAGTTGCTTCATCAGAAGTCACTGCTGACAAGCTGCTAATGCTTCAATAAACATCTGCACCTTGACAGGCCCATCAGAGGTGACCATTAACTTTCTCTCAGGCTCTGCCAACCAGATAAACTCATCCAGCCATCAGGGTTCTCAAAACAGCACAGGCAGAGACCTGGAAAAAAGTATTTCTAGTTCTTTTTAGATGCTGAAGTTCAGTCAACGTATGACATCACGCTGCCTACTAGCCTACTCTATGCTAAGGTATTTCCCTGAATCATTCCCCCCAAACAGCTGCAGCTGTTTTTATGTAAGTTTTTACTAGGGTGGTGCCCTCTTGCCCCCTCTCCCTCCAAAAGGCTTTCTTTCCTTTTATAGAAAGGTCTTGTTGTGGGAAAGTTGAAAAATGAGAATTTAAAGACCAAGCTCCTTCATAGTTGTCAGATTGATTTAGACCTATCCCTTCCTTCTGAAATTTTCATTCTTCTAAACTCCACCATAAAGATTTATGATTCAAACATTTTTTATTTTGATAATTCCTTTTAAAATGGAGTTTATTGGCCAAAAATTATTTCTCATGGTCTGTTAGCACATTGCAAATGCTAAGTAGAGATTTAACCTCTCATTCTTATTACTGGTGTTAAAGACAAAAAGCAAACAAGTGTGTTTAACAGTATACCAAATCATATCAGGTTCATTTTTTTCTTCCATAAAAAATACGCTCGGTTCTTAGCCCATGCCTGCTGTTTTGAGAATGCTTGCTCATTACCACGGAAAGTGCACTTCTCCCTCCGTGTTAAGGGATGCTGGGTAGGTGTGTGTGTTATTACATGTCCTGTACTGACTTGCTGCTCTGGTAAATACAAGGAGTTAGTGCTTGATCTAAATATTAATTATGTGTAGCTCATAAATGACCTTAGGAAGAAAAAAAAAATTCAACAAAACCATGAAATCTCTGTCATAGAAATCAAACAAATACTATGACCTCAGCTCATAAATTTTTTTTCTTTGTTTTCAGTGTGTGCTATATTCAGGGTGGCAGTTCATTTTTTTAGTATTAATTTATGTATTACAGAACGATGGTAGATGACCACCGTCCGTTTTTCATTCAGACACGAGCAACATTTCCAGAGGCCGGCAAACAATACTCATCTCTCATGACAGCTTACAAAATAGCTATGAACATTTTGAAATAAACCTGCCAAAGTATATGAAAATTACAGTATTTACAAAAAAAAAAGGCTACCCTGAATAACAGGAAACTTGTTATTAGCAAGACGCGGAATTTTAAACTCATAAGATGCAATTTTTGGACTTTCCTGGACTTTTAGACTCAAAAATCAGAAGTAAAAGCTGTGGGTTGGATTGGAAACCCTATAAGTCCATAACACAGAATGGTATTCATGATGAACAGATTTATAAGTTCACCCAGCTTTTTGTTGACTCTTAGCGCAGGGAAGACCTGCTGACATACTGAGCCAGAAACTGCTCCTCTGCAGAATTTCCTGACGGGGTTCCGAGCACAGCCTGAGAGTTTCAGATCCTCAGCACCACCTCAAAGCAGAAAAAATGTTCCTGATGGGTAAGAAATAGAGAGATACCAATTCCAGACAGGTACTGTGGAGAACAAAACCCCTCTTTTGTGACTATGGGATGGCCACAGGGTACACGCTTACAGCTGGTTAGTGAGCATGGAGATGGACTCAGCAGACATGTTACTGCTGAGGCGGTAGGGAAGAAGAAAAAGGCAGAGATAAGGAGGGCCTCAGCGAACTGGGGTGGCACCTCCCAGTCAGGGAGGTAATCTGTAGGCGTAATATAAGGAGTGTTGCTATTATCCTCCATCCGTGGCACTGGACACCAGACATGAGCTTTGTTCAAAGAGGAGGTGTGACCTGTTGAAATGAGGCATGAAGCTTAAGTCCTAAGGACAGTCTCAAGGCAGCACTGAATGCATCTGAGGGAAGATTAAGATAGGATTTTTCTCATCCTCCTTTTTTTTTCTTTTTCTTAATGTTTTTCTCCAACTGGTCATAGAATGCTTAAGGTTGGAAGGGACCTCTAGAGATCATCCAGTCCAACCCCCCTACACTGTTCTCTACCTTTTGTACCTAGCTAGGAAAAATATTCCTATGCTGCACATATTCCATTGCCAGCTAAATGTCCAAAGGAAAATTCTTCCCTTTTCCAAGCTCAGTAAATCTGCTAGCAACTGCAGCACTCAGTGTTCGCTTAGTGCCAACATACCAAACACAAATCCTCTTCATTGACTATTTGAGTTTTAATTGATCCTCACTGTGTAACACTAGACTCTGCACATCTCCACTAACCATTCCACATTGCTCTTGCCAGAATCTTGATGACACATTTTCCCAAATCTTCTTTTTCCAACCAATCCCAATAAATGCTAGCAAGCATTCACCTACTGTAATAATTCCACTTTCTTCTTACCCTATTAATTATCAATGGTCTGTAACACTCCAGATACCTTGCATTCCACATTCACCTGTCACATCAGCCTCTTGAAGCATCTGCACCACTGTTGTTCATGGCAAATCACCACTAGTTCCAGACATGCCAGGTCCCGTTAGCTTTAAAAGTAAATCTGCTCAATAAAAAAAGCTCCCCCTACTGCTAAATTTGAGCATTATGAAATTACAGAAAAAAAAAAGTCTGAACTATGAAAAGACACTAAGAATTAGAGCCAAAGCTGTCATTCTGATAATGGTAATAATAGACAATATCCGAGCTAATTTTGTCATGTCTTTCAACAACAAAATCAGAAGCTTCTCAGGCAATTTACACAAATGATTGAAGAGCACAATTAGTAAACAAATGAATAATTTTACCTGGTGAAAGTTTGGTGCTTTCTACAAGCATTTTTTGAACTTGTAATCTTAACAGCAGTTGTCTGTAACAACTACGTATTGAATATATATTGTTTGTCTTACCAAATGAAAGAGTTCAGTCAATCCCATCGATTATACCACGTTGTCTTTCATGTTTAATTTCTTATTCATAGAATCATAGAATATCATAGAATACTTAAGGTTGGAAGAGACCTCTTATTGAAGAGACTAAACAATCTTGTTCTGTATTGGAGAAATACAGAGATGAAGAAGAGTGAAGCAAAGGGCCAGACAACTGGAAACGAACCAAGAGAAAGAAATGAGAGAAAATGAGAAAGAGGGAGAGCAGGGAGGTAAAGACACACAAAAAGCAGGTACGGGAAGAGCACTTTGTAAAAAAAGAAAAAAGAAGAGAAATAGTTAAACAGTTGCAGCCTAGACAGTACAAACAACTTCCCTGTTTCTATAGGGGATTTACACTCGTCACGTTTGATTCCAGAGCCATGAAAACTAAGCAAACCAGTAGATGCAGCCATAATGAGTTTTTTGGTATCTCTATTTCTTATTCCTCTCTAACAAACGTAGGGTTTATTTTTTTTAATTCATTCTTCATCTCTTCTTTATGTAGAAATCTTAAGATCTTGACACGTTGTCTGAAACCTCTACAGATATATGGGTGTTCCAGGCACGCCTATGCAGAAGATAAGGCACATGGCACAATGTATCATCTGGATTTTGGCTGAAATGTCAGATTTACAAATTGAGGAATGATATAAACATTTTGAAGAATCCTCTCAGACCTGATGACAAAATCATGTCTGTTTTCTCCACAGCTACAACAGTTGATCTAGTGAGAAATGTAACTTCTCCTTCTTAGACTTAGATCACCATCATTCTACTCCATAGACTACACAGTCTTTTGTACTCTTGGGTACATCTGGCCTACTTAGAACTCTAATTTTCAAGTCTATTCAAAAACACAGAAGAGAGTTTTGCTATATTTAGCATACATAGGTAGGTAAATAATAAAACTCACTACATTAGAGCTTTTATCAAGCCTCCTCCATCTGTGTATGACATTACAGCGTATGACTGAAATGCTTTGTGTTGGGCAATGTTGGATCCCAGAAATATCAAAGCAAATACATATTAATTAAAAGAACATGCGTTTTTGCATCTGAGATGATAGTAGTTTTTCTTACTTGCCAAAAATAACCCAAACAAAAAGATCAAAGCAACATTACTCATTGTTTATCAATTTAAATTGAAAATACTGGATAAAACTAAAGTTGCTGTAACAGTTATTAGGGGTAGAAATCAAAGGACTTTGATCTAAAAATGGTTCCCCTTCAAAAGCTGAAAAGACTCAGGTGTTCCCAAAGCATACCAATTCATAAACTTCATACTCCATCCAGAAAAGAAAACCAGAAACCAGTAATACATGAACCGGAGCAACAGAAGCTTGCTTCCAGCACAAACATTTTAAAAACACTAGTTCTAAAATCAGACATTCTTGGCTACTGTTAACAGCTTGGTTATTATGTAAAAAGGAGCTTTCATAAAATAGCAATTTTAGGTTTTGGCTTAGAAGAAATCTTAAGTGGCAGAGAAATCTCCCAAACAGTAGTTGAGATCTCTGATACTCACACCCCAAATTCTGCATGTACTCGTGAGCACCAATGAACAGTGCTGCATGTCAGCGGGCAGGCCCGAAAATATAAAGCACTGGGAGAATTTTGAGTGGCGTCCATCAGCTGACGGTTGACTGATGGCTGGGATCGATTGAGTTAATTAATTCATTAGCAAACTTTGCCAATATAAGAAGCACTTGTCCTAGGATTATTTGGCAATTGGTTGTAATGCAGACCCTACCAGAAGTTATAAATCTATTCATTTCTTTATATCTGCAAGAAAAAAGTGATTTTTATTTAACACAATGGTGAATTTCAGAGACAAACTCATACAGCATTAATATAGCTTAGATTTTTTAATTCCACTTTCTGGTAGGAATTATTTTAGTATGGGTATTTTCAGTGATAAAAACATGCTTTTATTTCTGCAATGTACCTGTGTATACATGTGTTAAATAAACAAAAATGCTCTTCTTTTGATGGTATGGTAGAAAGCTGATCTCCACTTGTCTTTCCACTGGGTTTTCCTACATATGTATACAGTAGGAGTTTTCTACAAGACGCTCACCAGATCACTCACAGATGATCTCTATGTGAGCAGTTACTCAACATCTTGCCTTTTATCTTGCTGTTCAATACTTTGCCCTGCACTATATTTACTTCACAGAATGAAAATTTTTGTCTAATACACAATATATTGGATTTCTACGGTATTATTGCTAGAACATGCAAGTGGATCACAAATATTAGTTTGTATTCAAAGACAGCTCCTGTAACGTGGACCTATCCCAACTTTCCAGCTGGGCTACAATGCACAATTACATTAACATGGTAAGTATCAATTAACAAGAAGTGCTCAAATTCTCACCGTTTTTGATACAATGTAGTAACTCAAAATCAAGTAAATAATATTGTGAACAAATAAAATACCACCAGTTTACTTTTACAAGGCTCTGCTCTTGATTCAGTCACAATTCTAATCTCATCTTTGAGGGATTTACAGCTGGACCCAGGTTGGATTATTTTAACCTTCTTAAAGAGCAGCAAGGCACGGTTGCTTAATACAAATTCCTTCCTTCTGTTAAATATAAAGCCAAAGCCTGAGACTGCTAGAATTTTAAGAAAAGAAAAATCATCGTTCTCTTTGTTCCCTGACATTATTTAGTCTTCATCAAGGAAGTTTTAGACCTTTTCTCCACCTCCCCGCTACACACATCTGTCCGAGTCCAGTATCTAGAATGGAAAATTTCAATTCAAACCACTAAAGTTTAAGATAAAAAAAATTGTAGAAAACTAAGAGTAACAATTTAAAAATGGGAAATACTAGGCACCCTAAATTCTGTTATCACCCAGGCTAACAATGTAGCGAGCATGTTAGCTTTCAAATATGCCAAGTAACATGTGTAAATAACTTCATAGCCTTGCCAGTCAATTACAGGCTTTTTTCATAGGCTTGACTGGGAAGTGACCTGAAGGCAGGAGCCTCCTGCCAAGTTGTTTCTGCAATGATAGTGGGATCGAGTTTTGGGGGTGGGTTGGGAATTCTTGTTGTCTTCATCTGAGGACATTTGGCTTCAACACCACGACGCTCTTCAAAAAATATCAAATTTGTGGCGTCTTTATTTGTTACCCTCAACAACCCTTTATCCAGACAAATTGGTTCATTTGATGACAGTATGTGACTTATATAACATAGTGTATTTTATGAACTATGCAGTAACATTAATCTTCAATTTACTTCCTTTTGTAAGAACCTAAAAACTTTGTCCATGCAGAACAGGATGAAACATAGTCAAATGAAACAGAAGGCTCCACAACTTTAACCACAATTTTAGCTATTAAGCATTTCTCCACCAAGATATTCATTGCTCTGGGTGCACACATAAAAACCATATCCAGACATTAGCCCAAATCCGGCAGCTGAGCTCCCCAGACAAAGGCCTGAACATGTGGGTGGGCAGGCAGGGCCAAAGACAAAGCAGGAAATTTCACAGGGAATGGTTAAAAATTCCGTCCTGGGGCTTAGAGACAATTTGTAATTACCGTGGGGTTTACCTCTGTTAAAGAGCTGGTGCTGCTGTACGGTCTCCATGAAATGGAGAAGATTTAAATGTTTTGTAGCAACAGTAAAGCAGTGGTTACTGAGATTGTTTTTACGAGCTACACATAAAATAGCAGGTGCTTTCCAGGTGAAAAGAAACTGCCCGAGTTTCAAAAGGGTCCAGCTGAGTGAGATGTGCTTTAGTCCAACTGCTGTGACATAGAATAGGATAGGATAGATAGACATAAAATTCTGTGTTAGGAAAGGGAAAAAAACCCACATTTGCTGGACATGAGAATAGGTACACATTACAGAAGTTAGCTGTTAGTTCTAAGATATAGCTAAGGACTCGGTATAGCTACACTGTGTATCACCATGCCTTTGAAGCAGCTGAGTCGTGCAGCGGAAAACCAGTCATGCCTCACACACCTTGGAAAGAAATCCCCAGCAAACAGCATGTGGCAAGGCAGGATGGGCAAATGTCTAACTTGCTTCATCATTTTTAATTGGCCACTTTACATCCAAAGTCTCAAGCCACCATTTCGTACCTATCTGAAGTTCATACAACCAAAACACCTTTCCATGTCTAGGGCCTGCAGCAACAGGTTAATTCCCATCCTTTCTTTAGATGGGGATGGTTGTCCCAAAGGCAGTCATCTTTTAAGAGAACAACCCCGGGCACAGGACATCCCCAAAGAAATTGAAGGCTTGAGCTTAGTTCCCTCAAAGTGGGGAGAATCAACACCTTTGTTTCCAGATGCAAGCTTCAAGCCACCAGGCCACAGTGACTGCAAGCAAGAGGGAGCTTGTATCTGGAAATTCAGTGTCAAGAATAGATAGAGGACACAGCCAGGATGGCGCATAATTAGGTTTGTGTACAACTGCGTGATGCAGCAGCTCCTGGAGGGGCTAAAGGGAAGCTTTCCTAACTCCTTCAGCAGGTACCTTGCCTCATAGTACTACTGCACCCAAACTCTGCAAAGAGGTTAGATTTTATGACAAATAAATTTAAAGCACAAGTAAAAGGTAGTTTTTGCATGCTCTCAGAGTACTTATTCAGTCTAAAAAATAAAATAAAAGTAATGAGAGCATACTAAAAACATAGCCTTTGTAGCTTGTGGACATGGAGTTGAGATGTAAGAAGATGCCCTTCCCATTGCCTTGATTGAGATGTGAATACCCCCAGATGCCTTTCACCTACCCACCACAGATCTCATCCTCTCCAGACCCTACCCTACTTTTGTTTTCCCTCTTTTTTCTTTTCTTAAAAAGGTTGCGTGAAAAGCTGTCACTGTCTAACACTCTTGGATGTTAGCTCTGTTGCCTGTATGTTTCCATAGTACGCTGGGAGCTCCACACAGTCGATCTGCCAAGAAATGGCTGCAAAGCAATTTTATGCAGCTCCTGGCACAGTCAGGGTACAATTCACCGAGCAGGCTATTGTCAAATCATGCTAGTGTTCCAGGGCAGGACCACAAAACAGTGAAATTGTGGAGCTTTATAATGATTTAAAGCAATTTGCAATTTTCAGTCTAAAGAGGCCAATAATCTCCACAATATGCAGACTTAAACATCATTAAAAAGCATTATAATGGATCAAGCCTTTCATTTCAAAAATGAAATATTTGACCACCCACCACATATGAGACATCTCATGGCTAAGTTACAATGTGAAATACTATCACATCACTATTTTCCTGGAGAAACAGTGCTGTAGGTGTAGTTGAAGGCAAAAGAAAATTTGCCTGAGACTCTTGGGAGAAGTGAGAGATCCTGCTTTTGGATTTTGCTACCCACAGCTTAGGTTCCCAGAATCTTTATATGGCTCTTACCATTATCTAAGGAAAAAATTAATTAGGACACAAGACCTGGCAAAAATGGCATCTTGACTTGAAGGAAATTTTGCAGACTTTAAGAAAATAAAGATTCTTTGCCTATGACACACGGATGAGGCAAGGCAAATGCAAGCACAAGAAACAATGAAAAACTCCATCTTTTTTTTTAAATATAATCAATTGGCACAATTATATCTGCCTTCTCAGAAAACAACTGCCATAAAAATGTGAACTAAAGAACTAAAGAACTAAAGAACTAAAGAACTAAAGAACTAAAATCAAAGGCTAGAGACCCTGTGTGATTGACTTCTCAGATATATTTGCCTTTACTGTAAATTAAGATAACATACTGTAATCAAATTTCTTCTAAAACAGAGTAATTGTGAGGCAGAAAGACCAATTGATGATCTCATTGCCTAATTGCTAGTGTCTTCCCTCAGAGCAAATGGGAAAGCAAAAACATGCACTGAGCTGTCTAGCATGACCATTGAGAAGCTCAGAGAAAGAGCACATAAGCTGGTCCTCGGGACCCTGCAGAGGCGACTGTAGCTTTTGCTACAAACCACAAAGTCACTAAAAAGTTTCCAGTCAAATATCAAGTCTGAAGGAAAAGTCCCTGCCTCATGAGTACATTGGAAAGAGTGTAGAGATCTGCGGCCAGTACCAAACTTGATGTCCACAACCTTTAAAGTGAACACAAAAATGTTAGGTATTCAGAGCTGAAATGAGCAGAAAAAGATCATCAAGCACAGCTTGTATGTATTTTGGAGATGGACGAGAGGTTGCACAAGGTCCACAGAAACATGATGTCAAGTCTAAAATGGAAATACAGACTCTATTTGAAGAGGGGTGGCTCACTGTTTATACAAGGTGTCCAAATTTCAGTCAATGCAGTTTTGGTTGATTTGGCTGATTTTTGGAAGCCTTCACAATGGGTAAAGAGGGCAGTCCAGAGAAGAGCTTATACAAAAGAACAGAAATGAAAGAAGCTACTGACCCTGGCACATCACCTCTTCGTCAGGAGTTCAAGGACTGATGTCTGGACTACATCTTCTAGACAATCAGTGTGACCCTGAAAAATGCAGGGCTCAGAGGAGGTGGGTACAGAAGAGAATTAAGTAGCTGGGGGCAGTGGGTGAGCTGTCTCCAAACACAAAGAAGTGCGAAACCCACCCTGGAGACATTGTAGAGAGCCTGGCTAAAGGGAAGGAGAAGGTGGAAGAAGACCAGTCTACGCAACTAGGGTTTCTGCACAATATTGTGGCACACATTAAATGGGAAAATAGGGGAAGTAAGAGCCTGCTCTTTCACCTCTTGTTAGCAATGTCTTATATCACACATACATTCCTAGCTGCACAGTACAGTACAGTTTTATCATAGAACAGCATGGAGCTCTCTAACCTCACATACATCAAGATGCTGCATCAAGATGTAGGGCCTTCCTTACTAGCATACTGCTAAAGTACCTGCCAAATAGGTAGTTTGGCACAGTATCACCTGCAAGGGACCTAAGGTGAAGGTTGAAATTGCTGGCTTGAATCATTTACAATAGCTCAGCTGAGATTTTTGTCTGGTAGGACATGCAAACAAACATGAAATAAAGACCATATGCCTAAACTAAAAAAACCAACCCTTCAATTCTTTATTTTACAATCAGGTTGTATTTTACAGCTTTATTAAGATTTATGAATAGTCAATTCTATGTTTATACCCATCGTAAAACTGAGCAACTTATTGTTTTTGTAAATCTAATGTCAAATCTAAGCCAAGAAAAATTAAAATAAAGTGGTTCTAAAAGAATATTGCTATTACACCAAGAGAACAGATAGAAAAATAAAGTGCAAAAATGTGTCTAACATGAAACTTTTCTTTGTTCAGAAAGGTCTGTAGCATCACACAAAGTAAAAATGGAGTTCACAGGTAAGTTTGCCATCTGACCTTCTATTAGGCTTAGAAGCCCTGAGATGCTGCCTTCTGCTTGGCCTCTTTTAAGGATCCCAACTGTGGGGCGCGAGTAGTTATCCTGACCTCCTTCCGTTTGTGTCTTTATGGGAAATAAAATTTATCACCGGTAGCTACAACGAATTCAAGAACTCAAGCCCTTAGAAAACAGTCTGTTCTGTGGTTAGCCGTGAGGCTTGGAAAAAGGGAAAGGGGATACTCTTGGTAATACAAGTGCTAGACTGAACAGGAGACTTGGTTGAAAGATAACAAACCACTCAATATGTGCGTAGGTTTTTTAATGCAGTGCATACCTTATATTGTTTCAAGACAAAAAGAAAATGTTTCCTTTTCCAGTAGTTAGTAAAATGAGACTGGTCCAACAAACATCTCCTGGATTTACATTGACTAAGGCTACAGGGACTATCTTTCCTAGTAATGATAAGTTTAAGAAAAAAAAATGTGCTAGAGGCATGCCAGTTTTACAACTAAACTTTCCTATCGTGGGGTCCTGTCATGCTGGAAGCAGCATTAACGGCTTCTCCCATAGATCATAAAGTTACTGCACTAAAGCCCAAATGGAATTTCTTTGAAAGTCACGAGAAAACCCAGCAGAGAAATATCTGGCAGACACAACAATTATTTGCTGTAGCTTAGCAAAAGAAAAGCTGCCTAAAAAAGCAGTGCAACAAACTTATAAATAAAATACAGCTAACAAAACCTAACATATAATAAGAACTGTAAACAAAATGATAAAACTCTGAATTTTAGGGAAGAAGCTTATGAACTTTTCTAAACTCCTAAAATTCCAAACTTAGTTTGCGAGGTTTCCAGGAACTCTATTTCCATTTAGGCTATCTCTCTCCACTGAAACCATACATGAGGCATTTTAAACACTGCTATCGCATGGCAACAAGCCTGCTGCACGCTAGCGACCTGGGAGAAGGTAGCCACATCTCAGCTCTTCTGCTTTGCTCATGAGGAAGGCGGCTCATTTCTATTTACTGTGGTCACATTGCTTCCTAGATCCCTGCACAGAGCTAACACCACCTGGGCTGCATCCAGAAAGTTGGTGTTGGGGAGGACTGCTGGTACACAGGACTGTCAAAATAGGAGAGGATGAAACTCAAGACTGAGTTTTGGAAGCACCGTGAGGTAAGCAAAGAGCGGTGAGAAAAAGGAGGCAGGAAGAAAAATCAGCATCAGTAGGTACAGGGAAAAGAACAGAAGAGCAAGGAAAAAAATATCAGTGAATATTTTGAACTACTGGAATCTGTTTTGGTGAGAAAGGGCAATTTACAAACGTTTCTGAATTCAGATGCTGCCTACACAGCCTCTTCTGCTGGTTGACTGAAGAACACAGTCAGAAAGGTGCAAAGGAAGTTGCATTGCACAGGCCGCTCTCGATAACGTCTGAAAAAGAGACCTCACCAAAACTGGAGCAATAAATCATCACTCTAGATCTTTCTGGGAGTCAGAAATCACTCAGGGTTTTTGTTTAAGATCTTATTTAGGACTGCCAGCTTTCTTACAGTAATTTGGAACAATTTACAACATGCAGTAACAGCAGAGGCATCATAACCACACTAGCCAGACAACTCACATTCCCATCTCCCACTAAGGTTCCCGTCAGAATCCTGCAATATTCCCAGCTGCAAACTGTAATAGGGATGGACAAGTGAAGCTGCTGATACAGAAAAACAGAGTGCACATCTTGCCTTACTATCATTCCTGAGACATCTAGCATAGCTTTCCTTTCCTTCCCTTTACAATTCAGAGAAAAGGGAGGTAGTACATTTTTCAGAGTTTTGATGGAACAAAAGAATAGTCAGCTGTTGGCTTTTAATTTCACAGTTGGCTTTTCCAAAGCAGGGAGAAAAAAAGAAAAAAAAATAGAAAAAAGAGAGAAAGAAAAAAAAGGCAAACCCAACTCTCCCCAAACCAAACCGCTAGAGTACTTCCAATCTAGAAGGGACTTTGTGATTAGGCCACTTAAATGACAGCGAGGATTTCGCTCTTACCAGCGGTTTCTTTAACATATAGAGGTAGGTCAGCCTTTCAGTAGTGACATGATTGATAATAGTATTTGTGTATCAAAATTTGGACACCAACCTTCCAACATCAATAGATTTCTTGAGTTTTTGCCATGTAAAAAAAAAGATCACTTCATTGCTTCTCTTGGCACTGCTAAACGTGCTTTTCAGTTGAGGAAGGCAAGATAGATGTTTTTTCTAATCAGAAACATACTGCAGTAACTGCATTATTATTTGGTATTTTTAAGCAGTCTGATTAATGACAAGGCAATCACCCCTCGGTTGCCCATCTGCCTTAGGGCTCAGTGAAGATCAGATGTGAAAGTTGCCTCATGTTCCAGAAAGACATATGCAGCAGGAGCAGAAAGGCCGGAGGATTCACATCTCTGGTAAGCAGTGTCTCCAGTGGATTAGGACTTATTCTTCTCCTTAAAGGATGAATGAACATGTAAATCCCAATGTTTCCATAAAACATTTACAGTTTTAGAACAGCACAGCAAACATAAGCCAAATGCATGGATTTTATTGTGTTTGTCTTCTGCAGAAATGTGAAGTCTCCATCATTCTTCTTTTACAAGAGCTTTTGCTACATGCACATGTGCCTCGCTGAATTAACAGTGGTACCGTCTGGAAAACATATGTAATTAAATTGATGTAAGGAAAGGAGAAAGACAGCACAGCGTCTATTGTTACTAAAATACGTGTATGTATATATATTTGTCATGTATATGAGAAATAGAAGCTATTGGAGGTAGTTCTGGATGGACAGAAGAGAGGAAAAGGAACAAGAACTTAGCTTTGCACTGAATTTTCTGCATTCCAAGAAAGAAATTTTGGGGTTGTAAGGATTAAGAATATAATCATTCTTTCTGTTTTACAGTTAACTATCACTTCAGCATTAAGGGGAAATGCATCAGGTTGCTTTATTTAACTTTTAAGGGTGGTTTTAAACTCTAAGGATAAAAATATGTTGAGACAAAATGAAAACAAGTGCTTAATCAAAGTAGTCAACTAGATGTCTCCTAACTCCCTTTGTAGTCAATGTGCAAGGACCTAGACACAAGAGCTAACATAATCAACAATCTCTCCACTGAAGTCAGTTATCTGTCAACACACACACACCACTGAGCAGCTGACTTGAAAGGGTAAAGTATTATTTATCAACTGAATAATCATGTACACAAATAGTAGCTTATTCCATCTTTAATGAAATAGAAAGTCAAAGAAAACAGAAGTTTGTAAAAAACATGCTCCCTAGCAAAGACCAACTAAAGAAACATGTCCATTTACCTGTATTTTATAGTTATTTTTGCCTACAAGGTTAAGACATTAGAATGGCCACTGCACCTGAATGGGATTCAAACAAAAAGTTCCACTATGCACAATGACTAGATATAGAGTAATCTTCTTGGATTTTAAAAATAAAAAATAAAGCAGTAGAGTGCTTAAGAAAAAAAGACCACCATCCCACCATCCTTTCCCTCAAATTTCACACACAAACCAACTCTCTGATTTGTAGGGTTTACAGTGAGAAAGCAAGGAGCTAAAATGGAACAGCTGTTTTCCACTAGAGCCTCTTGAGAAGATGGGATCCTGCATTATGTCAATGTTCGGTAATTGCCATTTCATGACATGTTTTGATGATAAAATTATCTAGCAGCTTCGAGACCCGAACACAGGCATCTCTGTCATGAATGACACATTTTGGAAGATTAATGCAAGAGTTAAAACTTGACTACTGGCCAACAAAGGTCTACCATCAGAAAAAAAGATGTTTAAGGGACAGCGACTGTGTATTCAAAGGAGAGAAAACAAGCCGCTCCTTTATCTCTCGGCATGACAAGTCTATCTCCAAGGCATATCAGCTCCCAGACAAAGTTTATGGTTCTTGTGTAGCCTCTCACAGATTTGCCCAAGGATCGGGGACAGACGGAGAATTTATGGAGATGAAAGGAGGAGACCAGTTCACTCCGTAAAAACAATCAAGTACCCCAGGATATATCTTGAGTACAGTCACATTGTCTGGGAATTAACCACAAAGCACTGTAACAAAATACACTCACCCAGGTTCTGTTTTCTCACAAATATATTGCCCACCACATTTCCTTAAACCTAGAAGAACAAAATAATTAGAAATTCAATGTGTGTTAATATAAATACTTCTACTGAAATGCAATAAAAATTAGCTGTAAATGTTTTTCTCAAGAAGGAGCTGCGTGGATCTCTGAAGAAAAGCATTTCAGCTGATTGCCGTGAAAACTTTAAAATAATCTTCTTTTGGAATTACTTCATTTTATAGCACAGGTAAACCAAAATTTAAATGATCTGGGCAAGTGAAGGATGAGCAGTAGGACTGTAAGCTGTGCTTGCTGATATTTTAAGCACTATAGATGGCCTATTAAATAATCAGTTACATATAATACTTCTAGAGCAATAAGGAAAATTATCAAAGAAGTTTCCTTTCTTTGCAAGATACTCTTTGCTCCATAGGAGGCCACTGAATGGTCTGATGTGAGCATTACAAGCTGTGTGTTTCTAGCAATTTTTAAAACATAAGTGCTGTCATTTCTGTGTATTGTCAGCCAGAATCCAAGATACTGGGCTTTTTGCCACAGAGATATTTTTGCTCCCACTTTTTTTGTAGCACCAGAGCACTCTACCAGCTTACTGACTGCAATTTTTGCCATATTACAAAATAAATAAATAAATCTGTGCTGCACTTGTTTCAGACTTGTTTGAGCAGCATAAGTAAGAAACATCTGTGCCTTAAGTGATGGTGGCTCTACTTAAGCACACACTTCATGAATTTTTTACAATTATCAGTGTATTGGAGCCTCCTTAAGATGGGAAAGAGCTCCCAATAAGCAACTTCCCTGTCCTTAAGAAGGAACACAGCAGTGCCCAGTGGCAGTCATCTCATCCTCAACTTTCTACCTTTTGCCAGAGGAACCCATTGACTTTACAATGTAACCTATTCTTCTGCAGAAAAAAAAAAAAAACCCCTCCTTCTCCCCTCATTCTGCAATGTTCATGAAAAAAAAGAATCGTTTGAGGAAAGTAACTTCTTCCTTTCATCAAAAAGATCAGAGGAGTCAAGAGGAAAGGCATACATTTCCTCAACAAGATAAGCTCACTCTCGGTGTGGTCTGCCCGCTCCTCTGCGGAGAGGTTCGCATGTTCTTCCCTAAGCTCCCAGTCATGGGCTCCTTTCCTCTGAGAGTTTCCTTATCCCTCCTTTTTACACGGCCTGGCAGAGTCCATCTCATCATATGGTTAAAAGCAATATCTGTAACTCTGCCGTATTAGTGGTACAAACTCTGATTTAGAGTTTATACAGAGTTACATTAGCCTGCCACACTGAGAGACCAATACCACCAGGCTGAAGAAATCACTTCCAGCACTAGTACTGCTTCTAGTTCTTCTTTGATCACCTCAGGTTCTCAACATAGGTCAAGAGTCAGCAGTAACGGGCCTGTCAATATAATGCAATAACAGACTTGAGAGGCTTCAGATGTCATGTATGGGTGGGGAAAAAAAAAAGATCTGCTGAAATAAAAAGGTTCAAATCTGTTGTTCTGGCTGCAATTTCTGTTTGGCTAACTAGACCCTAAGTGCTTGCCATTTCTTAAATTATAGATAAGAGCTCCTTTCTGAACCATCTTGTCAGCAACATGCAGTCTTTCTCTCTACCCAAAAAGGCAGATGTAATTCCAAGTCAAGTGCAATATGTCACTTCAAGAGATGTCTGTCACCAGCCAATAGTTTTAACATTGCATGGTTTGAAGGCTACCATGCAAATCCACACTTTTAAATTTTGCATCTACCTCTAATCTAATTGAAGGTCTTCCTACAGAAACTCTCCTAACACGGAGAAGAGCTGATCCCACATGGAGCTTTTCATCCTCATGTTCACCATTCTTAATGAAAAAGGTATTGAATTGCTGTTGCTGTTCATCATAAATCAATTCCAAAGGAAGACACCCAGGAGACTCTTTTGGCACTTTGTAAAAGGTAAGTAGGAGGGGATGACTATTGATATCTGGGTTACAGAGGTGGAAGCCAAAACGTCTTTATCTGTTTGGAAGTGTGACAGAATCCCTTAATCTACCTGATAGAGGGTTGTACATGGAAATCTTCACATCTTGAGTTTTAACAGAAGAAATTTGTCCTTTTTTTTCTGCTCCTGTACCATTATCCAAGCAAAATTTTCACCTGGGCTTTGATAAAAGAATATTTAGCTAATGTGTGGCTCATCGCTACCCGAGACTTCTGTTGCTGAACAGCGACATTATGCACAGAGCCTTGAGATGCCATGGAAATTCTTTCAAGGAAGAAAGTCAGGCGTAGGGTCTAGGTAAACTTGGGGAATCCTTGAGTTCCTGCAAAGTAACAACAGAGATGTGGAATGTATTTAAAGTCTTTCTGTCTTTCGAGAGTTTTAACAGATGACTGGATTAGCTCACAACTATTTGTTCTTTCAAAATAGTTGGTTTTTTTATTTCCTGACATAAGAATTGTATTATATGAACAGAAAATGTTCAAGAAAAACAAAAACAGCAACAAAAAGAGAGACCTGTTTTTCAAATTTTTATTTCTTTCTGTACTCAAACTGAGAATGTGAAAAAACTAAGCAGGAATACCTGTATTCCCCAGTGTGTCCTGGACACTTCATAGGCTTAGCTACTGTTTCCTAAAACAGTCTGAAATATTCATACACAGCAAGGAAAACTTTTAAAAAGTCATTTTGAAAGAAAATTGGCAAAAATGCCACAGATTTTCCTGGACTTTTGTATTAGCACTGGCTAAAAGTTTCTCCCTGCACCAAACTCATTCAGTTTAGTTACCAGTCTCATTTCTAGGTGGTTACAGAATATCAAAAATCATTACATTGCTTTTACAAAAGAGCTCCTGCTTCTGAACACCACGAACATTAGAAAAACAAAAACAAAAAACTCCACACTTTTCTCAGTTTCAGAAAAAAAATGATTTTTTCTAGTCTAGCCTGTATGAAGGGGTTTTTTTAAATTTATTTTTATTTATAAGAGAAAAAGTTGTGTGAAAATTCAGATTATATTGATACAGATTTTGAGGGGAAAGAGTATTCAGTTTTCTTAACTAGAACTACAACCTACTTTTGCTCTTTAACTTCCAGCTGGTAAAAAGTCCTCTCCTATCTTTGCACAGCAGCATCTGAAGAGCACAGAAAAGGGAGAAGGGGGGATGGCAACAGAACATGAAAAAACCTGACTCCATCTGGATATGTTTTTCCAATCAACTTCTTATTTTGGGCTGTCTGCCAAAAGACTGAAAGATTAGCCAAAGCTGGCTGCCACTAGCAATAGTCTTTGTGACCTTTTCTGAACACAGGAAGCAAAGCCATAAGCTCATATTTACCTAAAATTCAAAGAACACACAACTATAACCTGCTACTAAAAATGGGCGCAGGAAACGGCACTAAGTGAATTGCAAGGTTAAATGGGCTACACGCAGCATCATGGCACCCCCAGGGCCACTCTGCAAGGCCAGGTGGAAACCTTCATGCAGTGGAAACCTATAGATCAAGATCCCTCCACACTCGCTCTTTAGCTGATTTTGAGGTTGCTATGAGGTAATCTAGAATAAAGCATATGCTGCAGAACTTAATCTCCTTGTTTTCCAAAAGAATTGTACACAAGTTCCCTCAAAGGACAGTGGGAAGGTATACCAAGGAAGACAAACAAATACGGTACTCTTGCTAAAACTATCAAAGGGAGGTGAAGGGGCAAGGAGCAACACACAGACACCGAGTTCCCCAGCAAATCCAGTTCTGCCTTGGAGATGCTCCCCCAAAACCACAGCCAACACGATGTAACTTTAACCCACCACCGCTAACAGCGTTTCAGATTCCCAACCAGTTACTATTTGGAGGTCTCCAAAAGCAGACACATTTCAAATTCAAGAGGTGCAGGGGGCAAGTGAGGGCAGAGTCCCCTCCACAGGCAGGCTAACAGTAGCAACCTGCTGGCTGGACAAACACAGGCTTCAAACCGAGCACTGCTACTCAGCACCATCTTTATAAAAAAAAAAAAAAAAAAAAAAAAGATATATAGACAGACAGACTATGAGAAGAAAGGCGTATCTTCCAGAGAGCCAAGGTCTTCCTCATCTTTTATGGGATTGCCATCACCTCATCATCATCTGTTCTTCCTTCCACTATGATGGTCTCTGATAAGGAGCAGCAGCTAGAGCCAAGATGTTCACAAGGCAACACATGGGGGGATAAGGTCAAATAGCTTTGACAAATATCTTAATAGAGTTAGAAGGCTGAAAACTCTTATCTCCCCACTGTTTATTCACATATATTTCCAGCCATAGAGGCAGAAGCCGCAGTTCTCAAGTTCTGCCCACATATTCAGGACTTTAAAACTGCTACAGGCATCACGGGTTCATTCCAGCAGTGTTAGGATTATCAGTTTTAAGTTAGTAAAAATATTTCCTTCTACGGGTTGTCTGAAAGTATCGAAAAGAAGCAACAGAAGAGGTTAACGAGAGTCTGTAAAAGGCCAACCCTAAAGATGATGGTCTTCTCATTACAAAGCGCACTGGTACGGCTGACTCTGAAAGCATGTATGTTAGCATGCATCAAACACACATCAACAGCCTTTCTGCATTTGACTCCTCAGAAAAGTAATTCAAAGTGTACTTCTCATCTACTACTGCCCTCTGCCAGTTTCTGCAGAGCAATACTGGCATCCAGTGGCCAGTTAGGTAAATCTTTGGTGGTTGTGTTCTGGTGATTTATCTTTATGCGTGATATGAAAAGATACCTACAATCTCAAACCAAATACAGTAGAACCATTCAATTTCTTACAACCACGTAATTAATAAAATCCTTACATTAACTCATACATACTGAGCACATTGCACAGTCATGAGAGAAAACATTTCTAACATTTTGAACATCAGAGGGGCTGGTCTGGGCTTTGGGGCTCTTGTTGTTTTTACTCCTTCGCCTTTATTAGTTTGCATGATACTAATGCTTTTAACAATTGCAGTGATTAGCGTTACTCTTTCAATGCTGTTTTGTTCCTCTAGGTGGAATAAAATTCAGTGCACCAAGAAAAAAAAAGGCACGTCACCTTGATTTTAGTCAGCAGTCATGACAGGGGCAACAGAATGTTCTAGTTCCATGACTTGAGAGAGAGAAAAAAAAAACCAACACACACACACAAAAATCCACCACTTAGCCAAGTACCATCTATTTCAAAATAGAATATGGAAACAGAGTTTAAATGGTCAGACATGCCCTGTCAGCTCTTCCTTCTGTAAGCTGTCAGTTCACTTGAGCTATGCCATGAGAAGGTGCTATGCAAGGCTGTGTCAAGTCCTTGCAGGTTCAGCAACTCAGTTACAGCCCCTTGTGTGAGTTCTTTCCTATCTCCAAAAGCCAATCGCTTATTCATTTCAGTAGCTGAAAAAATACAACTGATTTTGGTACCCGAGGCCCATCTCACCCTGAGGTGGCTTTCTAGGATGACGACTAACATCCCTATAGCACTCACCTATCACGGGAGCATGAAGAAGTGCAATGTAAAGCAAAAAGGACACTTTAGCTAAGCTGATAATCCCAGTTGAACCTGGCCACAGAAAAGCCAGCTATCTCAATCCAGCACCCCAGTAGCACTCAGATTGGGTATAGTCTGGTACTGATGTTCACACCAGCCTTCTAGCTCATGTTACATTCACAACTGGAGCGTTCAAAAGAACCTCAGTCCTCAGCACAGAGAAGGAGATGTGTCTAGCTGTTTCTGCCAAATACAGAATGAGTGTTGCTTGTCCTGTTAGCATCTTGCCACACAGTCACTTCTTTATCAGGCACCACAGTGTCTGTGTCATCAGGTTTACTCTTGCTGAAGGACGTTTCAGCACCACATAATCAAGCAAGACTTGGAATATCTGCCCTGTGAGCAAAGGCTGAGAGAGCTGGGCCGGTTCAGCCTGGAGAAGAGAAGGCTGAAGAGGGGCTGAAGAGGGGACCTGATCAGTGTCTGTAAGTACCTCAAGAGAGGGAGTGGGGAGGATGGGGCCGGCCTCTTCTCAGTGGTGGCCACCAGTAGGATTAGAGGAAACAGCCACAAAACAAAGCATCAAAAGTTCCACAGGAATTTAAGAAAAAATTTCTTATCAGTGAGGGTGACAGAGCACTGGAACAGGCTGCCCAGAGAGGTGGTGGAGTCTCCTTCTCTGGAGATCTTTGAAACCTGCTTGGACACCACCCTGTGCCACTTGCTGTAGGTGACCCTGCGTGTGCAGGGGGGTTGGAATAGATGACCTCTAGAGGTCCCTCCCAACCTTAAGCATTCTGTGATTCTATCATTACAACAATAATAATAACAGAAATATTGACCGTAAGGCTTATGAAAACATCACCAAATGAAGGCAACATAGGCAAGGCAGCATCTGTGGGGCTATCTTAGGGTCAAATATTAGGAAAAATTCCTACCAAATTGTGAGCAAGAGCATGCTTAGTAAACAGAAAATCTTGAAATTTTAGCAAAGATTAATGGAATTCCTACAGGACATGAGGTTGGCAAAATCCATTTCCATCAAAAGAAGTTCCGCTCTTGGTGGCTTCCATCTGTTGGCCACACTGATGCAAGTCAACAGTACTTACAGCTGTCATCATGACTTCTCAAACATGAGTCTGGGCACAGAGCCAACAGTCTAGGTTGATTCTCAAAGGACACAGGACATATAAGCTAAAAGGGTAGGACAGTACAATACCTGAAGTAGCTCTTGAGCTATTTAAAAGCAAGATTCAACACTTTAAGTGATAGCTGTGTTCATGGAAGGAATAGATTTCTTGAACCTGAATAACAACATGAGAAATCTATACTAATCCTAATGCTTATACATATAACTTCTGACTCCTGAAACTCTCCAGCTCTTCTGTCTTGGTTTGACTATTTTTTAATCTCTTTTTTAATCTCTGTGTATCTCGTTATTTGATGTTTTTATTGAATGTCTGACCTACAACCTCCACTGTTAATAAAGCCAGGGAAACAGAATACCATAATCACAACAAACGAAAGCAGATGGTTATATGTGTTCTTTTTAGCTGCATTGAAGATGAGCAGAGGCAAGGGAAGTTTTCTCATGGTAGAGACCAAGCACCATGCCAAAATGCACTGCAGGCATCTGACAAGTTGGCTGCATTGAAGATGAGTATTTCATCTGTTGTTTTTTTTTTCTTCATTGTTGAAGGTAGTATAGGCACAGGATTACTTAACACTTCCAGAAAACCATTCTAGCATATACTTTGGTAACTCGTTTTTCTACTCCAAGTTTTACTTCCCTATGGATTAGAAACCTTTGGTGCAGAACCCATCTGCAGAACTACATCCTGTGCTGCAATCTAATATATACCTTTGCCAAAATACCTTATTCTTAGTCAACAGATTGTGCAAAGTTACCACTAGTCTGAATGTACAAGCAAAGTATCTGTGTTTTCAGCTCGTTAAAAGTCACAACATGTTGATTCAGTTTGCTCTTTGACCCACTTTTAACTACGCTTTGTTCATACAAGCTAGAAATTGAAGAGATGGACTGTATAACTTGTCCAGGGTAGAATTATTCCTTACATTCATACATCGAAGAACTGGATAGCTATGGTGTGGATGGGAAAATGCAGAAGGTGTTGGCGGTGGGGTAAGAGGAGGAGGGGAAAGGGTGGAAGGAGGGAGAGGCTTTTGAACTGATCAGTATAGCCAGCTCTGACTGCCTTCTAAATCAGTCCATCTGCTTGACATGATCATGAGCCTGAGAAATACTGCTAACATAATGATCAACTAGTGGCAGTTCAGCAACTTCCTTTCTGAGGAGAGACTAGTTGCAGTGACATAGCCTGCAATAACAGGTTGCATCTGTTTTATCTTGAAGTGTGGGATCCCATACATTTTTTTCTGGTATCTCGCAAGACCAGATCCGTCTGGAAGCCTTTCCACTTTTTAAGATTTATTGCACACTTGATATGACAGGCCCTATATAAGTCAGCTAGAGTAACACACATGCAATTAATTGGCCAGCAACAGCAACAGCTTGCCAGGCATCATGACTCCTTTCTGATATGCTGCAAGCATAATTTCTAAAATAACGTCTTTAAATCTTAGCATTACGAATACGACAGAGTTTAAGTCTCATAGAATCATAGAATGGTTAAAATTTGAAGGGACCTCTAGAGGTCGTCTAGTCCAACCACCCTGCACACACAGGGTCACCCAGGGCAAGTGGCACAGGGTGACATCTGGGCGCATTTTGAAGATCTCCAGAGAAGGAGACTCTACAACCTCTCTCAGCACCCTGTTCCAGGGCTCTGTCACCCACACTCTTAAGCAATTTTTCCTTAAGTTCCCGTGGAACTTTTGATGCTTCAGTTTGTGGCCATTTCCTCTAGTCTTATTGGTGGCCACCACTGAGAAGAGGCTGGCCCCCATCCTCCTCACTCCCTACCTTAAGGTACTTACACACACTGATGAGGTCCCCTCTCAGCCTTCTCTTCTCCAGGCTGAACAGACCCAGTCTTTGCTCATAGGGCAGATGTTCCAGACCCCTAATCATCTTCGTGGCCCTGCGCTGGACTCTCTCTAGCAGCTCCACGTCCCTCCTGCACTGGGGAGCCCAGAACTGCACGCAGTACTCGAGGTGCGGCCTCACCAGGGCTGAGTAGAGGGGCAGAACCACCTCCCTCGACCTGCTGGAGACGCTCTGCTCAATGCATCGCAGGATCCCATTGGCCTTCTTGGCCACAAGGGCACACTGCTGCCTCATGGTCAACTTGTCATCCACCATGACGCCCAGGTCCCTCTCTGCGGGGCTGCTCTCCAGGAGGTCGGTCCCCAGCCTGTACATGTGTCTGGGGTTATTCCTGCCCAGGTGCAGGACCCTGCGCTTGCCCTTGTCAAATTTTGTAAGATTTCTCCCTCCCCGTCATCCAGTCTGTTCAGGTTCCTTTGGACGACTCTTGGACCCTGCTTTGGACCTAAGGCTGAGCTAAATACAGCCAGTATATGCAACCATAATTGTATCTAATACTTAGCTTCAGTAGAGACCCCTTTAAGTCAAACCAAGCCGAGCCAGTGCCATTCTAGAACTCTGGAACTGTGCTACTCCCGTGGCTCTTAGGAAGGTCCACATGTGCTCTTATTTCAGACAAGCCAGTGAACGGCAATTCCCTGACACATCATTCTGCAAAAAAAACATTTTTTGAAACGCTAGCCACGTAATGATACCAGTCACTTCTGGTTCACAACTAGGTGTTCCTTGTTTGGAACAGTGCATATATTTTCTTCCTCCAGTGAGTTTCCCAATTTAAATTTTATTCCTGCACTGACACAGCGGTGTGCCCCCCACTCAGGCATAGGGAATCACCGGCAATATGCAGTCCTCAATAACTCCTTCCTGATTTCTATTCCTGCAAAAAGAAGCATTTATCACATTTAAAGATTGTCAGGTCCTAACTCATCAAGTTTAGTATGTTTTATATGTCAAGGATTCTACTGTTAATTGCAACATTTCTTCTCACATAAATATAGGTGCACAGAAGAGAAACTATTATTGTTTGTTACCTTACCATTACTATGAAATCTTGACTATAACACAAATTCCAAAAAGAAATTTGGTCAGTTAATGCTGACCAGTTAATGTCCCAGTTGATTGGTTAACATCCTTTAGAAAGGTGGACATAAAATTTGTAACAATTCCCAGCAGAAAACTCCTAAGACCTTTTGACACGGGAATAGCAGGCAAATATTCCCTTAATGCTCCTATCCCCCTTCAGAAAGAAGGATAACTCCTATTGATATTGAAAAATGTATTACTATTTCCTACAAGCATTTGCATTACAGTCCCCACAGTAGCTTTCAATACAAAGTCCACATGACCTACACTTTGCCTGTATAATTGAACAACACACATAACAGAGAATGGATTTAAATCAATCATTTAAATTTGCAATAGTAACTAGAGAGTAAACATTTTTAACACAGCTTGGGCTAATTTGCATAGAAGTAGCTTCGTCGTAAATTCAGCATTCATAACCAGCTTGCTGTGCATATGTAGGTTATGTTCACAAAGCCTAGTTCAAGCACGACTAATTATTGCATAAATAAACTATGGGTTTTGCAGAAAATAAATAGCAACTACTAGGCAGGTCAATGAAAAACAAAGTTATTGCAACTGCTCATGGCACCAGAGCTGCACTCTTCTCCTTAACAGTTGCACTCAAAGCACTTCACAGTACTTCACATCTCCACTTCTGCTAGACATCTCTTTACCAAGAGAGGTGGTGGAGTCTCCTTCTCTGGCCGTCTTCAAAACCCGCTTGGACACCACCATGTGCCACGTGCTCTAAGTGCCCTGTATATGCAGGGAGGTTGGACTAGATGATCTCTAGAGGTCCCTTCCAACCTTACGGATTTTATGATTCTGTGATTCTATGATCTCTTCCTTATAGAACCAACAAACCCATAAATAGCTTTACTTGTTTTTTGCTGTCATTTGATAGTGTAATTCTGACTTAAAGTGATATACATTTATGCTGACACAGAAATTCCAAAAGCTTTCAAGCTGGTTCTACTACACCTTATTCGTTCACTGTAAGGAAAGACATGAACGCAAAGGAATCTTATCCAAACACCCACCTTTCTTGTCCCAAGTCACTTCATGAGAAGCTGGTTAAGATGATTAAGTTTCTTATTCTGTAAAGCAGACTTATTAGCACAGGAACAAGAACACAGGTCAGAAAAGCAAAATCTACACCAAATGGACTGCAAGAAAACCAAGATTAACTTATAGACCAATGTGGTGGGATAACAACATTTCCAAAAGGATGTCAGACCTCAGATGTATGAAGGAAGAGCTGCAGTATTGACTGATTCCTCTTCTAGGGCTGAAGGAGTGATCCATCATTCATTATTAATGTTTAAACAGCTAGTGCTATTTTAGACAGCCATAAAGCTAGAGAAATATGTAGGAATATCCAAGAACTTTTGAAATGAAAAGAAACATTTCTGATTACAGCATTCTAACAATAAAGATAGTTTGTAATATATACAAAATTTCCCCATATACTGCATGAAAGCAAGGCTTGTAATTTAAAATGATGGCAAAATGACAAATGCATCTTAAGCTGTGTAGCACCACAGTATCAAACCATAAATGGAGAGAAATAAACCAGGGGAGGGGTTCTATTTGGGTTCCAATAATCAAAATCAGAGTGTTTCTGATGCGAGAGAGGCTTTTTTCATTCTCTGTTCCTAAACAGTTACAATTGAGTCTCAATCCTTATCTGGAAGTGTTGTGTCCATTTTCAGACTTCCCAGTAGAAAGAATAAAGAGACCTTGACCTATTATAACTAGTGCACCACAATGCTGAGGGCCTGAAGCACAGGGCATACGAGGAGATGCTGAGACAACGTGGTTTGTTCAGCCTAGAAAAGGCTAAAAATGACCTTTCTGCTATGTTGAAACATCCAGCTGGAGGATGTAGAGAACATGGATCCAGACTCCTTAATACCCAGGGGCAAGATGAGAGATGATAACTGCAAGTATAATATGGACAATTCAGATTAAATAAAAAACAGAAAAAAAAATCCCCACAGTTTTACCATGACAGTGATCAAATAATAGAACAGGTACCCTAAGAACTGCAGAATTTCTACCCACAGTTATACCAAAAAATCCATTGGCTGCAGGTTTGTGCCACCTGCCCTAACTGGACTTGCTTTGAGCATGATATTAGACTAGATGACCTCCAGAGAGCACTTCACGGAAAAGCTGTCTTGTTTATTGAAGAGACAGACAGACAGGTAGGATATACAAGATGCCAAATCTTCAAAAGGATTAAGGGAGAGAGACAAAAAACAAACAAACAAACAAACAAAAAAAAACCCCAAAAACCCAAACAAAAATACACTCCCACAAAGAAAGAACTCAAAAAACTCTACACAGTTAAATTAACTACACTTTCCCTATTATAAACTTCTATTTACAACATCTGGAATATAACTCAAAACATTAACATCCTGTGAAAATTAATTTAGAAAAAAATCCAAGCAGAAGAAAAACGTAGTTTGGATTTTTCTAAGACCCTGTGATTTTCTTCCATTGTGGATTTCTATGTTCTTGACACCTTTAACAAAATTACACCAATATACAGTTAACTGGTTATTTCTGGGGGACATTTATACAGCTAAGAAACATGTGAGAAAATATAATAGTCCAAAGAGTACAAGACTGTTTCATCAAATTATGAAGAATTGATACTGATACTCTGCTCATTTTTCCCTGTCAGGCCTCATTTTCATACTTTGTCAATTTAACGGGATTGTCAAAATGCTCTGGAAATGGTTTTTGCTCCTACAGGGTATGAAAAAAAAAAAAAAAAAGAGATAAAAATCCTTATTTTTATCCTTATTTTCTTGGCATGTCATGCCCACTTTGATCACTGGAGTTTTCTCAAACAGCCATTACAGATTGGGAGATCCCATTCCCCTGATCCCCTGACACATCAGCACAGACTTGTAAGCTTAGTAGATAGCATAATTCTTATTTATTTTATATAAAAATATATATATAATTAAATAAAAAAGGGAAAAATAAAATTGATAATTATCAACGAATACTACACTCGTGCTTTCCAGTTACGCTCCCACTATCGCACGTTACTACAGAAAGAATAGTTTTCATGTAGCAACTCCCAAGCCTTGTAGAAAAAGTTGAAGTTTCAAGGTTTGTTTCTTCCAGTCAATATTTTAACTACTAAAGCCTTTTCCACTTACCGTAACATGCTTTTCCAACAATCATTAACAGTCCAAAAGCCATAAGGCTTTTTTTTGCAGAAGGAAGCTATATGTTGAACTATTTATGTTCGAATGGCAGCAAGTGTCTTAAAAATAAAAATCACACTCAGTTAGAGGAACTTTAACTAAACAAAACAAATAAAAAAATAGAATTTCCTTTTTTCCTCTCATACCGTACAACAATCTGAAAGGAGATGCACAAGAGAACAAACAGCAAGCAGTTTTTCTATTAGTTTCTTGTGTTAATAACTAATGCTACTTACACAGTCTTTGGTTCAGAGACACAGATGTTAAAGCCTCTAGGAAAAATTTAATCAATTCTACATTGAAACAACAAATTTCTTCAGAAGACAAAAAAGGGAAAAAATGCAGAGAGGGAGAAGAATAAAGAATAAAATAAATAAATAAATAAATAAATAAATAAATAAATAAATAAAAAGGCTCCTGTGCTGGCCTTCATCTTCTCCCCTTTCTCCTCAATGAGCTCTGTACCAACAGATGAGCAGATTTAGCAGCATGCTCTAAGCAGGCTCTCTGGAAATTTTAAGGAACAATTTTACTTTCTATTTACTTTGTAATTTCTTGAGCTTTTCTCCAGAAATGTAAATTAAGCTTTTGAATTTAGTACAGCTCATACCAAGTAATGTCATTCCTATAAGCTTTTCCCTGATAGCCTAATTTCTCTCATTTGTACCATCATATAATCCTGTGTGAGCAAGCTGGTCTCAAAATAAATATACCTCTGAGCTGTTGAGAAGTCAGAACAGCAAGTTACACTCTTCCTCCTCTTCATGTATCTTTCAAAATGACAAATAAGACCATGCAGCTGAATTTTATTACCATGAGCAAATTTCCTATTTCAAAATTCACCCTGCAGAATTAGAGATAAGAAAACTAAAACATGCCTGAAATCCACAGCAATTCCAAATCTTTTTCCTAAATATTTCAGGGCCACCATTTATGTAATAACTAACTGGATTTCTTTCTTTACTTTTTTTTTTAATTTTGAGATGCTAGCCCTATACAAATCCACAACCCAAAAGCGTACTCTCAGCTGCAGCCTCAGTGATCTCTGCCTGGAAGCCGGAAGGATACTCCAGCCCTGTTCTTGCCGTGTTTCCCCACAGATTTTCCCCAAGGGAAACAACATTCATCATTTCTTTAATTCTGTGACTGCAGCGTTTAAGAACACAATAGCGAATGACCCATTTGCCATGCACTGTCATCCATCATGATTTTCCTCTTTTTTTTTCTATTTTTTTTTTAAAAAAAAGCACTATTATATAATAAGTTGTCTTCAGTCATCCAGATTCCCTTGTAAGGCATCCCACTGACTTCTGTTCATCTGTATTCCCTACCCCAGCAATACCAGCCCAGCAGACCGTAATTTTTCTTTGAGAGTCTTGCTCTGGTTGCTGGATCAAGCTGGTTCTGCCAGAACAGATAACGTAGTCTCTTTCCTGTATATCTAGTACATCTTTCCTGGTATCAGAGTGTGTGTCTTAGGATGCAGCCCCTTGTTATGTAGCATTGTGCTTCAGGTGGGCCAGCACCAGAGAGAAATCACAGCTATGCAGAGCGGTGTTTCATGCCCTTGCTCTACAGAGAAGGTAACAGATATGTAGCAAAAGAGGGAAGACACTACAAAAACACCATCACCATGACATGGCTTTGCAGTTTTAAATAGTATCAGGGAGATTAACTATTTTAGTACTTCATCTGTACAGGTATATGAAGAAAGAAAGGACACAGACAATCCACAAGATTTTGTTAAAGAATCAAAGGCCGCTGGAGTAGGACAGGAGTCTGACTTCACCTGCTGTTAGCACAGTGCTTTGGGATTTGTGAAAGTGAAATGAAAGCTTTAAAAAGGATACAATTAATCTTAAAACCTTAATAATTAATCTGACAGCCCAAGTGAAATCCTAAAACCTACTGCAGGCCATTGCCATTTGAGTCACGGGCACTTCCTCTGCAGTCTTCTGTTCGTCAGCAAAGGCCTATCACTAACAACTAATATTCTAATAACTGCAAGACACAGATATCTTGACTGCTGTCCCAGGCTCTTGGGGCACAGGACTCCAATAGGTACCAGATGCTTTACCTATTACAGCCCTGGCTCTCCTATCTTGGCTTCTTAATCCTTGCTCAAGCAGTCTCACTTAATCAGTGCCAGTCTGCGAGTTCATCATTCTTAAGTGCACACAGGTGTTCAGAAACGACTAGCTTGTGTTCCCAATATAAATATTATTCTCTGCTTGAAGACTCTGCTTTAGAGCACAGAAACATTTGATCTTTCATAAACAGATAACACTGGACTTGGATGCATTTGAAAGCACAGGAGAACAGCCATTCCTTAGAATCCTCTTCAGGAAAAAATCTGCAAACTTCTCCAGCGCTTTTCACAGACAAATATTTGAACTTGTTTTCAAACAGGTAAAGTGATGAAAATTGAGTAACAGTCTTAGAAAACACATGAGGTAAACCAAACTGTTCTGTAATCAGGACACATGTGAAAATATCCTTTCCCACTTCCTAAAATTTGTCTTTATACTTGGATAGAATGTTTGACAGGTTGCTCAGTTCTAACTAGCAATATATCACACCTATCCAATTGAAAGGTAAGTATCAGACATTTAATTGCCACATTTAAGTTGCTGCAGCTGGCGCAGAGAACTAGCTGTCCGAGGAACTTTATTGTGACATTTGCAGATCTTTCTGTAGCATTTGACAATGTTGACCTTTGGAATAAGAAATGGCAAAAAGCTTTACTAAGCATTTTAAAAATCTTTTTTTTTTTTTTTTCCCCATTGATATGGATTTTGTTTCCCAAAATGGGTCATTTTCAACACCACAGCTTTGGACCAATGTTACAAATCCACAGCATGGCCTCAAGTGCATAGAGTCCCTGGAAAATTTTGCAAAGGTTTATCCTTGGAGTTGGGAGGCAATTGTGAATGATGCCTTCCACGCACCCACTGCAGTGCCTCGAGCTGCACCAGGGCAGCACCACGGCCTTCCTTCTCGCATCCAGCTCAGAAAAAGTTAAGGGCCAAAAGAAGTTGTCTCCTGCTCCAGATGAAGCAGTTCCAAATCAGCACAGATGATTTTCAAGGTTTTGGAAAAATCACCAGCATAACAAATGCCTGAGCACATGAAAGTGAATTATAATACACTGCAGAATAGCATTTACTTCCCAGCAAGCACTTACAGAGGAGTCCTTGAGAACCATGATCTTTGCTTTACGACATTCAGCATGCATTTCAAATAAAGGTTTCCAAAAAAGGCTTTTTGATTATTTTAAATAAACAGAACACTTGCTCCAGTTCAAGCATACCCGTGAAGAAGGGATACAGCTGTGGAATTAAAAACATTTCTACATGAAACAATAGTCTGGCAAAGACAATGTCTGCAGTTATTACTTGCAGGTCAACTCTGATAATCAACAGCCCCAAACTCATCTTTCCAGGACAAACAGTGAGTTAGAGGTAATTCCTTCCTCCTCCAGGACTTTTCACACTAGCTCACCAAAAGGCAATATTTGTTACATTCTACCGGCTTTACTTAAACTGATGGTGATGCCCAAGCTATACAGTTGCACTACACATAAATAAAAAATGAGGCTGGACTTAAACAATCCCTCTCCTTTACTGAAGATGAACGCACCTATGGCCAGCTGCTTCACCCGTGTCATAGTTCAACCCCAAGCTCAGGGACCTGGCAGAGCAGCAGCAAAGGTCATTAGCCCTTAGGCAGGTGCAGGTTTATTCTATACTTGCTGTCACTGTTGTGCAAGGAATATGCCAATTACACAAAAACAAGACAAACTCAAAATTTTGGCCATGTCATTTCACAAGATGCATCATTTGAGCAATTCCCCTTTTGCTCTGCCTTCCACATTGCCAGGCACGAAGCAAGAGCCCCATGACTGAGCTGCACAGTTTTCAATTCTCTGACAGAACAAACACTAGCAAAAGAAATCGAACCACTTGCGTTCAGTGAGGAGTTGCCACCAGCTCCCACAACTTTTTGCCTCTTCAGACTGCAGTTTCCTTTTAAGTATATTATAACGTTATCCATAAAAGTAAATATCACATTACAAGTCCAGCTATATAAGGCATACCACCTCATATAAATTATGGAGAAATACTACATGTTTCCTTTTAAATAAACAACCTCAGCTTGTGACTGGGACTGTAATTAATTTTTTCTCTTCCAACAGTTGGAAAAATGTATTCTGTGCTGGGTTACCCTTTGTGTAGCCTTAAATATAACTGGTGGAGTTCCTACTTTAATTAATGTCTTTTCTAAAGACTTTTTTTTCTTAGTTTTCTTTTTATTTACTGTTTACACACCCTATCGACTACTTAACTGTTGTAAAAACCTGCATTACACAGACTGGCCAGGACTGCCCTCTTTCAGAGGGGTTGGACGGGCTGCAGACAGAAGCCTTTGGGAAGACCTCCGAAAGCCTTGCAAGAAGATCCCATACCCAAGACGGCAAGAAATGCTGCCCGACATTTTCCTTTTTTTTTTTCCTCTCCGTATGATAACTCCAGCAAAGACTCTGTACAAACTCAGGCTCAGCAGTGGCAGGAACGCTTCAGTGTCGGATCCACAGATAGGTGCTACCGCACAGACCGTTTCACACAGCACTACTTTAAGCGGTAGCTGCAGCTCAGTGACACCATGGTGGCAGATGCATGCCAGGCAGTGACTGAACACACTGTCACTAAGGCAGCGAAAAGCCAGCTTGAACCAACTTTAACCATTACTCGGGTGTGCAACAGGCAGCACTGCACACTTCGCTTTCCATTCACAGCTTTCCATTTCTCACTGCGTGGGAAGAAACCTCCTTCCGAGCCCCGAGCAGGAGGCTGGACCAGATGACTCCAGAGGTCCTTGCTAAGGAGGTCGTCTCTGTCCCATAACATCTGGGATCACAACTGGTGAAAGCAGGATCGGAGTGATAGAAAACAGCGCTAAAGTTAGAAATGACTAAAATCAGCAAGCTTTACAAGACATAACAGGCTAATATCAGGTATCCTTTACAGGCTATGGTCCTGCAACTGGCCGGCTGTTCTGCAGGTCCCTTCTGCTCTCTCAAAGCAGGTGGAGTTGCTTGTTGCTGGAATCGTCACATCAGGCTGGGTGAGCTGCTCTGTATTGCAAGCCAACACACTGGAATTTGTTTTTTCTTTGTAGTTTAGCAACCAAATACGGTGTGCATTAACAACAGGCAGCTTTCCCCCCAACCCTCCAGGTCAGCTTTATGGCACTGACAGGAATAAGTCATTAGCCCTTAGGCTGTCCTGCCAATCCCTTAGAACACCACACTGGATACAGTCAAAGTTACTTAAGAAACTCTTAAGATTCGTGTTTGTCCTGACAGAAGCAGTTCAGTTCAGAAAATCTAACAAACTCTTAATTTGGGAATTTCTGTGAAGATTTTTCCTCTTAAAAAATACAAAGCTCGTGAAGATATCTAAAATGACTAACAGCTCTAAGACTCATCGAGTATAGTATAGCTTCCAGAATTGGCAAATGGTAAAATGCAAATTTAAGAGCTATGAATATAATAGAACATATTCAAGGACCAAACAAAATGGAAGTCCTGAATTATAGCAGTTTTTCCAATAGGACAATATGAAATACTGATGTATTAAAATAAGCACAAAAAGCATATGAGGAACATTAAGAAGGTATGTTAAAATCAGCAAATTACCAAATTAGTAAAGGGACATGAGAGGAAGATTGCACTGAAAAAGAACATAAAGCTAAGCTTCATAGATAGGATAGTTGTCAAAAATACAAGATCATACAGTGCAGTTCAATTTTATAGATGGAGAATGAATATTCCCCTGTAGGTCACCAGATCCATTTGATTGGCAAGAAAATTCCTTTCTTTTTCCTCAAGGTCTTGGTCTTGGGCTGGGCTTCCCAAGCTCCCTCTACATTCAGAATTCGGGTTATGTGCTTAGGAACTAAATACATCCTTGAATATATAAAAAAACAATGTATCAGCATGCAATAAATATTACCGGTCTTAACATACTGAGGTGGTGAGAGCTGTTAATTACACAGTGCTCCTGAGGGCAAAGGGTAAGACCTCAACCTGCTAACCTACAGTTTTACTATGCAGAGCAATTTTTTCAGCATCCCAACCCAATCTTCATGCAAAATAACCCTGCAGGCAGAATTATTTTAAAACAATGAACTGACTGATAGTTCAAAGCAGTGCTTTAATCTTAATAATAATGAGCTCTTAGAGTGTTTCAAAACTATTTTCTATAGTGCAAATTAACTCTTTAATATCCATTCTTTTATCTTTTCTTCTTTTATTTTTTTATTTTTTTAAATGGGATAATTCTAACTGGACAATAGTAGTCTTTAATCATTGGATTGAAAAAAAAAAATTAACAGGATTGAGGTTCACATCTGCAGCACAAAACCAACTAGAAATTGTGGCCAGGAACCCTTGGCAGTAAAACTGCTGAGACAATTAATTATAACCTTTGTTTTTATTGGCAGGAGCTGCTAAGAAGTTAAAATATATGGTGTACTTTGATATCGTGGACAGTGAAAGGAACGATGCCAACTTCAACTCAGTCCAGCCTAAAATCACATTTCAGAAGAAAGAAAAGCAACTGCCCACAGATAACTCAGGGACTGCATTTAGTTTAAAATTGATCACTGAATAATTCACTAGTATTAGAAATTTAGGCAGTCCAAACTGGAAGGTTAATACTAGTTTCCATCAGTTCTCCTTTCAATCTCTAGTTTGTATCAAGGTTAAACCACTTCTATATTTTTAGCCAAAAGCACCAAAACCCAGGGGTTTTAAGATAACTGCTTTTATTACCATATACTTTTTGAGAAGTATTGGAGACTGGAGAGAACAATTACTGTCACTTGTCCCTAATAAACACCCATTTTCTGTACAACATCTCAATCATTCCCGGTGGGAATGCCTGTGCTAAGCCTGCTGGACTAGAGTAAGGCTGCAGACAGGCTTGCATTATTCATGTGACCCTTCTGATACCTCGAGCTGCCTTCAGCAAGAAGTACACGTGTGCACTATTATACAAATTGGCTACTGGATAGATGCCAGCAAAACTGAGAAAAAGTGTGTGTGAGTTTAAAGAGTGGGAGGAAAATGGAGAAGAAGGTGAGAACTCAACTGAAGGCAAAGGGAATATCCTGTCAGCTGCGAGAACGCATTGCTAACTACTTATAGATTTTTTTTCCCCCAGAGACAGCTTGTTCTAGTCACTGGCATCCTTAGACTGTTTCTTTCATAAACAAAATGCATTTTTTTAGATAATTTTTACCAGATTTTACCAGATTTTTAGATAATTTTTACAGGCTTCCTGTCTCAGATGGACAGTTCTATCCATACAGAAATCACCACAACCATTCCACAACTTCTTCCAAAGGTTAATTTCTTCTACTGTTAAAGAAGGAGGCATTCTCAGTCAGTAACGCGGCTTCAGATACCCGTTGTTGTACAAAGTCTTGCTTATGCTATGAAAAACATGTCCTAAAATACATTCTTAATGTTTTCACCTTTAGAAAATGACCTTTAAAGTCATTTTGAGCCCCCCCACAGGACTTGCCCTCCATGGCAGCATCTCTGTAGGAGGACACCGCATCTCCCCAGGCCTGGTACAAGGGCCAGTCAGAAGGTTTATCTTTGCAGCCTCCTACTCCCAGTTCTCACAATTTCATGGTCTTTTATCAGATCTACTGCATTTTTCAGCTGATGATTATTAGGATCTGACTCATACTTTTTTTTTCCTATTTTCTTATTTTAGAGTCCTGCTTTCTAAGCGTGGAAGCTGTTAGTCTGCTTTCATGAAGGGCTCCAGTTCTTTGGTCCCACATGCATGATGGCATGCTTGGCAATATTGAAATGATTTTCTTTCACTTAAAGTTCTCCAGGAAAAAGAAAATATTGCACCACATTCAAGAGTTGCAGAAATTCAATACTTACAAAAATCAGGACCTTTCCAAAAGCCTATCTTCTTATTCAGTCGTTCTCCCTTTTATGATAGCTTGTGATTAGCATCAGATATTACTGTTCTAGTGAACTCTTAGTATTTGTCATTTTTCTGCTTTGCACTGAGCTACTTATGGGTCGCTAATTACTAAAGGTGCTCTGTTCAGAAAGATCCAGGGGGCTGAACAGCCTCTTTTATAAAGTATGTGAATTTTTATGGCATGCCTGCACAAGGGAAACTTAGAGAACAGGACAACCAGGAGAAGGGAAGCAGAAGGTGAGAATTCGGGAAGGGAGGAGCCTGCAGGCAGCTAAAAAGCACGGAAGAAACAAGCCGTGTCCAAGGGTTAGAAAGGGAATTTCATGGACCTGAACAGGATTATGTAAAGTCAGCTGTGGCCCAGAAGGCCACCTTGCTGCTGTCCGGAGTAAGATGAGAAGGTGGCAATTATTTAAGACTATGTTCTCACCTTTCTCTACTACAGAGCCCCCAGCCTTGCTCCCAAAATACTACTGAATACTTCTATTATTGGCAACCTCACCTTTTTACCACTGGTAGTTTCATTACTTCCAGCTCAGTCAATTAGAACATTGTTTCTGTACATAACCAATAATTGCAGATTTTTCCCTGTATACTCTTTCCTCAGCTTTTCCATAAATCCTAACCCTTATAAGATAGCAAATTACCTTTGCTAAATCTTGACGACCTTAACTTTCCTCCTAAGTCTAGACAAGAAAATCTTTTTTCTCTCTTGTTAAGAAGACATCAGACAGTATGTAAGAATCCCAGAACAGTGCTCATGATCTTTCTTTCTCCTGCTTCTACAAAACCACTGCGTCTAAGACAGTCTAGCTGGAAAACACCAGAACAGCATTTTCTGCAAGTGGCATCACTAAAACCCACTTGTCAATACATTATTTTTTTTCCTTTTAAACTAACCAATACTACCAGAAGAGCTTATCTTTTCTGATTTCTAAGGAGAAATTAGAAAGTATTAAAGTATGAGGGCAACAGGCAGAGGGAACTGTAATAGTTTAAGTTCTGCCAACCAGACACACTAGACATTTTCTTGATAGTGTGCTTTCGTCTAAAGACTCAACAGTGGTAATCTCACTGGCTAAAAGATTACCATCATTAGTTCCACACACAATGTACACAAAACACCTATTTAAAAGAATGCATGCAAACATATATGCAAAATATGCCCATATCTTCTAGAGAGAGAATGGTCATGGTTGCACGGTCATAAGGCCAGCATCCAACGGCCTCTTCAAGACATCCAGTCCTCTTCCCTAAGAGTGAATTCCTAGGGTGAAAACCAGTGCTTATGTTGCAGAGAAAGGCAGATATTGGGGATTCTTTCTACCCTCGTAACCGTCAGAAAATAACGAGGTTTTTCAGTAATTTGGCTGTCACTTGCATGCCTCTGGTATGAAACACTGACACCCTTCACATATGCTTTTCTGATACCAGTAGCTAAGGACGGACAACATACACATGGATAACTAATGCTTTGCAAAGCCCAGGATAAGCCAGTTATTTCTTAAAAGAGAAAAGTTTTTCACCAAGTGCTCATTCATTCAAGCAAGAATAAGCTACACTTCCACAAAGAGCTGAAAAATCCACTTGCCTTGAGCAAACCTTCACACTTTTGTTCTGTCTTTCAATTTGTTGACACTGGAACTTTAGAGAGAGGCCCTGACAGAGAAAACATGCAGCAAAACTGACCTAAGTTAGGATTTATGTGGTGATGAGACCACACTTGCTGGTTTTCTAGAGTATTTGACAGTAATTCGTCTCCCCCCTGGGTTTGGCACTCACTGGTCCTTGTGGTGGGTCTGAAGAAATGGTCTCACACTGAGACCTCTAGTAATTTACAAAGAAAAAAATGTCTTCAGACTGGAGATGGTCCAAAGATAACTCCAGTAATATTTAATTTCCTTTATTCTCTCTTGAAACTTCTGCATTGGACTTTGGCAAGGTGACACCACAGTTGATTTTGAATCATGCAATCAAAAACTGCACTATTAAAAATACGTATTATAAACAGTTCACAGGTTGTGACTATCCTGCCCTACAGTCAGAGCTCATAGAAATAGTTCGTAGCACTGAGCACCAACCCAGTTAAACATACAAGTGCTTACACAGAAGAGAGGGATTATTTAATGCCTAACTAAAGTCTAATTGTGTTTGGGGAATTTATACTGAACGAGGCAGAGTGGTTTGGTTTTTTTCATTTACTAGACACGTGCTTCATATTATCCTATTATAAGGAATGATGGAATTTCTATAGAAATGACACCGAGGAAGCCAAAATGGCCATGACAGCAGCTGACGCCATGTATTTGACTGTAAAATCAAAAGCAGTTTCAACATGATTTCTAAATTATTAAATATTAAATTGATCCAATCAGAGGCATAAGCTTAACTTCCTTTTTGGCAAAGGCTGGAGTGTGTTATCTCCATTAGCCTTTCCCTTTAAGACAATCCTAACAGTTCATTCACAGTTAGCTCCTGCCTTATTAAAGACAGTAACAATATTTTTAAACATTGCCATCTTGTGGTAGTCCACAGCTAACACAAACCTTGTCAGTTTTCAACCACTTGCATCACACATTTAGCATTTCAGGGACAGTAGTAAAAAATACAAGCAAACCATCCGAAAAAGACGATGAGACAGATTTAAGTGTTCCTGCATGCCAGATGTTACTGAACATTGCAGAAGATGCTTGAAAACCACCTTAACTCTGTTTTATGAGGTTTTTCTCTCTCTGTGGTTGCCCCAAGCAGAAAAAGTGGATGCCCCTTAAGCCTGACTCCACCTTGTTCCTGTTATCTAAGTATTAGTGAAGTCTGTGTCGTGAGAAGTGTGCCCAGACATCCTACCACATGTTCTTTCCCAGAGGAACACCACCCTGCTCTGGCCAACCTTTGGTCTATCAAAGTTTTGATAGACCTCATTTGAAGAGTCATAGGACAAAAATAAGGCAGGAAGGCTCACAAATTCCTCGCCCGCTCCAATCCCATTCCTCAGGAAAAATCTGCTAGTCTTACAGGAAGATTATGATAGTTATACAGATATAAAACTAAACAACAGACATCTGGATTTCCAAGTCTCTCAGCACAGAGTAAGGAGATTTCTTACAAGTCTATGGCCAAAGAAGGGTCCACGAAAACAAATATATTGAAAGATAAGAAAAACAATCGCACTGAATGGTCTCAATTATCAGTTATAACCATATATCACAACACATGTGTTTACAATTACAATCGAATATGCGATATCAGCTATACTCACTACCATAATTTAACCTCCTCCACAACAAAAGGTAAACCCTAGTTATGATATTATGAAAGTTAAATAAGTAAATATAAAATACTGAGTTGTCAGGTAGGGGTATACTCAGTGGTGAAGACTCATTTATAGCTCACTCAGGTTCTGTTTAAAACAGATTATGGGTAGCAGTCATATGGCAACAATTGTAGTCTTCCATCTTTATAATCATTTCATCATTACAGTAAGGAAACAGTCCTCAATTCTACAGTGCTTTTACTTCTTCATTGCAGAGCATTAAAACTTCAGCACTATCTTTCAACAGTCTTTTCCCACATCTTTTGTGGAGTTTTTTATATCTGCACACAAGCACATAAAATGCACATATATATATATACACATACACACTCCCAGTCACATTTATGCATTTGAAGAAGTAGTCTTTACAGGTCTGAGATGACTTCTTTTTCCTGATTTAGAAGAAGGCAGGTAGAATAATAACAAGTCCAAGACAGTGCTCAGACTAGTGCTCTAGTGATTGCATTGATGCAATCACTAGATTGCAAGTCTAGTGATCTAGACTTGATTTTTTAAAACATTATTTCAGAGAATAAAGCTAATAAAAGTGTTTCTTTGCAGGGTTTCTGCTATTAAACGATATTTCTATAAAATCCTCGAATTAAACAAAAGGGGTTTTTTATATTTTTAATTGGCTGCAAGAATTGGTTAAAGATCCTTTGCCATTGGCTTTATGGAATAAAAAAATTCACCCAACTGACAGTGTTTTCAACATAGAGAGACAAGTACTCAGAAATCAGCTTGAATTTGTTCCCAAGTTACAAAGAAAACCAGCCTTCCATCTGCCACAAATCAAAAACAGATTACAGCACTCTTTAAGAAGCAATACTAAAGACAGAGTTAGAGAGAATGACTAAACTCCCACTGATAAACTAGATTTTCAAGCCCTCATTCACTAATAAATTCAGGCTAATTAATTTCATTTAAAAAAAAGGTTCAGAGTACATTTTTTATAATATAATAGGATACAAAATTTGAATGCAATTCTGAAGTTAAATAGGCATAGATCGGTTAGAACTGTATGATAGCAGGTCAGAAAACAAATTAAACTTCAAAACTCATAGGTATAGTTTCAGACCTCAGTTTGAGGTCAAATAGCACCATAGCCTTCTTATATATAGTAATCATACTTATTTATATGCTTTGAACACCAAGTCCTGCAAAAAGTAAAATCAGCATACAAAGAGATCCATAAAAACACAAGGGAGTGCAATTAAAGAGCACCATCACAGTTGATGCTTTTCTTATGTACTTACAGCTTATTAAATGAAGTATTTTTAATATTAATAACTTTTTTACTTTAAGCGTTCTTTCTTCCTACCCTTTGTTACAGCACAAAAATTATTTTTTTAAATTCCTTGAGTAAACCTGCAGCATCCCATATCTTAATTCTCTTACTAGGTTTTTCCACAGAAGAAAGTATTCAAGCACTTAATTTTCCTGATTGTAATAGTAAGTGGAGGTCCTCTTAAAGCAAATGGAATTGAAAGAAGACTTAATAGCAGGTTCCAACGTACACAACCAACCTCAGTTCCAAGACAGGCATGAAAATTCCATCTTGCCCTAATGAGATGTTCGTGTTCCAGCTGTCAGAGATTTGAGCAAGTGTTAAATAAACTGAAATACATTATTTACTATTTTCCAGGTCTTTTCTTTATGTTTTTACCTTTTGATTTAAGGTCTGCACCTGCTAGACACATTTGTTAAAAGATTCCAGAAAGAAAGGTAAAGTGTAAACTACAAAACATACTGCAAATATCCTCTTGGTTTGGAAATTTCCCCTCTTTTCCAGAAAGGGAGGAGGGAAAAAAAATCCTCATGTGAAGCAGTAATGACCCAGCAGAGTCCTTTTGCCAAGGCAATGTAGGAGTTGAATTGGGACCAGGAATCTCTCAATTGCTTCCTCTCTTTTTATTCCCGCAGAATTAGCTTAGGTGAATCTGCTTAGTGAGTTGGTGCTGGTGAAGTACAGCTGGCTCTCCATGAATAGAGATCACGCTGCCAAGGAGCACGCCTTTATTTTAGATATCCTGCAGAGCCTTTGCTTTCAGCGGCACTTCGCTTCCACTTCCATGTCTGGATTCTTCTCACAGAAGAGGAAGCCACCTCTGAAGAGCAGCGTGAGCAAGATGCGGATGGAAAGCGCAACGGGATTTAGGATCTGAGTTTTGCACCCAAGGCACGCTAGTGTTTTCACAAGGGACTGAGCTATTGCTGTGGTCTAAGAATTTATTCCTTATTGCTATTATTACGTTTGGCAGTTAAAGCATCCAGCCGTTAGCAATGGACAACCTACCTGGTTTTAATTTTGAAAGGCTAGTGCCCACCATGGTTGGGATCCAAGTCCTACAGTTCAGTTTCACAGATGATACAATTCAATACTTCTAGTTTTAACTCTTTCCAAACTGCCACATCTCCTTTCAAATCGGGGTCTGTTAATTATGTATAAAAGATTTTTTCTTTTTTTTTTTTCTTTTTGGGAGTGGGTGTGGGAGGATGGAGGATATTAATTCCTTAACTATTTGTCAGTCCTGCCAAAACTACTGCAAATTTATCATCCTGAACTGACCTTGCATCATAAAACCATAAGAATTAGGAGATCTCTAGTCAAACTTTCCATTGCAAATGGGATCAAACTAGGAGCTCAGACTCTGTTCCACAGCCTGTCTAGGCAATCTGCTCCACTGCTTTACGGTCCTCAGGACAAACAAATATGTGTGTATAAGTAACATTTTCCGTGGGAGCTTCTCTTGTCTCAGCTGATGACTGCTGTCTCTTACTCACAACAACCTCAGCGAGGAGCCTGGCTCCATCTTTCCAGTAATCTCCCTGTAGACCATATAAGACTGCTCCAGCACCAATCTAAAGCTCTCTTCTACAGGCCGAATAAGCCCTGGGTCAACAGGTTCACCTCATAGGGCAAGTGCTCCAGCCCAAACCATCCCAGTAGCCTTCTGCCAAACATACTCTAGCGTACTGATGTCTTTTCTATGCACATGCATCCAAAATTAGCTACAGTAGTCTAGATGGGCCTTAAGAAGGGCCAAGTAGAGGATGAAAGTCACCATCCTTCAATCTACTGACCACTCTCCCGTTAGCGCAGTCAGGATGCAGTAAGCCTTCTTTGATGCCAAAGGATAAACTGCAACTTCCCATGTAATCTTACATCAGCCCGGGCCTGCAGGTCCTTTTTTTGGAGAATTGCTCCCAGACAATCATTCTGCAGCAGAATGAGCACTCATTCTCATTTTAACACAGGAGTCATCTATTGTAGGACCAGAACTTCCTGTCAATGTCCCCCTGAATGATATCTCTGCCTTCAGATATACAAACAATACCCTGTAATTTGGTATCCTCCACAAAGTTGATGAGGGTGCATTCTGTTTCCCCTTCCAAATTTGTCATAGATATATTTGACAGTACAGGTCTCAGGACAGACCCTGAGGAACTCCATTTGCACCCCGCGCCCATAAGGTCATTAAATGTTACTAACATCTCTGTTTAGCCAAACTGGTCTCCTGAAGCCTGATAAATTTTCCTGAACATGGTAACACACTGTTCCATGCTCAAAGAAAGCTGTCCTGAAAGACCTGGCAGATCTCAGGCTTCTCTAATCCCAAGGGATGACTCCCATGGGAACAGGGTTTTTATTAAAACTTTAATAATTTGGAAGGGAGTTCACTTGGTGAATTGGCCTATTCTGTTGACTTAGAGATCTATTTTCCTTTGAAAGATTGGTCACTGGCTGAAGAGGTGTAATCTTTACAGCAGTTAGACAGTTTTGCAACAGAGCTAGTTTATTATGGTTAATGTGACTTTAACCTCCACCCTGATTTATCAACATACAAAGCATCCCACTGAAACAAGAAACTTCACTGTCTGCGATGTTTCCACTAGTTGCATGCTTAGATAACAGAGATATGAAAGTTTTAAAGTACATGCAAGTCACAAAGATCCTTTTTTTTTTTCATCCTTTTGGAAAAGAATGACGCATACCAGGATTTTCCCTCTCCTATGAGAGAATCTACTTCTGGTTTGCATTGTTTCAGAAAGACAAAGAACTTCATCAGCAAAACCTGCCATTTTGCCAAAAAGAAGGCCTGCACTCAATGCTTTATTTAGAATTTTAAATCCCACTATTTGCCCTCATACGATACTCTCTACCTATTCTGTCCACTCCTGCAACATCTGCTAATACTTAGCATTGCATTTAATTTCATTTCTGGTCTCAAAAAAAGCAGCAACCAGTATTTCCACAAGACTCAAGAAAATGTTGTTAACTGCTCAGTGAGTCAAGGGATCCTCTCCCCTCCAAAATCTCAGTAATCAACTTTACAGGTAAAATTTTGAGCATTCAGAAGGCATCAGGATCCTTTGTGTTTGATACCACACCAGAAAAGTGAGGACTCCTGCAATACCCCTGCTTCCAGGAGTAATACACTCCTGCTTCCAGGACTTTTAAATCTGTGCACAATGTCAGCAGCAGAGAAACAAATGGAGCAAATAAAGTGAATAGTAACTTAATTGCTAATGGGTCCCAACAGATGCAAGCAGATGGAGAATAACAGCTCACAGAGGCATAATTCACCTCGAACAGCAGAAGTTTGAAGTTTGAAAAGGTGGTTCCTATCAAATGTTGTGGTAACAATTGTACTAAAAATATTAAATAATTAACTTTTTTAAAAAGTGTGCCTGCTGCTGAGGAGAAGGAGCACGGCAATTATGGACGGCAGCAGGATATCATAAACATTTCTCTAAAATTCTCACTTGTTACTAAGCCATATTAGTACAACCCTAGCTTCCTTTCAGGAATATGATCATCCCTGGAACTGGTAACTCAGTTGTACTCTTTATAACTCTAATTCCTCTCTTTTATTCAGTATCTAATTTCAAAACCAGATATCTTCTCCTATCCCTACAGCAGCCATAAGTTCTTCTCCAAACTGCACCTCTAACAACAAGACACCAGAGCCAAAATATTTTGTCTAAAGCCATAGAAATTCCCTCCACTTAATTAGATTCCAACACAAGAGATTCCACTAGGATGTCTAGACAACCCCTAGCAGTTTAACTAAATAGTTTCTCATAACTGAATTAGGAAAAGTGCATGGTTTGATGAGATAGCTTAATTATGTGTTAAAAGAGCTTAAAAATAAACTTTCCTACAATAAAGGTCTGGCATAGTTTGTTTCACCCTCAGGTCAGCTTACACATTCTGCCGTTTTAACGCAAGTACCAGCACAAAATACACAGATCCCCAAAGTGCGTTCCAGGTGCAACGTTTTATCTAGATACTCTACAAAAAAAGATATTTTTTTGTGATCCTTTTCAAGCAGAGTCCTGAGGAAAATAAAGAAGCTGTGATACACATGGAAATAATACCAAATGAAGTTTCAATTGTCAGACAGGATACAGCAGCATTTGTTAATGAGAATGTAATGTAATGTAATTTTGTTGGAATTCCCTTTTTCCTTTCCTTAAAGCATACAGTTTTTCAGAGATTTGCAGTTTAAGGTAGGTCAGGAAATGGCATTTTCCTCATTTCTTGCCTGGTTGTTCACCACCTCCCACCCCTCCCCAGCAAAGAAGATTCTTGGTCATTCCTTTATTCCTTGTTAAATAGACTTTTGTGCAAGGAGTAAAAGAAATTATTTTCAGCAAATAAAATCAGAATATTTTCCAGGTAAAACATGCACACATGTACACAAGTTGTCAACAACAAGGTGACAAAGCAATATATGGCATAAGTTCTGAGGGAAGCTTCTGCAGAGTTTGGTCTTCTTTTCTCTGCCTCTATTACCATAATTTCCTTTGTAATCAAGCTGTGTTGGATAAACCCATTAAATATTTGCTTTCACAAACAAAGCAGGAGTACAGTTCATAATTTACCTGTAGTGTAGTTGCAGGTAAACTTCTAACCTGATAGATGTGTGCATTTTATGTTTGATTTCTACATTTTTTTCCCGAATCCATATGATGATGTGTACTCTAGCTAGCAGTTTAATTCCTCCTCATTGTTATTTTAGGTCCCACTGAAGTCCAAAGCCCACAAACATTGCCAGTATTCCCTTCAAATTTATTCTTTAATTCTTTACCTGCTGGATGTATCAGCATATTATGCATCAGCAGATTATGCCACTCAAGTGACAGGATTTTTTGCAGTCTTCTGATGTGTACTTATGGACAATTTCCTGTACTATCCAAGGCAGTTTTCTAGATTTTGAATGGAATTTTGTGATGCTCTGTGATCCAGCAAATTTTGACTCATTGAAGGATTTGTTTGTCTTCAAGAGGAGTGCCCATGGAGAGCTACCACTACCTGGTCTACAGAAAAGCACAATCTCAACCACAGTGGTGATGGTGGATATACCACAGGGCACAGTCCCTGGCTGCCATTGGAGCTACTGATCCTGGAGGAGAGACCTTGACCCAGAATGAGGTCCTGAGGAAGGATGCAGGCCTGCAGTTCTGGGGCTGCAGGAAACATCTTGGGAGAGATGGGATCCACATAAGGAAGGCAAATCATCTTTCCGATAGGCTTAACAACCTAGTGAGGAGCACTTTAAACTAGGAATGACAGAATAAGGAAAGGATGATCAACAGGTGACGAAGGCTGTGGATCAGGCTGGCAAGTAAAGCAACTGGGGAGATGTGAACACCTTGTAATCAACAAAACAGGGCAAAAGAGGGCCCATCTGAAGCACATCCACCTAAAGAAGAAAGAGTCAACCAGTAAGAATTACGGGAAAAGCTCCCATGCACCGTTTGAGAAATCAGCAAACTGGGCACCTTGCTGGCATGCTTGTGTATTAAAGCATGCAGCATGGAAAACATTCAAAGGGAATTGGAGATTGTTGTTCAGCTGAGGAGTCACGATCTCCTTGGGATCACAGAGATGGAGTGGAATAGCTCAAATAACTGGGGTGCTGCAATGAACACACACACAAACACTACAGTCTATTCTTGTTTCATTATACATTGAAGATAATTTTATTTTTCTCACACATTAAAGTTTTCAGGCAAAAATCCCTTTCACTACCTCAAGCATACATACTTAAGAATTTATGAAATAGAATTTAAAGATGTGAGTAAAACTTAAAAACTACAGGGAATATTGACCTCCAGCATTCAGCTATAAATTATATAAATGAGAAAGACATCAATTCACCTGCAATCACATTTTTAGGTCTGCTTCTGTAAGACTAACCACTCAGATGATCAGCTGGCCAGAGTCAGCTAATCATGTGGGGAACAGCTTGTGCACTTCTCCAAACGTCTCCTTGATGCCTGGCAGATGGAAGAGCTACACATATGGAAAATTTCAGATATGCAGTGGCCATATATGTGGCCAAGGCTATGAACTTTTGTCCTTCATTTTGTAGGATACTACAATGTTTCATTTCTACTTTCCTTCTTCTGCCAAACCTTACTAAAAGTATAATGCTGTGACCCTAGTTGTTGTAGTGATCCCAGACATATCAGTAATCACAACTAAAAATACAATTGCCTAGGTAGTCACTTTCATTAGGAACAATGTTAAAGTATGAAAGTCAGTCGCAGACATAGTACATCTCCAACTCCATCAGTACCGTCACTCAGTTCTCCTATAGCCTACAAGGTGAAGTTCAAAGCCAGTTCTGTCAAAGGCAGGATAGGGGCACTGACACTGTGCACAAATTGATGCATCTGTAATGATTACAATAAAATCTAAGAAAATCTTGCGTTCAAAACATCCATCCCTACAAACAAAACTTCAAACCTTAATTTTTGCTTGTACTTTATGCATTGTATAATTACTCTATTTCTTAAAATACTTGACCTACAATTTTTCCTACCCCTCTTCCTCTAGAGGGATACTGAGTTTATGTTCAGAAAAACAATGAAGGAGAGTGTTACTTGTTTAGCAAGAAAGTGACAAACAAATTAAAGATAAATTGAGGAAGGAAAATTAAATTGGAAAATCAAATTTGGAAAAACAAAGCTAGTAAAAACTTATAAAAAAATAATAGTAGAACAGGCAAGGTCAGAATTGTTTTCCAAACTCTCCTGTTGGCCATAACTGAGGGGCAGGAGAGAAGATTACTTTTGTGCTGCTTTAGTGTATGGGCTTATACAAATGCCACAGACTCAGAAACTCCTCTTTCCTTCCAAGGTTAAAAAGTATGGAAAGCAGCTAAAATAAATAAAGATTCAGAGAACAACATTAAGTAAGCATTACTTCTTTCTGGTAATGCCAGGAAAAAAAAAAAAAAACTTTGAAAATTGATTAACAAGCTTCTGCCAAGATTATGTGATAAATCATTAATATGTACCAGATTTTGCTTCACATATTTTTTCTCATATAGATAAAGCCATGGGCAGAGTGCTATGGGAGTGACCTTGAAGAGCAAAGTAAAAGAACAGGCCACTAACCACATCAGCAGAAAATACTCCAAAGCAGAGAAAAGTGGTGATGGTTGCATGGGGAAAAATACTGTACCTGTCTTCTGATCTGGATTATTTTCTAGAACATAGATTTGCAGATAGGCTTCCCAGACTGTCTATTAAGGTTGATAAAATAGACAGACAAGCTTGTATAAAAGCCTCTACTAGCCAATATGGGTGCACAGTCAGCCAGCCAACTGCTTCCTTCCTGGAATACCTCTTTACACAAAATGTAGCAGGGATTCAGCTCTAGCAAACAGGATCAGCTTCACAAGAATTGCTAAATAATCTGCTAGCCTGGCTGGCCAGTCATTTCCATTCTATATTTCTTCCCCACAACCACCAGCTTCAGATTTACCTTGGATTAGTCAAGATCAGAAGACGCAGCCTGTATCTCCCATTCCCAACAAAACACAGCCCAGCTTCTCAAGAGAACCAAACAAGACGGCCCCTAGAAGTCAGCTCCTCCTCTGAACGGGGAACCCTCTGCCCAGTCAGAGCTCTCCAGTGATGCTTTCCCATTTGACCTCCACACCCAGCTGTGATGGTCCTAACCAGGAGACTGTCATACATCAAAGAGTTAGTAATGTACATTAACAGACAACTTGAGCGGGTGCAGACATGTACTGCAGTGACTCTTCACGGCCAAGTGGTGTATGCTGATGTGATCTGCACACATCGCTTGACACAGGATAAATTTAGCCTGCTAATGGTAACAGGAGGCATATACACAGCATCAGCAATGACCAATTACGCCGTCAGTGCATCCTTTTCTTTACCCTGAAGTGAAGCAACAGATTTTCCTTCTATGTAACAACGCTTATTAAAAAATCCTCAAAAAAAAAAAAAAAATCAAGACCACAGTACTGATGAACCTCACCACAGACATGATCTGCTCAGTGTGTTGTGGCCTGACTACATCTATCCAATGCTGTATCAACTTGAGATCCCCAGCATCATAAAAGACACACGATAGTTTTCTATCGCTTTTTTAGCGGGGGGAACATTAATAAAATAACTATCTCTGAGAGAGTTTGTGCTTCTCTTGTGGGATACGAAAGAACTAGCACCAATGAGGCTCAGGATCCCCAGCACTCGAACACTGTGTCAAGTCTAAAAGCTCTAGCCAGCAATGTGATCACATTATCAAAAGGGAGCGCTCCTGAAACTCTTCAAACGATTGTAAGGTAGATCAAGATGTGGTACACGGCACTCTAATGCTATTGAATTTATGTTTCAATTTCATCTTTAAATTAAGATTTAAATTAAAATTAAGGAAAGCTACATTATATTCTAGGCGATAAGATATACTGAAGGAAAAAAAAAACCCACATACAATCCATTTTGTGTCACTTTTTTTTTCTTTTAAAGGTTTCCTTATACAAGTCAGTTACATCCTCTCTGCCACCAGAACTGTCAGAATTTCTCCTGCAAAGCCAGATTATGGGCAAGCCACTTCCCAAGATGTTTGCCTGCAGTGTCTGTACTTCAGACAACACACATGATGGTTATTCATGCAACACCCACTATACACAACAGTTACATGCAAGTGATATTTTCCTCTCTCTTCACATAGTGGAAAAACATATTGTCTTTGCTTTCTCAAAACATGTTTCAGGCATAGTTAAGGTTATTGTGGGTTGGTTTGTTTATTTAAATTGGAGAGGAAAGGCAGGGTAAGGAGTTTATTTAGCATGTCAAGAAGATCTAAGTTTAGGGGAAAAAATTGCCAATAGCATTGCTATTACTTCATTCAGTCATTTCTCTGTCTCCAGAACAGCTGGAGCGCTGTGCAAAAGCACCAGTCCAAAAGTTGACTAATTAGCCCTTAAAATGCAAAAAGAAAAAGCAATCCATACAACCAGAAGACCAGCTGTAAAATGACCTGCTGGGTACGTCCTTCTCCCATAAAAGCTGAACAAATAACTTCTCCCTTTCTCTCACAGGATTCATGAATCAATGTGTTCCCTGAAAAGCCAAGAGGCAACGTTCAGCCTCTTGGGCTACACTGCTGCAGGAAGCGCCGAGTATGAGGAATGCAGGGAAGCAATTCTATTAACATTTAGGGGACAACTACAACATGAGAAAACCACAATTCTGCAATAGATTACAATCCAATGAATAACCTACAGCATTGCCCTTCCTGAATTCATAACCTGTTGAAAATGGGACCTGCTCTGGCTAGGTATGTGTTCACACGAACCTCAGGCCTTGGGAGTCTCACGTGTGTATCTTCTGCCTTGGGTCGACAGCTGCTCTGGCTGTCTGCACAACAGTCCAGCCTGTTTCTCTCATTCTCTCTAGCGTAACTTGTCCAATCTCTTAAATCAAGCAATATAACGAGCACTGCAGTTAAAAAACATTTCATTAGACTACTTGCACTGTGTCGACTACTCAGCCAGTTCCCAGGAACTAACCCTGATGTACATCCGTATTTTAAACAGGTCAGATAGGACACATGTTCATAATTCTTATTATCAAGATAGCCACAAGTCATTCTAATTACTTAACATCTCACCAGAGACAGTGTCAGATAAAAAGGAGGGAAATATATGCCTTGTTTCTTGGAAAGCAAAAGATGCTAATCTTATTATAAACATCTATACGTTAATGTCTTTCCCCACGCTTTTATCTCACAAAGCTGTAGCTACCTCCTCTCGTCTCTGTCGCTATCATTACACTATCTTTAACAGCACGGCTGTAAATCTAGCAGCAGCCAGCTGCATGACATCACCCCAGCTGTGGAGCTAGGCTAATTGCTCAGAGTGATGTCATCCATCAGCTCAAAACCTGTCCCCCTAGACAGCATTTTCCCTATAAGGTAACTGAAGCAGCGCTGAATTTATATCCAGGCTATAATGTGTTCCAGAGAAATTGTAAAATGACTCCACTGAAGCCATGCCTCAAGCTGTTGTGAACAGGCTCGGAAAGAAATGGGGTGTTTTAGGTTATTCACATTGTAACAGCTCTTATTTGTGTGAATCGCAATAAATAGCTTGACAAGAGCCAGGCACTCTGCCCCACTTGCATATAAATATTATATTTATCTCTTACCTATGACTCTTCTGTCCTGTCTTTTGTTCCCACTCCCTCTCAAGTATTTTCACACAGCAGTTTGCACAGTTATTTACTGAGAAAACACACATTTCTATAAACACTACTTACACTTGTGATAGCTCAGCACTGAGGAACGAACCTATTGAAGTGCATTTCTGGTTCCACCCTTCCACCCTCCCTGCTCCACTCACTCTCACCAGAAAAAAAGCCAGATATAAATTTTCAGAGCTGCAAAAAAGAAAAGTTATGGACTTCAATGGCAAGGTCTCTAGCTACACCATCCTGTAGATATCACCATTGCCTATTTTCCATAACCTTTTATCCCCTTTCCCCTGGTTAAAAACCTAAAGCATCTTTTCAGATTCACACAAAATATCTTTATCAAAACAAACAGTTTTATTTATGTATTTCAAAGAAGAAAATGAAATAATGAAATCAGTTCAAAGTATTTATTTCAGTTGTATTTATCTGGCGTCAACTATTGCTTATTCACATCAGCAGTTTTGAGTTCTCATTACACCATGGCTGGAGTAATGTATTGTCCAAAATAAAAGCCCAATTATTTCACCACAATGCATTACTGAGCTGTGTGAGATACCTTACTTCAAATGTTACTGATACTGTGTCACTAGAGAAGCCATTATTGATATTAGAACGGACTCCAATGCAAGCACAGGGAAAAAAGTGTATAATAGAGTATAAAAATTATAAAAGTATATAAACTCAGGCAACTCATTATGTCAGATGTGTGTTTCATTTTTAGTGTTTAAATCAACAATTTTTTGTTATGTATTGAGCCATTATGCCACTATAAAAATAATCATAACCACAGAAGATTCAGAGACTAAAGTTCTATTTAAAACACATAAAAATCATTTTTTAAAAGATTTTATGTGTCTACTCACATTGCTCTCCCGGTACCCTGCAGCCCAACAATTTCTGAAAGAAAACAGCAACACTGTCTTTTTTCTTGCATTGTCATAAGGCCTGGTTAAGAGTTTTAGTGGTGACTAGACAGATGGAAAGCTAGCAATTATCATTTGACCTGGCTCTTTGGGCCATACTGTAGTGTGTAAGAACTCCTTTGCTGTTTGAATTCTTCTGCTTCTATTTCTTTCAGTGTCCTTTTCCCCTTGGTGTTATTTGCACCACAATACTAGGTAGGTGCTTCATGAAAGTAAAGGCATATTCCAGTTGAGTATTAAAAATAAAGTATTTAATCTGAATTGTTACTAAGGCTAATTCCATGAGAAGTCCTATATGATTACTCTTGTGCGCTTTTAAGTCAACAGCACCAGAATTCTTTACTTTTCCTAAGCATTATGATGGAAAGAACAGGCATAATTTCTTCCCAGGCCACTATCCCATGGGAAGACTGGTTGCTCTAACACTGACCCTTTACTTAAGAGATGGGCATCATTTAGTTTTGCCACCCCAAGAGACAATAAATCCATGACAACATCTATTATTTCTATGCTTTGAGTAATAAGACACAATCAGATACCAAAGCAGACAAACCATTTACTCATGTTTCCATTAGAATCAGTAACTTTGGTGAATTAAACTCATAAATTATTATAAAATGACATATGAACTGTGAACGCTGCAAGTCTTGCTGTGAAGTAGAAGAATCACTTCCTTCATCTTTCATGTGGCTAAGTCAAAAAAAAGAATCATTTTGAAGTAAATTTAAAAAAAAAAAAATTCTATGAAACTTACAGGCACTACTTCATTCAAATGGTGAAGTAATCACAAGAAAAAGGTTTTTTCCTGAAATGTATAAAGTTTTATAGCTACTACTCTAAGCATGAAAAAAATAGTGCTGTGAGAACGTAGTTCCTATGATTATGTACTGTACTGGAGCATACAAGATGTATGGGTGTCTCATTAACTCTTAAAAAAAAAGACAGGGTAATTTTAGATACACATGTTGGGCTGTCATGCCAAAGACAAGCCCTTGCATTGGCAAACAGCACCTGGGTTACTTCTCTGACACAAAATCAATGTACCATCACAAGAGCTATTCAGTTCCTAGCCAGCATGGCAATAGTTGCCGCAGCCACGCAGTATGAAGTTCACTATAAGTTAGGAACTCATCCGCACCTTCAGTTGCTGCCTGTATGAGCAAGCTACAAAAGTAGCCTCAAGCAGCACGAGTGAATTAATATAGAATAAATAAAAAACTAATATCATTTAAAAGTCCTTCAAGAAACCAAAAGCTTTCTAGGCTTCTTCTCATAAGTCCAATTGTGTGTAGGCAGACAACAACAACTAAGCCACAAAAAATCTGTATCAGTTTTCCTGTAGACTATGACAGCTTCTATACAATATATTCTACAGTGAAAGTTGGTATCTTCCAGTTCTTTATGGAGTTCAGTTCTGGGGATTGATCTCCCAGGCTTTAAATTGAAACTATCCACAGACACATAAGTCATTTTTCCCTTAGTCTACAATATTAGCCTCCTCATACTCACTTTAAGCAAACAAATAGTGAACAAGAAATACCTAAATCACCAGAACTAGTGAATTTAGATCTTGACATTTACATAAGATGTCTGTTTTACACTTCCTCTGAACTTCAGTCTCCTCTAGGCAGTGAATAACTGAAGTAATTTCAGGACTTTTACAGCTACAATTAAAGATGGAGTGTCTACATGTTTCAAGAGGTGATCAAGAGTGCCTGTAGGACATAAATTAATCTTTCTAGTGGTTTTCCCACAAGAGTATATCCAATTAAAGCATAATCTCTCATTCCTGTCCCTAATATCTTCCCTAGCTTTTATCCAAACCTTTCTATATCAGCAGCTCAAATGCCTACTAGAGAAGCCAATTGATCTGGTGATCCTAGAAATACAGGACTTTTGGCTCCCTCCATATTCAACTACTCATCTGATTCACAAAGATAAAATATTCAAAGGGCTAAAAATTAAAGAACTTACAACACAGTATGCAGAGTTCAGGAGAGAATGGGCTCTGTCGATAAAAAGCCAGTTCAAGCTTCTGAATTTCAAGCTCTGTTCACACTGGTATTTGGGAGCCAGGTCACTGTAACTTCTCATTTACTAAGAGGTTACGGGCACATGCCCCATGATTATAAACAGACCTTGCACCCTGAGCTCTGGGTATGAGAGCAAATAAGACCCCTGCATACCATTTTGGGTCTGATACAGGCTGCAAAACAAAAACACCTCACCAAGCATGACAGTGTGAGTGAAGCTCTGCTCAACAACCTCAGGCACAAACCAACTTCAAAGGTCAGGAAAGTCAGTCCATCCCTGTCAGCCCCGGTATACAATCAGCCTGAATATGAGGAACGAATCTACTAAGCTGAGGCCTAACCACCCACCCAGGATCTGCCACTCAGTGTCCTTGAGGTCACTGCTGACCTACTGCTAAGGGCACTGCTGCTTCCTCATCAGCACAGCCCCTGAAATAGCAACAGCTCAGGGATGTCTAGACTGACTGTCACAGATTCCCATCACGTCTCTTTGACAGCGCATTCTCTCTAAGGCACAAGAATCTTGGTCATCTTAAAGTCTTTGGAACTAGTTTAACATTCACCTAGAGAAATCCAAAGACTAGTCTGGAACACCATGAATAATAACTCTAGCCTACAGGTAGGGATCGACACTGCACTTTATATTGGAGGCTCACTCCTCCTCTTCCCCCTTAATTCTCCCAAACCTTTGGTGGAAATAATAGTTCAGTAGCTGATTATATATAATAAAAGCAGGTGAAAGAAAGTGATCAAAGCAATTAATTTTGTTTTTCTTGCTGTAGGTGAATTTTGATCACTGGAGCACACTAAATATCTGAACTTGACTTACTTGCCTACTTGTAAAATTCCAGTTTGTATTAACCTGTTACTTTGAACATATCTTACAATTCCCCACTCACTACCCTCAACTACAAGAAAAAAAAATCTCCTGATTAAATAGTATACAGTATCTGATTTACATTCAGGTAACCAAATAGGTAGAACTGAAACAGCTACTAGCAATAGATACAGCTCAGTGGTCAGTGCACAACACAGGTATCCTCGTTATCATCCTGATTGGGTGAAAGATAAACAGGATAAACCTTTTTGCCCAAATGAGACATTTGGTGAACACTGTGGAACATCTAAAGCAGCAGTTCACAAAAGAGAAATGTCTATTACACATGCAGATCATGTTGGATTTTTTGAAAGGAATTTTGATTAAGAAAGTAAAAAGTTCACACTATATAACTACATTGGGACTCCTACCAGTGCCTTAAACGTACAGGGATGCTCAATTCTAGCCTGTGACTAGAACTCAGCTTCCTCTTCCACTGAAGATCTCAGCTCTCCTCTGACTTCTGTGTGTAGGGAACATTTCAAAGTTTACATGTCAGTGTTTCTGCTGTACAAGGTCTATACATATAAGGACACATTATGCAAAATTATGTAAAACATAGAAGACAAAAAAAAATGCAAAGGAAATTGTTGCAGTCTATGCCGGAAAACTTTGATTCCTGAACTGAACCAGTTCTGCAGAATGACAGGACTGATAACACCTACAACTTCAATGTAGAAGTTTCCATTAAGTTTGAAATTAAAACAGATGTCTGATTTACCTTGGCCTCTAATGTCAGCCAGAAGTCAGAGTAAGTCAGGCACATATTTAATAAGCTTCCCACGTAGCTTTGCTGTGCATTGCAGCACATATTCTGCTGTTGTTGTTAGAAGGATTACATTAAAGAGCTTTCACTCACCTGTATTAAATTGTGGTCATGGACAACAGATGTACAAGTCAACTGCAGTGCTTGGGCACTTTCCTACAGCAAACACACCACACTATTTGCGTGGCTTTATTCCCAGTTTCTGTTTACACAACTGAATCCACAAAAATACATGAATGAGATTGATGGTAACATCTTCCTGTACACCTGATGCCACTGAATGTTCCCACCACCACATCTGTGCTCAGACATTTCCCTTCCCTGGTGTCCAATTAGGTGCTCTCATACTGCACTTAAGTTGCAGCAGATGTGCAGAGCGAAACACTAGAGGGCAACAAATACTCTTTAATAAGATTAAGGGCCATATAAGATTAGTTTAACGCTTAGAGCCGTCTTGCTAACGGCAGCAATAACCATGTTCCTCAGTTTCAAGCTTTATCTCAAGCTCTGTTAGGCAGACATACGCGTTTGACCACCTAAGCCAGACTATATGAGTCCTTTTATGCCTACTGAAAATTAATTGCTTTCCCTTTGCTCCATCTCCCAATATGATCTTTTTGTGCATTATTTTTGCTCTTTTTCAATAATAACCTTGTAATAATAATAATAATAAAAAACATCCTCCTAGAAACAGATACACATCTTTGCATATAAGACTGTATTATATCTTCTACTAGCTACTTGAGTATGTCCCCTCAAACCCACCCACTCCCCATTTTTTTTTTAAAAAGGCAGCAGAGGCTTCTGCGAGCTTTGAAATAAAACACAGCTGCTTGGGTCAGACCAATCCTCTTCCAGCTGCGTCTGAGGACTCCCTTCTAATATCTCACAAGGGGATTCCAAGATGCCAAGTCCTGCCACCAGATACCTGGTACAAGGTACCTACTTAATAAAGCAACCCTTCCTCTCGTCCTGATCACAGGAAACTGTCGCTGTATCAATCACTTCATTAGCTGAAGTGGCATGATCCTTTTGTTAGATTCTGCCATTTAGGGAGTGACTCCATCTGGATACTAGCATGACATTACATGGCAGCATTTGCTTTTAAAAGTTTCAAAATTATATCTATAAATACTACAAAAATAATTTCAGAAGACGTATTCCAAAGACCTGTTTTCACAAGCCAGAAAACACCCTAGGCAAATGGAAAACAGGCAAAAGCATCATGTTTAATTTCACTGCAGCATCCTTCTTCCATCCTCCCCAGAATACTCATGCTGAAACACAGAGTCTTGCCCTAGAGATGAGTCAGAGCTATATAACCAAAAGAGGTTGTTCTTTGTTGGCCTTCGTTTTCCACTGAAGTAGGATGTTACACGAGGAAGGATATGGAAACAAGATGGTCTTCTGGTTAAAGTAGTTCAGCTCTGGGCCATTAAAAAAAAAAAAAAAAAAAAGAAGTCTTCTGCTACTGAGACAGCAGCTTTTTAAACAAAGATGTTTAGAGTATTTCTTGTGCTATAGGAAGAATCAGGTCTTAATTAGGAAGAAATATGCCTTCTCCCCAGGATGAAATCATGACCCCTGTTTTGCCTATATTCTCCGTTTCCCTATATCCTCCTCACTTAATTTGTATAGATTCTTTTTGTAATACTTTAAGAAACATACAATAATATGGCTCTAAGAAAGCCATGAAGCGATTAACTTCAACTCTGCTCTGGAGGCATGCCTTCCAGCAAGACAGAAACTTTATGGCTCATCATCTAGTGGGTATTTTCCATGAGGTGACCAGACTAAGGCAAATGTTGCAAGGAGGGTGGGGAAACTAACTGTGATCATATCAGTAAAGACAGCACATGACAGTGAGCAAAGTTCCAATTTTAGTTTGTTTCAAACCTCTTATATTTCACCTCACAGTTTATTCCATTAAAACCCCTTAGTGTTTGTGTGATATGCGTTTGCTACTAAACATGATAGGAATGGATGAAACATCAAGGATGGTCTTCATGAATTCCAGCATGAAGTGTGCTCTGTGACACACTCATATGTGATACTAGTCTGGAAAAATAATCAGAATTGAAGATAGATTTCTCTATTTTGGTATCATATGCTTATATAACAGTGCTGACAGTCTTATTTACGCCAGGATTCAGTTCTGTCACAAAGAGCAGAGATAGGCACAAGTTGCGAGCACTGTGCAAGACAAGCTAGCAGTCAAGCAGACAAGGCCTGGTCCTTGTGCAAGTCTTAGCTATGCAGATCAGGCCCAGCTCTGGTGCTTTAAGCCATCCCTTGTATACAGCTTACGGTAGTTTTTAGAAAAACAACCATCAACAACAACACATGCACAAAAAAACATACTTGTAGAATGCAATTGAAATAGCCTTTCTTATTATTTCTTCCCCTGTTTCAGTCCTGTTTGGGACAGAGGTCTGGAAGGTTTTTATGTAGTTCTCTGTTCTAGCTCCAGCTTCTCTAAGATCCCCCAAACTTGTGGCTCTTCAGTGCAGAATTACTCTTACTTAGCCTAATAGAGGTAGAAGTTTTATAATAGAAGAAAATAGAATGTAGCTCCTGGTGCAAAACCCTTAGTTCCCTGATTGGACAGAACAGAAATGCTCTATGTCCTCCATATAAAATATCTGTAACTGTCTGTATCTTCCAGGTATTCCTATACCCATTCATTTGGTAAAAATAACCAAACATGACACAACCTCCAAAAATTTCTTCTATCTTTGTAGATGCTGACTGTTAGAAAAACTAGCCTCTTCAACGGGCTATGCTAGATGAGATCCTCTTCCCGGCACCAACACTAATTGAACTTTCATGGAACTTGCTGGAAGACAGCTGCAACAATATTTGCAGCAAAGTCTTTAATATCTCAAAATCCTTATCTTAGAAATTAACTACTTCAAATTATCAAATAACAATATATTTTCTTTAAGGGCTTTTATCTTGAGCACAGAGTATCCAAAATAAATACTGCCCAGCATTTTGTTAGGTAGCAAAGGAAGAAGCAAGTCTATTCCATAAAAAAAAAAAATGTTTTAAAAACTGAGTCTTAAGCAAACCAGACAACTGCTAGAAAACAGGCAACCTGTTACAAAGCCATGGGCACACTTCTGAAAGATCCTAAGCTGCCTGTATGACCATCATTCACAGTCCTATCAAGAAGGTGCCAAGAAAGTATATTGACTTCACTTGCAGGTAGCTCACCATCTACTGCTTGCTTAGACAATAGCAATTTCTGCAGCTCAAGGGAGGGAGAGTTGTGCCTCAGTCTCCCAGGAGTCAAGGCTCTGTCAGGACTCTGTTTCTCCAGTGCTCCTGCCAGGAGAGTAAAGACAACCCTCAAAATCATTTGACCAAAAGCAGAACAAAATCTCATTAACTTTCAGGCAGGCTTGTGCACACTACATTCATTTTTCTTCAACATCAGAGCAGAAAAAGAATTTCCAATCTCCATGCCAGGAAAATAATAAAACTCCTCTGTTCCTTACCAACAAGCACAGTAGCGCAAAACAACACACCAACTATTCTAGAGAGAGAGGTGGGTTCTGACTGAGAAGCAGGTTACCATTTAAGAGAGAGAAGAAAATAAACTCTGCTTATAAACCTTACTTTCTAAGCAGCACACATTGATCATGACAAGTGCATCAAAAGCTACCAGCAAGATCTCAAACTCGGTTTTCTTCTTTCACGTGATCTTGAAGAAATTAAACAGTGGCAGCTTTGCTCAGGTTTTTCTATCGCCATTTCTTCCTCAAGAAATTTACCTTGCATAGATTTTCAAAGTCAGATGTTATTATATTTGTGTCAAGTTACTTGTAAACTAAAATGCTTCATAGCTTCTCAGAAACCCAATAGTATAACTAAGATATCCAATTCCCACTTTTTGCTTTTCCATTCAAGGACACATAATGATTAGGTGTACAGTATATCTACCCTAAGGATGTCAGTCGTTTGATTTTTTTTTTATGATTTCTCTTTCACAAAATCATTTTGCCTGAATACAGGATCTTTCTGCACCTACGACAAATTCTGCTCTCACAAACTGCAAACAGTGGCCAATTATTAAACCTCACCAGCTGCCTTTTCTTGCCAAAATGTTTACTTTCCTGTCTCCTCCACTCAGCGGCCAGAGTTCCTCCTATCTTTCTACAGACCCAAGAAACAGAGATCAGTAAAGTCTCAGTAACACTGAAAGACTTTCAAATAAGCAACAGAATGGAAAATGCAGTCACAGAGAGCACTTTAAACAGAGGAGAAAGGGAGAAAATGGCATATTGTTTCTGTAGCAGAGGGATTTGTTTCCGCTGCAGAACTGCCAACCTCAGTTAGAGCTAGATTTCCTAGATACAGTTCCAATATCATCAAGGAGTTAAACAGAACCCTGTGAAGCCATCCCAGCCCAAATAAGTCTTCAGAGCTACAAGAAGATAGAGCCAAGCAGTTGGCCTCAGCCTGTGTACTCTCCATGTTCTACCAAGTTCCTTTGCAAATCTGTTTCCCTGTTACAGGTTACCCCCAAAACAACCTACAAATTGAACCTGAGGAAAAATAATCAACAGGACATTTTGATATCCCCACTGTTCCCAGAAGACAGAAAAGAGGTCTGCAGGTATGAGCTCAGGCAGAGATCCTACTAAGGATCAAATATTTGGACCCCATGCTAAATCCCCATGGAAGCATCCAGCCGGAGAGTCAACTCAGTGAAATCCATGTGTCAAATGATTTTAAAAGACTAAAGTCGTAGTTCAGACTTGTCTGAGCAAGAGTCACACGCCCGGACAATGCTAGCTCGGTCTTGGGGGAATAAAAAGCAGCAGCAGTCTAGCACGCCACACATCACACCAGGTCAGACACACAGTGCATCTCAGGCCAATGCAGCCCCAGGGCATGTGGGGAGGGGACGAGGAGAGGAGAAGGCTCTACTTGGCTGACAACATATCGTGTCTCCACTCCAGGTCGAGCTTCTGAGCCACGCTCACTTGGACAAGTGACGGTCTCCCCTACTCAGCCTGCAGACTCAGAACACCAGCGCTGTCCGGAATAAAACTATTATTAGGAAAGAGTTAAAGTTGCCACAGAACTCAGTACTTTAATATACAGGAAGACACAAGTTCACAAGCTTCATATCCTGAAAATACTTACATACCCACCGTACACGTAAATTTATGTTAAAAAATACATTCATGTATCTATATCTTCCCCATACATATATATGCACATATACGTATTTTTATACATGACAAGCTACAGGCAGACTCAATGTTTTAGGACTTTTTTATGTCACAGTGAATTTATGAAGAAGACAGACAATAAAAGTGAGTTTGCCTTAAAATGGAAATTGCCTCAGAAGTTTTTATTCAAGTCTGAGAACCTGGAATACAGACCACTAACACTCAGCCTAGAGCACTGGCTACAGTAACATCACAAGCAATTGGAAAAACATGCAATATTTCCTGATAATAAGCTAGGAAAAGATACAGCATACTACAGTGCAAGAAGCATCACATGAATGAACAGCTGCGTTTTCCAGAAGTCAGAAGATCATCCCTCCACAAAGCTGCAAAGTCTAAGCACACGAGATTTAGATCTCACTCATTCAAAACAGGAAAAATTTGAATACATTTGTATTTTGTCATAGCAACTACTTTGATTTTGTGTGTGCTTAGAAAGGAGTATATTGCTTAAGATGCATTCCTTTGGCTTCATTCTCAAAATGGGTCAGCCACTGCCAAGGCCTTCCTCCCTGCTTGAATAACAACAGGTTGAAATAGTAATATTATTAACCAGCACCCACAGACATAGATGACTTAATGCCTCATCCTCGCTCTCTGAAAAGCATGATCATCCAGGCAGAAAACTATTTCTGAGCCCAAACACTTCCATTTTCTCTGAACCTGCCCAGAAGTTCAAGTACAGCCCATCACCATGGATCCTGTGCACATCTGCACAGGGATAATTTGGGTGCTGCATACAACTCATTCATTCCGAGTTTTTCCTCTCACAAAGACTATGAGATCCATCACAACAGTATTACTGCGCCTCGGCAAGACCAGGGACAATAACACTCTTTTTAAATGGATATAAATTCACTCTAAGAAGATGACTTAAGCCATAAAGGAACTAGTTCAGTTGAATTTATGCACTGTGCTTCTACCAAAGCAATGACATTTTCACAGAAGTGAAAGAGGAGAGTGAATTTAATGAAGAACAATTAAGGAGGATGATCAGGCACTTCTTGTATGCACCTTTCTTTAGCTTTGGCAGGTACTGAATGCATCTTCACAAAGCTAAGAGGTGTCTTATCAAGGAGCACAGGCTGTCCATGCTTTCCTGAACAAGGATTCCTCTTCGGTTTTACTAAAAGGTCTACATAAAATCCAGAGTTACAGCAAGGCAACAGAAGCAGGCTTTGGGCACATTAACGTTAAAAAGTACATAACTTTCTCAGAGAGCTTAAAACAAAGCTTTTCTAGAAAAGATCTTGCAGCCTGTCACTTCCTATGTTAAATGAGACACCTATTTAGAAGATGTCCTAGCCCAGATCTCCTGGGAGCATTAACAAACCTATCAACCATCTGGTAAAGGATAATATGTATACCCATACTAGTTGCCATTCCATTGTGTTCACACTGCCCTTGTATTCCACACCAATCTTTAAAGAATTTTCATGAAAATAATAAAAATCCAAGTTGTTTAGAATTAAATTGTTCTCCTACCCACATCTTCCAGAAATCCAGAAACTCCTCGGAAAGTTTTGTTATTGCACAACTGAAGTTTCCTGTATTTTCTAGGCTTTACAGCCCTCAGAAATGTATCTGCATATTAATTTCTTTTTAAATGTAGTTATAGTTAAATAGACTTTTTTAGTTTTTTTACCCCATAATGTTTTTCTACAAGATTTCTGATGACAACATTATTTTCACTAGTGTAACTATTTCAGCAAGTCAGTTAAGTGTGGGGCACAAAACCACAGACAGAATGAGGACAGCAGAGGCTGAGAGCACTGGGACTATGCCTTGGGGAAGAGAAGGCTGAGGGGGGGAACCTTATGAAATGTTTATATATTTTTGATGAGAAGCTATGAAGAAGATGGGATCACACTCTTCCTAGTGACATCCAGTGACAGCCGAAGCAGCAATGGGCACAAACTGAAACAGAGGAAGTTCCACCTAATGCAAGAAAAGAAACCCTACTACTTTACTGTGAGAGTGGTTGAACACTGCAACAGGTTGCCGAGACAAGTCGTGGAGACTCCATCCTCGGAGATATCCAAAATTCTACCAGACAAAGTCCTGGGCAATCTGCTGCAGCAGACTCCACTTGAGCAGGGAAGAAGGTTAGACCAGATAATCTCCAGAGTTCCCTTCCCATCCCAGTTTTCCAATAATTATATAACATACCAAAGATAAATGAAGTTACGCTACTACAACCTTTACAACTACTAAATACTAAATAACTGAACAAGTTCTTCAGGATAAGACCTTCAAGCATCTCTCGTCATAAACTGACATTAGAGATACAAGCAAGAGAAGTCTACTAGCACATAGGCACTCTAGGTCTTGCCCCTAAAGGCAAATACTACTCTCTGCAGTGAACATTTCAAACACCTTTTCCACAAAACTTGCTACCAATCAGCATTAGAAAGTGTCCTTGTGTGCATTTCCATAAAATTGTTCTCTTACCACCTCAGTTTCCATAACTAAGGGTTAAAGATTGAGTGCTATGACGAAAATACTCAATTTTAAAAGTTTACCTTCAGATACAGAAGGTAAAAGACAAGCTGTTTGCCTAGGTAGAAAGTAAGCTCTGTGGGTAGCCCCTTCTGATGCAACTCTGCAATAGAAGCAAGATAAAATTAACACACATTTAGCTTTACCTGCATTTCTGGCAAGAGTAACCTTCCATTAGGGCTCACAGATGCCAACTCCTAACTTAATTCCAAAGACAGGCAGACATAGAGAAATATGATGTTAACTTCATTCCTCCTCTATCTTCCAAGCAAAATAAAGAAATATGCACAGTAAACAAACAAAAAACCTCAATGTTGTTTCAAGGAATAAGTCCCTATCATCCACTTCCATGACAGAAATAGGTTTTAACTTGCATTTCAGATACTTAAAATTTCAAAACAGATATTTCAAAACAGGTTATACAAACTGCACACAAACTGTGGTGCATGTTTTGAACTCACATTTCAACAGGTGGGTTATGACAGAATAAATTTTTACCACTAACACTATCATATACTGTGTGAAGTCACCACAATGGTAATTGCAGGGAGTAGTTTTTGAGGACTAGTGAGCAAGTATATTTATTGTTAGAATTAGAATTAGCTTATTTTCCAGTTATAAGCAGAAAGACCCTAAATGGAAGGTGAACATCATCAGGTAGGAGGCTAGAAATACCAAATAGAAACATGAAAATCAAATTTTAGCTTATTCTTTTTGTTAACTATCAATACTATTTACAAGAAAACCTTAGCATTTTCTACTTCTCTCCTCACTGCCACCAAACATTGACATCTAAGTGCCCTCTCTGTCTTCTTCCTTTTCCAGCAGCCGTACTCCAAGCTACTCAAGTGACAACATCAAGAAGATATGGCTATTGAGGCGATTTTTTCCCCGTCAGAAAGGCACAAGCAGTCTTAAGGATATATTGATCATTATAACTCATAGTAGATGGAGTAAATCTGCTGTTCAAAGGCCAAACAAACAAACAAACCATCACAACAAAGCACATACTTCAAAATGGGTTAACACCACAATTACTAGCAGTAGTTACTAGTCAGACAGAAAAGTAGGAGTGAATTTTTTAGTCCCTTGGTGTAGGTTTTTCCTCTTCCCAGAGGAATAAGAAGAGTGATATACTTTGTACTGTTCAGTCCTAAGTAAACTCAAGCAGGAAGTGAAGGCATCAACAAGAGATACCAGAAAGAAAGTGTGCCTCTTACGAAAGAGGCAGCAAGCTCCAAGTGCAGAAGCGACTATTGTCCTTCCAGACTGTCAGTCCTTAGCAATGCACAGGCTCCACAGCCGGAGAGAGACAGGCAGGATGCTTCTTGCCCCAGTTGTGCTACAGGTTTTGCCAGCTGGGTTACTGCAGAGCTCAAGGATGAGGAAGTTAAATTGCTGTGAACCAGTATTAATGTAAATAGAGACACACACGCACACACAAAAAAATCATATTTCAGCTAACTTGAACCAAGGGTTCTCAGTGGCTCCCCTGTGGTCTGAAGTCTCCCTGGTTTCAAAGCAACAGGCCCCATAGCATAAGTTCTTCCATTCTACTAGGTTCAAAATAGTTTTAAAAAGATGGTGCCTTCAGTGCATCTATCTCCCTAATGGCAGACAAACCTTACATTTCCTCCCACACATGGATACAGACGGGAAGCTAAATATGCAATTACCCAATCTGCAAGGGTGACACATGGTCGCACATCTTTGAGGCACACCCTTGAAAGCCTGGCCCTGAATTTCCCCAACTTCAATTCCGTTTTGTTTCCTCCCACAGACACCCATCCTACTTGCCAAATAAAATTCTGGAAAAAAACAAGATGTAAGGAGCGATGGTCACACCGGTTGTTTTGTGAACGAAAGAGCTCTTTACTCAATTAGTGCTTTGTGTAAGGTCATTTAAAAATCAACCAAAAGAGATGGCAACAAGAAGACCAAAGTAAAAGAAACTGTTTTCTGGAAGCCAGTTAGTCAGAAGAGAAAAAGATAGCAAAACAGTATTTAAAAGGAGAAAAACAAGTCCAGGAAAGTAGTCTGTTCAACAGTGACGTTTTATTACTATTGCTTATTTGAGGCAATGTCAGTACCACTGGAAACTAAAAACACAGAAACAACTACAGTCTTTCCTAGTCAAATCAGTTATGAATGATAATAATAAAAAAAAGTTGCAAAAATATCGTGGTGCTATGGTCTGTCTCCCTGCTGCTGTGTATTCTGGAGTTTTACTGGGCAACGCATTGTAGTCAGAGGGAGTCACAGAATTAAAGCAGTGACAAAACTGGTAACAAAGATTGCAGGTTTTAAGAGATGGAAGGGGAATTAAAAACAGAGGCGTCTTTTGATAATCCTCCTATATATGACTGAGTGGTGAAGGGAAGCTACCTGTAAATTAAAACTGAAATAACCTTAACTGCTCTATCACTTTACTAGGTATTTTAGCTTTCACCCACTCTTGTGACTGCCCCAGACCATAACTGACAGAAACAGTAGCAGGCATACTGAGTATTGCAACACATTTAAGAGCTGAAATAATATCCCATTGAAACAGCTGATCTTCAGCACCCCAAAAAGGGTCAGGGCCCAAACACAGAGGGTGAAAAACAAGGAACCAAAAGACAGGAACTAAGGCTAAGCACCAGCTAAACTTCAAAGAAGCGGCAAGTAACCACTTCTCTTTCCACTGCGACAGCTCAGCTTGAGAATAGAGAGACACAAGAGCACAAGGCCGTGAATACCCTCAGGCCAAGGTCACACAAGCATAGCTGTAAAGCAGGTCCATTCCTGCCTCTTGGGACTGTAACCTACAGGCCAGGACTAAATTATAGGGTTACCCGATGGAGTGCCTGGCTTTTACAGAATCTGGAGCTCAGTGATAAGCCTGTGCTGGTTCAAATAAGTGTAAACAGCATCTTAAATCATGAAGCAACTCCTGTCTCCCTTTCTGTCTTGCTCAAGAGACATCAGGCTGTGTCCCCACTTGGCTCCCATCAGCACATGATGGCCCTGATCAGACATCATCAAACCACATCAGACAGGCCATGATCTTATCTTTGCAGAAGACTCAGTAAAACTAAACTGCTTCATTTTTCTCATTTCAGGAGGGTGTGCTAAGCTGCTTCAGCTGAGCTATAAAGTTGAACTATTTAATTGCTTAAAAGATACAATAGGAGATGCGACCTCAACTTCACTTCTTTGGGACTCCCACCAACACAGGGTGCTGTTAAGAGAAATGTCAGTAAAAAGCCAAAACCCCAAACAACAAGCAAGAACAGACCCCAGTCTGTGCTGCTCCAAGGGAACATTTCTTAATGCAGCAACTATAGACTTACATGTATACAGATCTGCACTATACAACGCAGGTTTGTACGTTTTAAGCTAGTGCCTCAAGCTACCGATTGGCACCTAGAAACAAACCTGCTAACAACTATCTCCAAATTCTGCCTTCAGTCACAAAATGCAACACATTCAAAAACAAATAACAATCAGTCCCTACTGAGGCCTTCAAAGTTAACCCACCATCATACTTGTTTTAGTATTTCCATTCTCATTAAACTGTGTTCTCTGATCAGAGCCTGCTCATCTCCTCATAGGAATTTCACAGCTATGCAGTTTCCATCACACTATTACCCCCCCAATCAAATACTTCAATTTACACACATTTTTCACTCCAAGGAGACTCCCTCCCTCTAAAAGGCTGTAATATCACACTTTCTTTCTCAATTCAGTCATTTACCTTCTCAGCTAATCAAAGACTTCCAGGTGAACCCAATAACAGAAAAAGCAGGGGGAAAGCACTGATGCCTGTTCATAGCTGAAGGCCTCGTTTAAGTTTTGATTACTCACACTTTAGTTTAAGGCACTGTCTATATTCATACACTTGCTCCAACAAAACATGTAAAATGAAGCAAGAAGGTAGCTCAGCTTTTTCTTTTCCCTCTTTACATGTCCTTATTTCAAGGCAAAGACTAAAGACAGTCATACTTGTATGACAATTTCAGTATATGAAGAACTTATTCTCAATGAAATATTGTGCCCTGGATACATTTTCCATATCTTGCTTTTCTCTGCATCACACAAAGTCTAAATAAACATCTCCTCTGCTTGCAGTGCTCCCTAGCAGCTTGCCTATTCCCAAACATTAATACTTTTTTGCCAAGTTTCAGAGCCTCTGACCTAGCCAAGGGGGTGAGAGAAGCCTTCCCCCAATTTCAGCAGCTTAAGTGTAGTTAGTTGTTCCCTTTCATCAAGATACTAAACCAAATTACCATTTTCCTTTCTGGCTATCAAATGTATATTTAGCATAAGGTTTTTCTGGGCTATAACAAGCTGACTGGCCTATACTTATCTTTCCAAAGAAAGGCTTCTTCCAGACACTCAAAATCTGGAAGCTTAGGCTATGCCAGAGGAAGGGAGAAATCATAGCTTCTGAGCACTGGGCCACATTAGCAAAGCCCTCTCTCTCTCTCTTTTTCCTCTCTTCTCAGTAAGAAGCAACCCTAAAACACACAGACCAAGGAGCAAGCCAAAAGTTGGCTGGCGTGTTCTGCACAACTGGCCTCCAAAGGACACCAGTTTTATGCCTATACCAAAAATGAGATAGTACTCATCCCACTGAATTTAGCATTTGAAATAAAAAGTGGTAGGACAGACTTCCGTAAGACAGGATTGAAAGAGTACTAACCTAGGGCTAAACACAGTACAGCGAGGAGGATCGGGTGTCGTGATGGCTGGGGCTATAAAAAGCTTCTATCTACCAGTTGATAGAAGTGTAAAGGAAGAATATATATATATATATAATAATATATATTTTTTTTTCCTCAGTGCTAGCGAGGATGAGAAAAGAAGGAAAGAAATTGTTGTTGGCTTATAAAAAAATAACACTACTGTGTTACCATGGTATGCACAAAATACTTCCTGTCAAGTATGCTCAAACCTAGGCATATACGACGAGTCTGATTAAACTGTTACGTTCTCCTGGCAGCTTCTGAGTTTTCAAGTATATTGAGGGAGGAAAAGTGCTGTGCTCACCTCTGTCCTTACTGGAAGCAGAGTTTTCCTACACAAATACAGCAACAAGGAGGCTTCAATGACCGTTGTCTACCATATTTTAAATGGAAGACATCAACATTAATACTACTACTTTTTTTTTTTAGTCAGATGAAAGCATGACTAAAACTTTTAAAAATAAAACTGAGGTAGCTTGCCAATTTATTGGAAAAGGTAGTAACCAAATTCAAGTTACCATACCAGGACACTAAATACTAGCTCCAAAGAAGACAAGCTCAGGGGCTAATAGACATTCAACAACTCCTTCGAAGCTTGATATTCACACAGCTGCAGTGTTTTATGGTCGCCATCCCAGCAGTGTCTCATTTAGATCAGTGTGTGTGTGTGTGTGTGTGTGTGTGTGTGTAGGTATATATATAAATATGTATTCTCACAAAGCATTCAAATATATAAAATGCAGAGTAAGATGGCAGGGGAGAGGGATCAAAAGATTAACTAGGTATCAAAGGTTTGCTTCCTTTTTCTTCCAGCAAAAGAGTTAGCAACGCTCTATATATTGACTAAGATCTTTCAAATCAAAACATAAATTCTTGTGTATATCACAGAGGTATAAATGGAGCCCCACACAGTAAGTGTTGATACATTAAAATCTTCACTTTGAGTTCTGTAAGCTTGCTAGCTCATAGTTATCAGGTTGTTGCACATTTGGCAAGTACTTAACTCTCTTGTCTGAGTTAAAAAGCCAGATAGCCAAGAAAGCTGGTTTTGTTTAAACAAACAAGCAAAACAAACACACAAAAATCAACACACATGCTCTTCAACCAGTAATAAACGAAGACTGACAGACTAGATCCTAATGAATACAGGTACTCCTGAACAGTAGGGTCCTGCTGGGATCGAACCCATTTGAAGCACATTCTACAAAAACTTAAAAAATGTTCTTCCAGCACTGAGTATTTAACTCTTCTTCATGTATCCTCTTTAATGACAGACATGAGGGAATAAATGATAATTCTTTGGAAGTGTGGGGAGCATCTGCAGTGCTTCCAAAATTATTAGAATCGAAGGCAATAGCTTTTGAATTTATATCTGCATGATTTCAGTAGCAATGTGGAAACTACTGTTTCTTAGCTCCCAAATGCATTGTCAGTCTTGGAGGTACTCAACCGAAGCAATTTCTCAGAGTCTGTACTTTGGACAGTCCAAAGATCCCCAACCCTCAGACCTGCAGTAGAAATACTGACTGTGGAAACTGCGGTATTGCAATGACTCCCAGGCTCAGAAAACAAATCAGCTGTATCTTCCTATGTAGAGGGAGATAGAGATAGCATTGATAATTTAATTTCATAGTAAAAACTATTCTAATGTTCAGGTCAAGGATTACACTTGCCTAAAGAAATAAAGCAGAAAATATGCAGTTGCTTCTCCGTAACAGAACAAGTGCACACTACTTGTTCTCCAAATGAAAAGACAGAGAAGTTGGGCACTACTTTGCCTGTAGCAGTCACCTTCAGAGTTTTATTCTGTCATGTCAAAATAACACAATCAGTTGTCTAAAGGATAAATCACTATAGTCCATAAAACATGGGAAAGGAAAAGAGCTGCTTCATACTTTCCTCGAGTCTCAGCAGCAAAGGGACTGCTGTTGTGAATTAATCAATTATTTATATGTTTGTCATTTTCTCTCCTCTTCCCTCATCCTCAAATTCAAACACCTCTTTCTGTGTGCCAAACTCCATCTTCAATTATTTATTGAGTGGGGCAGAATTTTTCCCTTGCTCATTTAAATTCTTCTTTTTGTATGACTTGAAATGTTGGACTAGCAGCCACTTGCAGATTGGATAAGACTCGGTACAGAAGTTGGCCAAGAACTGCAGGCTGACCTAGGAGACAAATCATCCAGCCTTAGGAGACAGGTTCGATCAAGCAATAACTACCATGCACTCTGCATCAGATCACAGTCAAGCTACCCTGATCCATGCAAATAGTTGCACTGACATTGACTGGACAAGTAGCACGGCCCAAGTATTTGTGTGTTTTGCAGATTCATAACTTGCACTGACCTCTGTTTATCCATGGCAGCTTATAAATCCCAGATAAGCATGCAAGAAAGAGGTAAAATATTGAAGTAAGCTACCTCTGGTAAGACTACAGGCAGAATATCTTGCATGAGTTCATTTTTATCTCTTCAGAATAAACTTATTTTGTTAACAAATATAGTTATAACATAATTAGCTTTCCGGAAACCAGCTCTGCAAATGTGTTCACCTTTCCTCACCATTAAATATATACAGGGAGCTCTAAATTACCAGAGAAGACAATGAAAAGGAGGTGAATGGATTTTAGGTTCATTTTCTGCCCATAAAAGCTCTGCATCATCTGTGGAAATCTCTCTCATTCGAGTCACTGAACCTTATACTGAACATTTTGCCAAAGAATCTTTTTGTTTCCTGTTGATATTAAATAATAAAATGAGACAACTAAAAGTAGAGGTAAACTACTTGAAGGTTTTCAGCTGAGAAGAAAAAGAACCAAGGAGGCAAATTATTGTCACTACGCACGCAGTTGTTGTGTGACGGCTGATTTGCAAAATAACAGTATAGGCAACACGCCTAAGGCTGCACTGAGAATTTGGCTTCAAAAGTATACATTCCATATGAAATTACCTTAAGTTTTAGCACTCAATTGATATTTACATACAAGCAAGCCTTGCTTTTTGGTGGTGATTTCTCTCCTTGGTTGATAGGGAACAAAAAACACTCTTCTGTTTTTGGCCCACTCTGCATTATCTGCATCCCTACTAAGTAGAAATTGCTTTCCCATGAAGTGGGCAGCAAAGTCCTATGGTAATATACCGAAAAGGTTCAAGTGCTTTTTTATTAGGATAAGGTGCAACTCCATCATTCAGACTCCACTACATCATGCAAACATATATTTTCCAAGAATTAGATCAAGTGGCCAAATAACAGACACTTTAGTAGTAGTAATGCTCAGATCCCACATAGCTCTTTGTTAACAGAGCACTGCTTCTATACCCAGGGAGTGAGTGCTTGGACAAGAGCAAGCGTGAGATGAGGGAAGGCTGCTCGAAACTGAACCTGAGGCAGGTTCGTTTAGAGTTACGCTGCAGCTGAGGAGAATGATTTTAAACGGTCACCTGGAGCTCCAGGCTGAAAGCAGAGGCTGAGCACTTTGCATTTCTTCCTCTGAGTGGATATCTCCCTGGGCAGGGGTTGGAGTCGGTGAGGGAGGAAGAAGTGCTGAGTAGGAGACAAAAAGCCTCAAGTTAGTCCACCAAATACACATCAGACACAAACTGCATCCCAGTTTCTCCAGCCTGTTGTTCTCTAGCAAACTGCATGCAACAAAAAGAAACAAACAAAAACAACCCACAAACAAACAAACAAAGAAACTCCTACCTCATAGCAATCCTTTGCATACCTGCCTCCATGAGGAAGGAGGAAAAAAAGACATATGTTAGCAGAATGTAGAAAAATAGAAAGATACGTAACAGCATGGAAGACAGGAGAAGACAAATCAATTTTAATGTTTACTAAATGGTCCAGATACCATTAAAACAATTTCCATGATCAGTTCTGCAACAAAACAACGTTATTCAGAAATTAAATCCAGAGGGACTTTCAGGTCAGTATCAATCTGCTGCTGAGAATGAGTGAGGCCAACGTAGACATATGTTTTCAACTCATATCTCTGAAGTTGTTTCTACTTTGCTATTTCAAATAGACCTGTGTCTAGATCTTGTCCCAAATATTTCAGAGTATTATTATTATTGCTACTACTTTAAAGTTACTTCTATCACTAAAAATCTGTGTAACTAGAGAAAAGCTAATGCTTCTACCATAGGCTTAGCTGGAGCAGTGGTACATACCAAATGTCACAGATGAGGTGCGTGACTGTTAGTCTTTGACCCCTCCTAGCTTAGAGACCTACTAAAAATACTCCAAGCGAAAGCTGGCACATTTCAGCTGCCAGAGCACAGCAAGCCTCTGCACATCTCGACGGGACTGAAGCGCTCTGTGCCACTCCTTGGTGATGGTTTGGACACTTAGATTAGTCTCTGCAATTTGGAGTTATAACCAACAGACTTTGAAGTCTTCATTCATGTACAGAGCAGCTTTCATCCTCAGGTCAGTTGCATAGCTAAAATGTAAATAAGATACAAGCACACCTGATTTAGGTAGCAGCCCTGAGCTTCATAAATCAGAAGAGAGAAGAGAGATAGAAATTTTATTCTATATACTCTGATAAGAAAAAAGGTTGCTATACCTGGAACTGCCAGTGTAGAGGAAGGACTATGTGTTTAGCCTGATTAGTTTTTAGTCATTTATTTTCATGTGTAATCTATTCAGTTCCATTTTGTTTGTGGTGGTGCCTTTTCTTTCTTGCATAGATGATACAAGAGCTCAAGGTCATTGAGCCCAAAGCAGGCAGGAACAGCAGCTTTGAGGACTGGGCCCTTTCATTACGAGATCGCATCCACAGACAGTCTCAATGAACACAGTAGAAACATCTCCACCCCCCAAAGAAGAGAAGACTGGTCCATTCTACCAGGCCTCAAGAGTGACTAGTTATTTCTAGCCTGCAGCCTATGTGATGGCTTCGCAATATCATACGATGCTGTGAATTAAGAACATCATGGCTCTTTTTCCCTTTCCCCTTCTTCCCTCTCTCTAGTTATATCTTCCTACAGAGATGCGTGTTGCATGAACTTGCATGCCTACAAAACCTTACTGCAGGCGACACTTGTTTAACTCCTGGGTTGTCCAAAGCCTGCCGATAGGCACTCCATGTTGGGGAAAGAACACGTCGTATTGATGGTATTGTCATTTAACCACCGCTACAACTTTAGTGGAGTTATGCTCAGCATCTGTTCATCTCTTAAAGCAGCCATCTCTTGGGAAAACTCAGGGCACTGTCTCTTCTCCTACTTTTGATTTTAGGCTGCAAATCTAATTCCAGTTACTCCATATATTAATAATAGCCTTTCTGTCATTTTTGTTACTATAAAGTGACATCATTCCTATTGGAAAAAAACAAACCAAGCAACGACCAGTCGGGATGAGTGGAAGTGAACGCGCCGTGGTGGGGGCCCGCAGCGGAGGCAGGCCCGCTCACGCAGGGCGAGCAGCTGCACAGGCAGCCCAGCGAGCGCCTGCATCCTTCGCAATGACAAACCGCCGGCAGGAAGCGGCCGCTGTGTGAGGAAGTGATTAGGTATTTATAGCCTTCGCTGCGGCCAGTAAACAGAATTAGTGCGACTTGGACCAAGCTTTAATTATACAGGAGCTTAATGATGTAAGCTGCTGTGGGAGGAGAGCGTGGGGGAAGAGAATGGAGGGTCAGCAGAGTGCATCTGCGCGTTCTCTCTCCTTCGCCCCGCAGAAATGACAGTCACAAAGCTATTTTTGTTGTTTGTTTTTCAGGGTCCCCCCTGAGTTCAGCGCATATGAGACTCACGCACCATTTTGAAGCGTGACTCCCTACAGGCGTGTGGGACAGGAGGATTAAAATGCCAGCAGTTGTGACACCTCTGGTCTCAGCAGAGGTTCTCGAACCTCCCTGGCAGGCGAGAAAACCTTGCACAAATGGTGCCCACCTGCACTCGGGGAGCAGACAGAGCTGCTCTGCTGCTGGAACCGGCAGAAGGACTCGGGAGCCCCAGCAAGGAACCGGCAGCCATCCCACAGATGGCCACTCTGAGTAGAAACCCCAGGGAAACAGCCACTGCCTGAGAGGGAACTCCTGCCCTACATATTTAACTGGAGGCATCAGCTCAGGAAAGGGCACTTGCAGCACAGAACTCATGTTTCTCACACAAGGATGGGTTTACCACCACAGCTAAAGACTCGACTGCTCTTCTTAGTTACACGAGTTCCCCATTCGGGTCTGGCTCCTATTAAAATCTAGCTGCTCAGATATCATTAACACCTGCAGTTTATCCATGGGCTGAAAACAAGTGTGGAGAAAGGGCAGGCAATGTGAAAACAGATGACAAACTTGAAGACTTCTGGTTTTATCCCAGATGGCAAACATTTCCCTTCTTTGCCTCTCAAGGGTTAACTGCTACACCAGTCTCCTGGCATGACTCCAAACTGACAGATACAAATACTCATCACTATTACAAGCCAAAAATAGGGACTCTACATGTGGCCTTTTTATACTTCCATAACCTTCACGAGCAAAGACTGTTTGGAAAGCCTGAAGATAGAGTCTGTATCCAAAGAAAATAAACTGAGGTAATTAAGTGCTGTCTTCACAAAAAGGACCCTGTGCCCCAGAAATGTCCTTCTCCTCGGTAAACTGATCTCTCAAACCAATCCCACAGCAACTTCGCAATCACTGACAATCAAATCCATAATATTAGGCTTTCACCTCAGACAGGATTCAGGTATTATCACACTCCCAGCCTTGCTGGTCTCCTAGCCCCAGTCTTAGCCCTATCTCAGCCCACCTGGGGAGGTCAATCTGTGTCCTGCCATGCTGCAGCAGTGCCAGGTCCAATCCCACCACAGCCCTGACCCTTCTCTGCCACAGGTGCACAATCCCAACCCAGCACTCCATGGTTTCTCTTGCAAGACAGCAGAAACACGATGAACATCCTTATACCTCTACTGATGCTGGAAAACACCCTCACGGTAAAAGTAATTCAAGATGTGACCTACAGACAAACAAAGAATCTGTTTTCTTTTTACACAAGCATTTGCTAGTCAGATGACATCTAGACAGGAAAGCACAGCACAGGGATTTGTGATTTACCACCACCTTCTGCCTTCAGCCAAGGCCACAGCGATTTTGGCTCCTGAGCCTCTCCAGCCGTGGGGAACAGCCCTGTTTCATCAGCATGACCACCACTAGCATAATCAGGGCACCATCACACAACCCATGAAACGAAATGTCTAAAATCAAGGAAGAGAATTTTCTACAAGAAGCTGTCTGTAACGTCAAAGTAAACTTCTGTAGTTTGACATTGTGAATGTGACAGCTATTGCGATTATATTGACTTGTTTAGGATGTACTGATGATAAATTTAATTTGTGGATTTGCTAGATACTGTTTATTCAAGGTTCTTCACAAACAGCAAAGGAAATTGAAGGGATTATTTCATGTTCATCTAGATTAGATGGCACAGGAAGAAGTCATTCTGCTTTAGTTTTCCAGGGAAAAAGAAAATCTTCAAAAATGCACTATTTACAGACTATACTACCTGCCATAAAAGACAGAGGCTTAATAGATCTTATCTTTAAAAATCTGTGAAAGTTTTTAAAGATGCTTTTTTATATATAATTATAGCAAAGATACACAATAAAAAAAAAAAAATAGTACTTTAGATTTCCAGTGTTAATTAAGATGACTCAACCCCTTCAGTTAAAAAAAATAATCCACCAAAACTCAGGTTACTTCCTGACAAGCCCATGTAAAGGCTTCAGGTTATGTGCTGCCTAAGGTAGCACATAAGTATTGGTAAAGGCTTCAGGTTATGTGTTGCCTAACCTTATCATGTCCATCATGTGCTTCAAGCACCTGATTCAGAGTTTTTGTTCTGACGTGTAGAACTGCTTGTCCAAATCTGGAGGGCAGTTCTTCCACAGAAAGCAGTCAGCAATTTGTACGTCTGAGATTTATTCTGTTTGATGAGTCCCATTCGCCCTTCATGAAGGATGGTTTGAAAGGTTGTGATGACTCAGGAAAAACCTCAATGGGACAAATAGACAGCTACAAAATGAATTGCCTCCTAACATGGAAAGATTTTTACAATGATCAAACAAAGAAACAAACAAACTAGGCTGTTTAACTTTGCGATATTGAGTTGACCAATAAACAATAATTCCAAACTGTCAATATGGATTCAGAACAAAAGTTTTAACTACGATAGTTATAAGTCTGTATTCCTTCATTCAAGTGTAAGTAGCAGGTATTTAATATATATAAAACAAAACTTGCTTGATTCTATGGCTTCTGGGTAGAATGCTTGTACAGACGATACATGTACTTAGCTCACCCTCTTATAGTGTGACAAGAATATAAAAAGCTTTGTTTACTTTAAAATCACTTAAAAATGTTGGGAGGAGGAAGGAATAAGTTTACTGAGCAGAAAGAAGCACTTGCCTACAAATAACTTTTTATCATGCAAAGTTTCAAAATCTCAAACTAGGATATTCCCTCAACTTGGAATGTCAAATTAAGAAGAAAAAATAAAGGGCATATAAAGTAGACAGCTCCACCATTTCCCACTCCGATTATGCTATTTGCAATCAAATAAAAAAACTCTATACTATTCAGTAAGATGTCAGACTTAAAAAAATGTGATTATCCTTTCAAAACGCCAAATAGATTAATCTTAAAATATTTTTTAAATAGGAAATAGAAATGAAAAGTAGGACAATATAAAGACTATTGGCATTTTTGGTCTCTCACCCTGAGTACTGTTTTTCAGAATGGAATACTTTCTCTAGGCTCGGAGGGTTTATCATGACAATTCAAACAAGAGTTTTCATTGCTTTCTGACAGAACACCTCTGTGGATATCAAGTACTCCAATTCTTTCTGTCCCCGAAGCTATTCCCCAAACTTATAGCTCATTCTGTTAAACTATTTGCTTCCAGGAACACAGAAGAAGTTAAGGCTGGCTCAACTCTCTGCTAAGCCCGCCTGGCATGCGCAGCTGAGACCCTGGAACAAAGGGACATGGAGCGGATTGAAGGACAAAGCAATAGGGTGACACGAGGAACACGGTAACACCAGGAGCAGGGTTCAGGGCTGGAGAAGGAAAACCCAGACAGATCATCTCAAGCTGAGGGATAATAGGATATGGAAACCAGTTTTAACCTGTGTGGTGTCAATGCTGTGCAAACTTTATAGCCTTGCATAGGATTCACAGAATCAGGGGAGGCCTTGCACATAAACATCTTGACATTGCAGAATTTTTCCATTACTTTGCCATTAACTTGAGGGAGTTCTGGAAAGCATTAGAGCCAAGTCAGGAGGAGAGAAATTACCTCGTATATCTATAGTTACAGTGCCGATGTTTGGATGTTAACAGAACAATATTTTCCAGGGGAAGAGGTTCAGACAGAGTTACTCACTGTTGATGCTGCAGGATAATAGCCTAATTACAGCACCGTTTTTGGACAGAAACTTTCCAGCTCCTTGAGTAGGATGATGACACAGCTGGCATTATTTTTAGGGAAGCTAGATGGTATGTGCTATCCTTATGTATGTGACTGTGGGATGTTACAGGGGCCTTGGAAGCCAAATTAACAAGAGAACGAACTGAATTTCTGTCCAGAGAATAAATGGTAGTTTTATACTATTTTAAATCAGGTGTTCATCCAACTGTACAGTCAACTCATTAAAAGTAACAGACGAGTAAAACTTTTCAGATACATGTTAAAATCATTCAACATTTAATTAGCACAGAAACAGAGACCATTCTGGCTTTCTTTCAGTTAAAGAGCACAGGCATTTGAGTGGGGGCTCCATCAACCTCAAGCATGTAAGTTATGATTATGCAAGACTAAGGTACCTCAATGAATCAGAAACTTAACACCTAACATGTTGCTAAGACTTGGTTCTCTTTCCCAGAAGCTGTTCAGATCCTCCTGAAATTCCCTTTTTCTACTTCTGCACTGCTCTTCCATACCTGGAACCTGATACAAAACTGAGACGTCCCTCCAACTCTCTACTGAGTGCTTACTGCTTCTTTGCTGCAGCCTTCTTCATGACTATACAGTATACTGAAAGTAGAGTGTAAATTGATGTACGCAATCATCAGTTAAACACTAACATAATTTTAAATTTGTTGTGTAGCCATTACCACACAAGGATAAGCAGATTAGACAGTCAAAGATAAGAAAATGTCATTTGGGGCTTCATACAAAGCTTTGATTTCAAGCATGGAAAATCAATAAAACTCTTTACCTCATATATATGGGAATAATGAGAACCTGTTCATAAAGGAGTTGGACCTGACTCACATTGAATATCTCTGCAATGTAAGACAGAATTTTTTGATATTGGCTGCGCATGACTCTACTTGAAGCTTCTTATCAAGGGAAACAAGTTTCTCCCAGACCATCTGTGACACACTCAGCAGCCCAAGACCCCAGTTCATGTCTTAGCTTTACAACACAGAACAACTTCCTGCTCAGTCTTCCCAGGATATCTTCAGATACAGAAGTCAAGACTCTTCATCTCCTCCTTCCCATCAGCCTGTGTAAAATCACATTAATTTATTCCCCACTCAAATACGCCTCATGAATTTTAAGAGATATTCAGGAAACAAGATGCTTCCACACAAAGCTTAATATTTGCTCTACTGTTGCTCTGCAGACTGCAGAATTTGGCTTTCAGAAGCAATTTTTAACTCTCAATGAAATATTTATTTCTGTTTCTTCTACTTGGGATATTTAAGGAATAACAGCATAGAGAAAAGAAACTCCAATGAAATAGGTAAATTAGGAATAGCATAAGGAAAGGAGGCTGTAATGTAGCAGAAAGATGTCTAAAATGAAAGTTGCTTTAGTTTGTGTAGAGGAGAGGGGTGGGTGTCTTTAGTAAGAAATTACTGCATTAAAAGTGCACTGGTGGCTCCCTTACCAAAGACGTGGCACCCTGGATAAAGAAGGAAAATATGAAACACCTATCTTTTCTGCACACCAGAAATTACTTTTAAACTCTCTGGAGAACATTACAGAAAAGCTCCAATCTGTGTGCACCACACAGGGATTAATAGTATCTACAAAGCCTTTAGAAACTCTTTCTTTTTGCCTATTTTTGACTTCCTACTTTTAGAAAGACAATCAAAGATTGCTTTCTCTGTCAGAATACTTTGATTTGAGAGATTAAAAGAGAGGGACTGAGAAGCCTCTACTTGCAACATCCCCCATATTTTATTTCTTCTGTTTCTTTCCTATATCTAGAATCAAGCTCAAGCATTTCCCTGATACATCACATCTAACCTTTGTGTGTATTAGACATATTTGACTTAACTTTTGAAGAAAATCAAGCATCTAAAACACTAAGCAAAACAAACAGAAATTTTGGAAGCTCGTGACCTCTGAAAGTCGTACTCTTTCTTATTCAATATCCAAAAACCGTTCCAGTCAAAAACCATTCCACAGCAATATAATGTAAATAGCTTGCCACAGGTTGCCTAGCTGGTTGACCCAGTCATGGAAGTAGGTCTTCCCACTTCCCACAGAAATTAGAAAAATTTCTTTAGCTAACCGTTCTACTGAAAAAGAATGTCAATAAAAAAAGATTACCTGTAATTCACCTTAAATTAGACAATCTTTAGAAATTGAAGAGAAATAATAGGTATGCACCTCTAAAGTTTTTAGATTAAACTGTAGTAGCACGTGCTCTTTATTTCTGAGCTTGGAAAACTGCACAAAAATCTCCCTCATGACTAAAGAAGCTGGTCTCATGACATTGGAAATGAGCAGATCCCATGGGCAAATAATAGTTTTCTCACTCTGAAGTGGAATTTGAATCCAATTTCTTTTCTAGATTACAAGGTACTTAGGAAGAAATGAATTAGTTCTACATGGTTTGGAGGACTATTTGTAATGACCAGATATGAGATTTCCATAGTATGGTATGTTATCAGTCATGACTTACTATTATAACATTTTGAAAAAGTCCATTGCCAAAAGATCCCAACTTCTATAAAATGCGATCACAGGAATTTTTGAGCTCATCAATCTGAAAATAGTTTATTCCTAAAATTAAGAATGTTATTAATTAAATTTAAATCTGTAGCAATTTCCTGGGGCGGGAAAAAAAAAAGAAAAAAATGTAACAGCTATAATTTACAGAAGTGCATTTAAGTTTGCATTCAAGAAGCTGAGTGACTTGCTATACAGTCACAGGAAAGTAACTGAAACTTTCCAAGTTGGTTTACCCTTTCCTAAAAGCAAGCTCTAATGCCTACCTGTTTAGGAAATTCATAGTGCGCCAAGTAAGATAACATCAGAAAGTGTTTTCCAATCTTTGCATGACAGAGATATGACAAATAAATTTTATTATTTGAAAATAGAATAGGCTTTCCTTTCTGAACAAAAATATCATATTTCCAGATGATGTGTGCAAACGCAGACGTGTTTACAATATAGTTAAGCTATATTGACAGATATTTAATATCACTTTGCCAAAAGAACTCTTATATGATGAATCATGAATATTAAGCTAAAGATACTTCCATTTTTTTAAGCAGTAGTTATGTAGATTTAAAAATAAAAAGTTTTTTAGATCAATTTTAGATCGATGACCTCTATATCATTTTATAATGAGGCTACAGAGATTGCTACAGAAATCATTAAAACATTATTTTGTACAATCTTTCCCTATACTATTTGAAGAAGGCACAGTCCCATTTTCCACAGGAAGATGGGAGAGACTATCTTATACAAAGGCATTTACGACAGCAGAAGGCATCTTGGGACTTCAGGGCCACTAGAGCAACATAACTCCTAAAGACTTTAATACTGCAAGGAAAACAGGGGTAGTTAAGAGCATGCTGAGCAAAAGAAACAAGGCTCTGCTTACTAGTAAGGAGAGAGACTTTTTGTGATTGTTGGGTAATGTGTAAAGTAAAAAGAAATATATAATTTAGGCAAGAACTAGCAATGGAAAAAATACCACTACTGATGAGTGTCAAATTATGTTTTAGGCATAGATTATATATAGAGCAAGACTTCTTACACAAAAACACCTGGAAACAAAGGAGCATATGTCTTTAAACATCAAAAGCTTGATCTTTAGCTCATCCACTACAAAAGGAACTAAGTAAATCAGCTGCCAGAGCCATATCTCCAAAGCTCTCTGTACTAGTCATAATCTGCACCTTCAAAGCAGAGTGCTTAACCATAAAACTATCTCCCCATAGATTTTATCTGTACTATGTATAATGAACTTTTCAGAGCCCTCTCTGAAAAGCCCATCCTACTTGTTCTCTGGAAATAAATGATGGGTAGTCAGAAGATCCAGTTTCAAGGAAAATCACACTGTGGTGGAGTGTTCTTGCTTCAGTCAACTGAACAATGTGCTGGGAAAGGAGGGGATATGCTCATCTTGAACACTGCCCCTGTGGGATGCAGGACGTTCAGTCAAGCTAAAATGTTTTAAAGTATAAAGCCCAAACTCTTACAGGGTAATTTTTGGTCTATCTTAAAAATCGCTCAGCACACAGAGCAACAAAAGTATTTGCAGAGGGGGAACTGTGATTTGAACCTACCAGTTGCTCTCTATGTTCAGGTTTTAGGCAGGTTCTCCAAGTTACTAACAGATTTGACTTTAGTTTCTCTGTGCATCTGTCCTCACCTGTAAAGTCAGGGCAGTATTATTTGCACCCCTCATACCGGTATCTGTGAGAATTACTGTTTGTGGCATGGACACTATTCAAAGAGAGAACACAGATCTCACAACAGAGATCATAGAATGCTTAAGGTTGGAAGGGACCTCTAGAGATCATCTAGTCCAACCCCCCTGCACACGCAGGGTCACCTAGAGCAAGTGACACAGGGTGGTGTCCAAACAGGTTTTGAAGATCTCCAGAGAAGGAGACTCCACCACCTCTCTGGGCAGCCTGTGCCAGGGCTCTGTCACCCTCACTGTTAAGAAATTTTTCCTTAAGTTCCTGTGGAACTTCTGATGCTTTGATTTGTGGCCATTTCCTCTAGACCTATCGCTGGCCACCACTGAGAAGAGGTCAGCACCACCCTCCTCACTTCCGGAGCTTGCCCAGGAGGATGCTGTGAGGGACGGTGTCAAAAGCCTTGCTGAAGTCCAGGTAGATGACATCCACCGCTCTGCCCTCATCTATCCAGCTAGTCATTCCACCACAGAAGGTTATCAGGTTAGTCAAGCATGATTTCTTGCAAGATTTCTCGCACATCCTGTGAGGTGTGCGAGAAGATCTGGCTGGCAGGCTTTGAACAGATTTAGCTGTTCAAATATATGGGGCCTAGCATTATAAAGGAAAGGAAATTAAAAGAATATCTCTGTGCGAGCCCAGAATTGCCCAGGCACACTCAATATCTTGCTGCAAACCCAAGATCCTCTAACCATGTGTAATCACCAGAAGATATACCTGCTTTCCCTGCCCCACTGTACCAGTTCTTCCCTGGGACTTGTGAGGAATGTGGTGGGGAGAAAATGCAAAGCCTGTCAGGTAGCTGACAGCATCATCTCCAATATTTTTCTGGCTTTTAAACTATTTTAAACTTTAACTAATCACCTCTATGAGAGAAAAAGTTTGGGTTTTGGTTTTGGGTTTTTTTTTTGTAACTCACTGGCATGTTCCCCTGTGAAAAGTGTTTTATTAGGACACTGTATGTCAATGTATATGAATAAAATATGTGATACGGTCAGCTAAATATGATAAATGGGTGTAGTTTTCATTCCTGGCTGAGACACAATGGTAATTAAATACTTTGGGATCAGTGCAGGCTTGGGAGGGCTGATCCTCAATCTTTTCTTCCTAAGGATGAAAAATAGGATGTGGTGATCTAATTACAGACTGCACTGCATCAATGCACACAATCAAGGAATAAATTAGGAGCAGAGAAAGGAAGGAAAAATGTTTATAGACAGTCCCCATACCTTTATTCTTATCCCAAGGAGTTCATTTAACTGTAATCTCTCAAGCAGTTTAACTCTTAAACACTTTCACACACAAAATTTAAGCGCCAGAGGTGTAGGAGGAGTCGAAAGTTACAAAAAGAAACTCATTATGAATGGCTTTCTTTTGTCTTGTCATGACATACGCTCAAAACTTTCCTTACTGACAAATCCTTTAATCCATGAGGCTCTCTGATCAAAGCTTTGGACTTTCAGGCAGTTTTCCTTGTGTGTTAGGCTACCTTAACTTCCTTCATCTGTGTTTGCCCCAGGTGGAGACTCTTGAAGAAGCAGAACTGCCTCCTCCACCCACATCTCCTTTTCAAATCAGCTTGCCATAAGATACACTGTAGAGCCACCTCAAAATATCAGGCTATTTTACAGAGAGTGCTAGATCACTGTGAACGTGCTCAGGATAAATATCTTCCCAAGGCATGAAGTCAAAGATAAAAGAAACACAGAATCACAGAATGGTTGAGGTTGGAAGAGACCTCTAGAGATCATCTTGTCCAAGCCCCCTGCTCCAGCACGTGGCACAGGGTGGCATCCAGGCGGGTTTGGAAGATCTCCAGGCAGGGAAACTCCACCACCTCTCTTGGCAACGTGTTCCAGTGCTCTGTCACCCTCACAGTAAAGAAGAGGTTGGAATAGAGGAGAGTGGAACAGAGGAGAAATGTATTCAGGGCAGCTTCAGGCTCTACTGCTTCAGTCTCTCTTTCATGTCAGGCATCACTTTTCTTCTGACAGGCATCTCAAGCTTGGAGGACTCTCACATTGTTGACATAACCCGATCATCTGTCTACAGGCCAAACACCCACCTCATCAGGTGGAAACAGAGGAAAATTCTCCTGAGTGATGAAAAATTTTCCATAGGCAATATTATCATGAGCTTTACACCAGGTTAGTGAAAATTCTTTAGTATTCTCGAGAACGCAACACATAACCAAGTTCCCAAAGTTAAAAAAAAAAAAAAAAAAAAATCACATTTCTAAAGTACAAAGAGCCCAGTGTATTATTATTCCACAGATTTTATGAGTATTAGTCTTGAAATTTTCCCTTCATACAGGAGATGCCAGTCCTGCAGCTTTTACCACCACTGTTTGAACGGAAGCCCCAGTCTTACTCAGCATGAGCTGTTTGGTTGTGTTCAGAGGAACAAATCCGACAGGATAACATCTTCCCTGTAGACTATGATGAGATTACTGTATATTAACATCTGGACTTACTTTACGTTTTCAGTAAAATTCTACGTTTTCTTTCTGATTCATTAGACAGGAAAATAAAATGAAAAATGAACTCCAGAAGTAAGTACATTCTCTGTTCTCGCTCTCTCTCTCTTTCTTTCTCTTTCTCTCTCTCTCTCTTTTTTTTTTTTTTTTCTTCATTCTAATGAGAAATACACCTCTTGTGTCCTTTCCCTATCAATAGACTTTTGGTGCTGGTCATTTGGTCACTTCTAAAATAAATATAGGCAAACCCAACAACTTTTAATATTTGCTACTATGAAGGAAATCAGATTGATAGGTTTTCAGGCCAAAGGTTTTTTTTTTTTAATCACAGAAATGGTTTTGTTTATTAAAGCGCATTAGAGCCTCAAGCCAGCGGTGGAAGGTTTGTAATATCTTCCACTTACTTCTACTCCTATGCACTGCTGCCCCGAAAGCAAATAAATTTTCACTGCAGGATAATATATTCTTTAAGAGATGCTGTTGAGAGTCTAAGTTACCTTATTCTATAGAACAAAGTTTTTTGTTCTACAACAAGTTTTTTGTTGTATTTGTCTACAAAGACAACAGGTCTTTCGTTCTCTATCTGATAGAGACTAAATAAATAACAATACCAAAAAAATGGAACCACATTACTAATTATGGACTACTTTGTGGAGCAAACTATAGATGGTAGTACGGTCCAGTCTTTAGCCTTTCTAGAATACCAGGTAAAATGCTAGGTTTATATTTAGATTATTTATCCATCTGCAAGGAAATTGAGAACAGCAACTCATCTGAAGCTTGACTCCTGAGCTAGGTTTTGCAAGCACTGTAATCTCTTTCCCTTAATCCACCTGCCTAAAGTCAACCCTACTTCCAAATTACTTTTAAAGACAATTCTTTCATTAAATTCTGTGCCCATAGACATTCTGCTCTCCACAAATCACTACAGGGTCTAGAAACAGCATTTCTGGACAACGTGAGTGGAGGACTCAAGCATAACCTCACTGTTTCCTATGTCTTGTGCTATAGCATCAGCCTTTCAATTTGATCAAGCTCAGAGTGAACTTGCAGCTTCTTCCCTTACAGATGGAGACATTTATAATTTTGTATTATTATCGATGAAACAACTGAAGTTTTGAAGGCAGGAAAAACACGTATGGAATGAGGTTTCTGAAACATGACCAAGCCAAAGCTACCAAAAGAAGTCTGGCTGGTCTTGAAAACAAAATTCTTAATGTTTCTTCATTCACTTCCTCTGTTACAGCTATCCCTCCAGCAGTACAAACTCACCTTGGCCCTTAGCCACAAGAGGCAAACACATGGCAGTAGCGAAACCCCAAGTCTTCATATTGTTCACTCACCAAATTGTAAAACATTAGAAGAATAAAATTGCATCCTATTGTATTCCTCTTCAAAACAAACATACAGAGAAGCAAAATTTAAGAACTTAAACTGCACAAACATGACTCGCATTGACTGAAATGAATGTTTCCCAGATTTACATAAGCAAATGTGCAGAAAACCATGAGACCTACTGATGCTCTCTAGACCTTTTCAGGAGATTAGAATACAAATGAGACTGATGAGACGAGAGTTCAAAATTTGGCAAAATTTCAGACTGTTACACTCCCTCCAAATACTCAACAGCAACCTTTCCTGGATTTTTGTTTTGTTTTGTTTTCTCAATAAATACTTGCCAGGCTCTCATCAGCAAACAAATCAAACTGCATTATATCAAAGTAATCATGTTAGGGAACTGCAGAGCGGCACCTGAGATAAACTTGGAACACACAATACTCTCCTTCTTCTCTCTTACGTCAAAACTGCACAAAACAGCAATTACAGGGAAACCAGGACAGAACAGGAAATTAACAGATGGTGAGCATTTCTGTGACGGATCCCACACAGGATATTTACTCGACCAGTTGATGACAATGAAAAGAGAACGTGAGACATGCGAGTCCTCGCTAGGAAAGGCTTCCTCTCCCCTGCACGCCCACATTTATCTACTTTGCGCTCCTCTTAAGGAAACTTCAGGGTAGAAAACAAAGAAAAAGAGAAAATATAAGAATGATGGGTGAAATGCTTGACATGGACATACATTCTTTGGCCTACATGGGTCTTTTGATGGATGGGCTTGAGTGTAAATGTATATCATCCATTTTTCCTCGAATAGAAGGAAATGCCAGACATCTACACAGCAATCAAGTGTTCAGTGAAATTTGCTGCCTGTACTAAACGAGGCTATATATTTGATCATCTTAGGAACAACTGAGGTGCCAAAGAGGTTACAGCTTTTGAGGTGTCAATTGTAAAACAGAAGCCATTAAGGACTCAACGTTTACCTAGCAGATCTTACCATATATAGTGCCTTTATTTCTTATTCCAAACATTAGGAACTCCTAAAGCATTGCCATATATAAATATTTCTTGACGCTCATTTCATACTGATACAACAGAGTTGACTATAACTTTGTATACACACATCCCAATATAGCATATTAACCTTCCTCCGTTTTTCTTTCAAGTTAGCAACTTTGAACCTAAAAATCAACCATAATATAAAGTACTACAATCATTATAATGACCATAAAAACAAGAGAAAAATAGGTTACTGTTTGCTACTTGTAGTTGATAAAATCTATTTGAGTTCAAGATATTATGAGAGCATGTGAGGCATATGGTTGTGCAAAGAGACACAAGTGTAATATTTTTGCTGTTTTGAAAAAAAAAAAAAAAAAAAAAATTTTTTGTTTTTTTAAAAAAAAAAAAAAAAAAAAAAAGAAAAGTATTGTCTTGTGAAGCTAATGCCCTTTCAGATGAAAACACTCCATTATCCTCTTTGGTAAAAGCAGGCAACATTCAGGGCAAGTTCTCAAGTCGTATGACCTTCAGGAGACTGAAGAGCTGATATTTGCACTTCATCATAAGTCAGGAAAGATGACTACACTTCCTGATTGCTAAATTTACCGTAAATCACAAAAATTGTCTTAAAAAAAAAAAAAAAAAAAAAAAAAGTCTTCCCGAAAGCTTATCACAACGGAAAATCAAAGTAGTTTATCCTTCCTCCACTCCTCCACTCCAAAGGAAAATCATATTCTGCCTTCTGATCACAGGGCTTCATCAGCTCTTCCAGCCACTCGCTTGTTTTGGCCTGGACAGTTTTGCTTGCTATTGCTGGTTTTGGTCTTGTACATTGCTGACAAAAAGCACGTTAAAATCTCTTTCAGCAATTATCAGAAAACAAATATACTTAGGTCAATAGTAAGCCTAGACGCGGGTTTATATTAAAATAAAAGAAGAACGGAAGAAAAAATCCCTTCTGAAATCCAAGATCAAGAAAAAATGCTCCATCCCACACAGTCCCATGGTTATGCACAATACACGATTATTCTTTTGTTACTATTGTAAGTTATGTAGTTCTTCAGCATGGAGCATGAATCCATAGGTGCTCAAGTTACTAATTATCTTACCACCTTGATAGGATGGACAGCACTCCTCACTATTTTTAATTTAATAAAACCTACTGTACATAGCAACAAGGAAAAAAACATGTCCTCTGTTAGAAAAAAAAAACATTTAAAGTATATGCTTTGCTTGTTTGATTTGAATCCTCAAAAACACTTGAAGGTCAGTGTCTTTGGAAACTGCTGTTTCTAGCCACTGTGTGACAGAAAGAATCTGCCACAAAATTCCTTCAATTATACATACCTTACAATGACCACGAGTCAATCCAGATTCTGTCCTCAGTTATAAGGTCAAAGTTACTGAAATCCACACTTCAGTCCTGACTACATAGAGAACTAATTGTATCCATATGTTCAAGACTGACACACTTGCAAAGGAAGATTTTACTAAAATAATTACTGAAGAAATAAACACTCTCAACTTCCATAAGAAAGCATCCACTTTACCTTCAGGCTGTTGATTCAGTATTTCAGCACCAAAAATTAATGAGAAGTGTAGACAGCACAAAGACAGGTAGCAATCATAACCAAACAAAGAAATTGACTTGATTTGATCTATAAATGGGCTTTTCTTTTTTTAATATTGAAACTACAAAACAATATTTGCAGCTTTCTTTTAGAAAACTGTGGACTGCCCCATTATGCCTTATTGCGTGTTGATCTTTATGACAGTTACCTCACTGCCTAAGGAGAAGCAACAAGAGCCTGAGTCAATTCACACTGCATTTTGAAAGTTACCAGTATAGAAATGAAGCGGGTAGCACCAGTTGCCTACATTTTAACCTCTGCCTGTCTGTCTTCTTCCTAGAGTGTAGCTGGGTAACAATATAAGGACTTCCTGTGTTTTAAAATTAGTATTTACACAAACCAAAGGAAATGTAATGATGGGTCTTTGCTTTTGGTAATTGCGGGTTGCTCCGTCGCAGTAGTTTTGCAAGGGAGGAAGGTAGTGGGGGGTAAATGGGGAGGATGTGGCCACCTCATTAAAAGAAAGTCGTGGGAAGTTGTCCACTTCAGTGGGAATGCTTCCCAGAAAAAGCAACAAATTCTTAGGATTCAGTACATAGATCAGGTTATTTCCCTTGAGATGTGTGGTGACAGAAACCTAATGTACCACATATGGTGCTGTATGCATCAATGAAAGGTGTTCAGATGTTGGGAGTTCTTAAGGTAATGCTAGTTCCCCTAATCACTGTGCCATAGAAATCCTTAGAAAAAAAGACAATTTACATCAGCTATGACTTTGCCCTCTGCCCCCTCCTCAAACAATTTTCCCTCATCGCAGACAGAGAATTCACCAATTAAGAAGAGGAAATAAAAGCTCAGATTTTGGACATAAGTATGACATTCCTCTAAAAACTCAAGGTTGTGACCCCATCCTTGATGAGTATCATGCCTCAGCATCCCTAGATTTAGAACAGGGAGAAACAAGAACCTCAAGGAGGTGACTCAGCCGCTCCCAGCATTACCTCAGAGGCTGGTATCTTCCTTCTCTCTGCTGGAAAAGATTAGAGCAATTTTCATCTTAAGATAGGCATCTCAGTCAGGTGGCAGGAAGCTGGTCCTCCACACTGACACCACAACCAAGCCCAGGCTGCCTTCTCACCCCAACTGCTTTGCGATGGGTGTGCCAGAGATTTTATACTGGGGATATTTTGGTACAGATCACTCCTGGAGGAGCACTATTTCAAAAAAGACTTCCATAATGCTAAATTTTTCTGAATAGAGTATATGGAAGACCCTTAGAGAATGAAGGGCCAAACTTCCAGCAAGTCCTGCTCTTACATTAGCAAAGCATTTAGTTCCTCTTCTTCCTATGAGTTTCATGCCTCTGGAAGAAAACGGAATGAAGTTAGAACAAACAAAACACTCTCAAATTTATTAGTATTTGACATTGTCTATTATCAAAGGGGGTTTTTTTGTGCAGGAATAACCTCTCGGGCTAGCAATGTCAAAGAGCCTTTGTTACCTGCACACATAAAATCCAGACTCCACACTTGTAAAACAGCACGGCTGATTTTAGCTGCAACGCAGCTCTTTGACAATTCACCTGATGGTGATCATTAGCATCATATGCTCATCTTGAGACTTAAAAGAAATTGAACCAATTATCTTGTCAAAGTAGATTTGTACTAGGTCCTACACCTAAAAAGAAGGTGTTTCTACTTTTTTTTTTTTGATTTTGCTGAGAGGTAAGTAACACCCAGTGTAATTATTATAATACTATAACTGTCCAATAACTGTTTTAAGTGCTTAAGTGTTTAAGTGTTTTAATAAGTGCCGCCATATATTTGCCATTTCTTGAATCACTGACTATTTTAATGAATTCTGTCTTTATTTAGCTTAATAAAAGTATCCTAAGCAGAAAAACCACCATGCTTCATTAGTTAGAATTTTCCTATAGACCTTATCTGTTGTATTTCTCATGTGGACGGGGTGCCTATCTTTGGAAAGATGACCAAAAATGTTGTTTGTCCTGGACTCCTCATCCTGCAATTTGGCAGTTATAAAATAAATGGTAGATGCATGTGTATGTGTTTTATTTTATTTTTATTGAAAATGGTATGGGGCATATAGTCATCTACTTTAAATTTATTCACTGATATTACTTTAGGACAAACTACATATTTTATAAGACATGAGACAATAATTCTGGCATGCTTCACTGATTGTTTTGAAGGACAGTCTTTTCCTCATACCATCAAAGTGATACAAGTGCAATGATGGTCACTCTGACGACCCCAGTTCAACAGCAGTTCAGGGGTTTCCATGCATTCATGGCTTTATTATAAGACTTGGAGACATTATTAAGTGAAGACAGCTGACAGACAGCTGAAGTTTACCAATCTAATCAAAATCTCCCAGAGCTTTTAAATATCATTTACATTGTCAGCAACAGCCAATAAAGCAAAAAATCAAACCTAAAGCCATCATATTCCTTCTCCGAAAGCTTTCATTTTCATATGTTCATAATACCCAGGAGCTAGAGCACAGACTTCTTTTTTTTAAGCACTTCTCACTACTGGCAGGTTGTCATCACTGAGGTGAACTCTAAAATAAAATGCAACTAATTAACTTTGACAGTGCATTTATTTGATGAAGTATCATCTTGCAAAGTACGGACTCAGTTACTAGACACCTGCTGCCAGCTGGAAGAAAAGAACTCATTGTTAATCTGCTCAGCTGCAAGCCTGGTCCAGCCCTGTCCAAAGCACATGCATGGAGTTTCAGCAGGACGGATTAATAACAATCTGCAAAACCTGAATAGAAATGAGTTACACGTAAAACTTTATTAAATTAATTAATATCCGTAAATTATGCCCACTAACTGGAAGTGTCTCATTACTTTGCTTTGATAAGTTGGATTCAATAACGGATGTATTACATTTTATACCTCATCTGAATATATTGGCACTTCTTTTGAGAAGTGAAATAAGTAAATGATTCTCTGTATTACATCAACATGTTGCAGAATCAGGGTGAGATGCCCATGCATGAATTACACAGTACTGGCCAAGAGCTTCTTATCCATCTGCAACTTCAGAGGCAGCCCGAGTGCTAGAGAGTTCAGGCAGCAGAATGCCCGCCAAAAATCAAAGAAGTGGCCTAAAATGTTTCTGCATTAAGAACAAACTGCAGCTAGCAGAGGAACAGTATGTTTATTTGGCTGGAGCTTTCTGTGTGCCAAGTGGCTCTCATTCTCAAATAGAACAGGCAGTTAACAGCTGCACCCATCCACCTACACCCGCACAGAATTTAGCTATTTCACTCCATTTACCGTGTATCTGTAGTTCTGCATTGTATCTAAGATGGATATTCCATATTCATCCCCAAAACAACATCTGTTTGCTCTAAAAGTATACACAAAATCTAGAAGTATAACGAAAAGCTCACTGAGAAATGTTAAATAATCAAATCAACTCTCTGTGTCAACAGACAGAAGAAACACTCTGTGTATGCCATATCTAGTGCTATTAAGTGTGATGAGGTCCTTGTAATCAAAACCTTTTCCACAAAGCAAGACTGTTCAGCAATCCTGGCAGGCAAAGCACTTTCCACCGCCGAGCCTACTGCCATCAGATGTTTTCAACAACAGCTCGGGCACCATTTTAATACTGTGCATTTTTAGGAGTGATAGTCTGCAAATTATCACTGTATTTAATAGCACTTAAACACTTTTCAGTCAGAAGCATGAATAGTTACACATAACTAAAGCCAAGCTTATCTGCCTTTTCCTACTTATGGGACCACTCACAGATGCCTTAGGAAACAACAGTGTGCAGTGACTGGAGACCTCACTTCTACCAAGCTTCTACTAAGTCATCAGTTTGGGGGTCCACTTTTGTGACTGTTAGTGAAGATCATCCCCAGTACATAAGTAGAAACTTGGTATCATTTCCACTGGATTCACTGCTTTTGAATAAAAGGTACTGTCAGCTTTCCTACAAAATTAGTTGAAAAACGCCATGTTTTTTTAGAGTTTGGCATCAACAATTAGATAGAACAAAAGCTTGGAACAGCTTAAGAGTGCATAAAGGCTAAATGTCCCTGTGGTAGTTTTAACAGCACATGTTTTTTCTTGGATAAATGAACAATGTCACAGACTAGAAGGGCCACACGTCCTGTGTTCACCCACATCCCGGAAAGATCATTGTCTTTGCTCCAGACAGCCACAAGCTTTCTAGGCTCTACTCATCACTGGGGTTGCAACCAAAATTGGAAGATTGCTACCAAAAGAAGTGGGAGAGCAACTATCACAGGACTTCCTAGATGCTCCACTAGCAAACGGAATTAATAAGCTATTTATCTTGTAATGAAAGGAGTTTGTCCTAGATGTGAGCCAAATTTAACAATGAAAGGAGAAGTTGATTCTAAAATGGTTTTTGTCTGGTTGTTCTGTAAAAGCACTTACAGCATCAGAGTAACTGCTAACCACAGCAGAATCAAGCCTTACTTTAACGTTAATATAGCAGAAGTCTCATGCAGTTTTGTTTTATTTATTCCTTTGTTCAAGAGATATTTAGACACACATGAGGGATAATGAGATATAAGGAAGAAAAATCAAGGTTTGTTCAGCGAATTGCAATGGGATTTGAACAGACATATCTAGTGAAGAAAGGGCAAACAAGTTAGTCAAGCTTCACACGGGGCACTAATAAAGGCTATTTCATGAAATCTGATGAGCTTGAATGATCTGACCAGTTCATCATACACGCATTTGAAACCCACTAGATGGACTGGATTTGTACGTGTTAGTAAATTCTTCTATATTCAAAACACAACCAAGAGTTTACATTCACTTAGTGGAGAACTGGTCATTCTTCAACTGACTTGCTCTTGAGGAGGAAGTCTTCACTTTTTTAAAACATGACTGCTTGACAGAAAGACAAAATAAAGATCAATTTCTGAAAATCATTTAGTTGAGGGAACTGTAAAATGGAAGAACTCAGAAAATATTTCTCAACTCTCTGTTTAAGATACTTGCACACTTTCCTCTCCAATGACCTCAGTGACAGTGTGCTATACACACAAAGAATTCAACATCAGGCATTTCAAATTTAAAGTAATAATAATTTGATCCATCATCAGAAGGCAAATTCTGTAATCAAGTGGCAAGACTGTCTGAGAATTACCTGTATAGACACAAACAGCAAAGGTTCAGAATTCTGCATTTTCCTTACAATAGTTAACCTGTTCTCCGCTGAATCATATCAGGAGCCAGAAGCCAAGGGTAGGTTCTGTAGATGCAACCACTATAAGAAAGTAGTTTGCCTCAGGCTTAACATTGCAAATAACTATGCAGCATAGGAGATCAGCACAGACATACTGCACAGGTTTTTCCATCACTATCGTGCATCTATCTTATGACAAAAGACTAAGCAAGCTGGGCCTGTTTAGCCTGGAGCAGAGAAGACTGAGAGGAGGTCTGACTAACATGTGTAAGTACCTGAGGGGGCAATGTAGGCATGAGGGGGACAATCTCTTCTCAGTGGTGGCCAGTTACAGGACAAGGGATAATGAGTGCAAACTGAAACACAGAAAGTTCCATCTCCATGTGAGGAAGAGCTTCTTTCCTGCGAGGGTGACAGAGCCCTGGCACAGGCTGCCCAGAGAGGCTGTGGAGTCTCCTTCTCTGGAGATCTTCCAAACCCGCCTGGATGCCACCCTGTGCCACGTGCTCTGGGTGTCCCTGCTGGAGCAGGGAGAGTTGGACTAGATGGTCTCTGGAGGTCCCTTCCAACCCTAAAGATTCTGTGATTCTGTGTGACTCTGTGAGTTATCAAACAGAACAAGAAACTGTTGTTCCATGGTGCAGAACAACCCCTCGCAAGGTTTACTCTTTTTTTTCTTTTTTTTTTTTTTTTTTAGTTATCCAGGTGAAATGCTCAAAACCTTGCAACCAGTGCAAATTTGCAGCAGAACACATCTTCCCTCTGCCTACCCTAAGTATGGGCCTCTGCTGCCACAGAAGTGCTCAGCAGGGCAAGGTGCACAAAGTTTCAGAGGAATCTCACAAGGCCCCGTTTCTTTCACCCACTCATGTTAATTCACACAAGCAGAAGTCACTACAGTACAGTTACTATTAGCTGAACAATTGAAATACTGCATGCAGATGAAGAGTCATTCTTCCTCTGCTAAAATACATAATTGAGCATAGCAGCTCGGATACCACCCAGTGGTACCGAGTAGCAATGTCTAGCTTGTTGGTGACAAGTCTTAGTATGTCACAGACTTGCTAGCAAAGAGGTGTGATTGCTCTCACGCTGAAAAAGCAACTATTTTTGTAAAAGTAAAACACTTTACATTTTGAAGCTACATAAATAATGAATACTCAGCTATATTTGTCAAAATATATAAGCATAATACTCCAGAACACTACAGACCAAGAAAGCCTGTCTTGCATTATTCATATACTTCTAATTGTGTGGCACGTAATAGAACCTTGTCTCTTTGCCCAAAGGATATGTGAATCCCCCAGGAGTCTCCCCTCAAAGCGGGAAGCTCACGTGGCAGCAAACTGCAGTGGGCTAAATTAGCTCACTGTATCTGCAGCATCTTCCCTGCCAAGGAGCCCTAGGTGAAAAGAAACTCTTCAGGTAGCTGGTATGTTGTGAATGAAGCAATGCTTAAACTGAACAGTGAGATTAACCTTCAGGCAGACCACACAGAAACACAGTGTATTCCCAGGGATTCAGGTGTTCCAGTCAGGAATAATGTTCCCTGGCCCTGCATAATACGCCTGCATTAATAATTTGCAATGCCCATTAGAAGGATGAACTACAGTTCCTTACACATGCAGAATTAGAGCAACTTGAAATATCCTCCTCTAGACTCTCAGCTTTGCACACTCAAGCTATTTAATTTTGATTGTAGGTTTGATTCATATACTTTAATTCATATTGTGATACTTTAAACAGAGAGATGATTGTGAAGTATTTTGTATGCAAGACATACAGATTACAACTACAGAATTATATCAAAGATGTGTTAGAGACTAATCATTGTTCAAGACAACTCTAGGACTAATGCAGCGTTCCTCCAAGTATTTCTTTATAGCTGAGGGGTTTTTTTTTAGGAAGGAGAGGAAATTCTGGTGATCAACTGCTGCATATGCTGATAGAGTCTAGTACTCGTCTTGGGGCCTACCCTAAATTCCTCGTGGTTTATCAGGAACTGAGACAGTAGTCTTGAGAGAGTTTCAGCAGGAAATCAATTCAATGTACAATAACTTTGAATAGGTTAATTCCGTTTAATTCTTTTGGATATGTCAATTCTTTCTTGCCACAGAAAGAGTGTAAGATGATAAGCTGAATTCCCACTAGCAGGAAAGAGATTATGCCACAGAACTCTTTTCTTTTTTTTTTTTTTTTTTTTTAAGGTTTATCTTTGCTCTGTGGTTCTGCTAACAGAGTTTTGTTTCAGCTATATGTGGGAAAAAATTCTTTGACCATATCCAAATAAAAACACATCTGGTTTAGACAATACATCTATACCAGGAGTCTTAGAGGATGTGTAAACTGATTGCTCTGTGCCTGAAAAACAAGCAAACTACTAAAATGTCTGATAACCAAACTCAACATGTTTAGTCTTCCACATCCTAGAAAGGATGTGAATCCTATTCATAAAATCTCCTGATGTGAAAGCTGGGGAATTTTAAGAGCATCTCAGCAGAAGTTATTCCATGTCCATAGCATCTGAGAGCCAGTACTACACCAAGCTACCTCTTAACTTCATATTACCAATTTGAAACAAGTTTAAAAAAAAAGACAGTAAAAATGCTGGGAGAAGAACAAATGCCGAAAGCTGTCGTATTCAGGATCTTTTGTGAAATAAAAGACTTCCACAGCTTTCTAATGGACTCACAGGGGCTCAAAATGGGTTTGAATGGAAGTGCAAAAAATTACTGAAGATTTTAAAATCTTCACGCCATCTTTATGTGCTAGATTGCATTTAATCAGGATAACATATCATACAGAGAGATCCCCTGCTGACATTTATCACTTGCTACACAATTGCAGTATTAAGTGACATGCAAACTGTAGTCACATTCATCTTTCTCTCATCACTTTTGCTTGCAAAGGTCCTGACCATCCTAATTTTTGAGGGGAGCTATAAAAAAGAGAGAAATATTTGTATTAGACAGACTTGAATTGCTTTTAGCTTTGCCCCATTTATTTCCTGTAATCTACCAACTGCCTTCAGCCAGGCCCATGTTAACTTGTCTGCCAAACCAGGAAGGAACAGTAAACTGAGCAGACCTTCTTCAATCCTCCAGCCTCTATCCTCTGTTTATCAGGGGAGAGGAGTGAGCCTTTTGGAAGCGTAGGAGAGAGATGATCAAGAATCAATCCAATTTTCAGTGGAAAGAATTCTGAAAAGTGATGTAAGTTATTAATTAAAACATGACAGTTGCTTGCATTCTTCTATCATTACATAGGCTTTTATTTTTATTTTACTTTTTTAAGAATCCAAAATATCCATGCCTTCAAGGAAATGTTTTCAGCTTTCAGCTGAGGCTGCTTTTTTTTCTTTCCGTTCCTTTTAGGAAAAGACAGTGATACAGCTTTATCTATAAAAGAATAAGAAATGCCTGAGACCTTGGATAAGGCCACTATCCACACAGAAATACGTGTCTATACTTTGTTTTCCCCTTGTTCTCTAAATACTTATAAACTAAGTAGATGGATTAGACTGTCTGTTGTAAGCCAAATCTTTTCTTTTTCTTTTCCAGGTTCAGGAAAACAACTTGTATAAATCAAAAGATGCAGAAAGGTTTATCACTGACACGGGATACACTTCCTAATCTGCACATGCAATTCATTTCCCTCTCTTTTGGCCATCTGTAAAATAGAAACTTTCCTTGCTTTTTCTACATACATCACATCACATCAGGTAATCAAAGCACAGAAAAATGTTCTTGTACACTTTCATGAATTGACTACCTTGACACCTTAACATTTACTTGTATCTTCTATAGTAGCATCCATGTTATACAATGTTATATTGGAAGGAAGGAACGGCTAATATCTATTAAAAGCTCACTGCAGATAAAAAGATAAGAGAAATTTTATTTCTCTAAAATAAGCAAATATTATATTTAGATGACCAGAGAGTAGCAGTTTCTAAGACATAAAGAATGTTTAAAGATAAGATGTAAAAGATACACTTTAAAGATAAGAATTACTACTACTTTTAAGCATTAGAATATTCCGGAAATACTAGCTCTAGACATGAACATTTTATAGCATTATGCTTTTACATGTCACTGTCTACTCACAAATATGTTAATTTACTCATTACTTCACTATATGTGCTCTATAGAGGCTATTTTTATAATTCCTGTAATGAGAGATATTTGACTGTATTTAAATCATATTTGACAGGACACACATTTAGGAAATACTAAGCTCCTCTAAAGAAAACCGGGTAACATGAACCTCATGAATGTGCATTTCTGAAGCAATGAACATACTCTCAACAATCAGTCTAGTCAATGAGCTGTACATAATAAAGAGATTTAGAATATGAAAGTTCAGAACACGAATTTTACACCACCTTCTGCAAGCTTTAATTAAATTGCTGTTTGTATTTAAAGATACACAGAGCCACAGAGTCTAACCTTTACTACTCTTGTAAGAATATGAAGTTGTGTGCTTGCTTTTTTATTTAAACGATCACTTACATTTCTTTCAAAATGCTTGGATGCATAGCTTATAATCATTAAATAAATTGTATGATGTTAAATCTAAATTATTTTAACTATTAAAGATAAAATTCTAAGGCCACAAACTCACCTAAGTGTAAGGCCCATTTACCTGCACTCCCAAAGGACTGCAGTAATAACTGAAAGGGAGAAAGAACCTACACGCGACACACACCAAATCATATTCAAAGACTCAATTTTCTTGCATGATGAGAAAATGCAATATTTGTATACTTTTGCTTTGCTTATGAGAAAGTTGATGAGATTTCTCTCTCCTGTCTCTGCTCATGAAAGAATGGCAGAGCCTCAGGCCTGCTGTTTTGGCAGTGTGGTCCTCTCTGAAATATATAACGTTCATAAACACTGAGGTCTCTAGGGAATGCAGATGTCACAAAACAAGCATTTAAAAGAGAGGAATCTGTAATTCAGGTACAGTTTGGTCCAGTTAGCTTCATTCAATGCAATATTAACATTTATGCAAACACAACCCTGAAAGGAGCCTTTGGGATTAATCTTCCAAGAATCCCAGAATGGTTGAGGTTGGAAGGGACTTCTAGAGATCATCTAGTCCAATCCCCCTGGCTCAAGCAGGGACACCCAGAGCATGAGCCCTTGACGGTGCTGCAGCCAGGCCTCACCATCACTGGTCATCTCCCCTGGCTTTCTACAGCTTGAGACAAGCTGCTGCCACCAGTTCGCTTGGTCTAGAACTGCTGCAGAGTCACGTGCCCCACGGCATCGCAAGGCAAGAAGCAGCGGCGGACTCAGAGCAGAAGCCCAAAAGCTAAATAAGGCGATTACCTCCAGGCCTGTGATTCACACACGTAGACGGGACTGCCCCAGGCTGCGAGCTTGAGCAAGCCATGGAGCGGGCATCCAGGGACACTGCTGGGCAGGCGAGGGGTAAAGAGCACGCACTGCATGGCAGAAGGCACGTTCAGTAGCAGTCGCTGCTGCAGACAGCCTCTTGATCTTTATCTGAGATGAGACAGGTGCTTCTGACTGACCCAGGCCCCCTTGTAGCACAGAAAAATGACTTTCTTTTTATCTTGGTCTATTAAGTACTAATAGGAAGCTTTCCCTGCCTCATAAACTGGGATACAGCTATGCTGGAAGCTGCAGGAGACTTGTGCCAGCCGAGGAAGAAAGAGATGGGCTTCCTGCAGGGCACCATCCATCTTACCTAATTCGACAAGTCAGCTGAGACCACAGCACCCTAGGGAGGGGCGCAGGAGGATGGTAATGACCATTTCTATTCTTCACACCTAGCTTGTGGCTAAACTGTGACTAGATTACTCAGACAGCTCTATCCTCTAGCTCTATCCTTTCACAGAACAAAATGTTATGTAAATCTTCTTTCATTTTCCTACAGGATTTCTGCATTCTCCCCCGTTAGAAGCTGCCAGAGTAGAAGTTGAGCTGGTGTAGGCACAAGATCAGGCATCCAGCACAAGAACATAGTGTCAACTGATCCCAGTGCTGTCTGTGAGGCAGGAGGCACGGGGAGTTCTGCCAAGCCTTCGAGATGAAGGAGAAGAAGCCTACAGGAACTGCAGTAATATAGGCCCATTTTATAGCCAAGCAGGCTACAACAAGGAGGCTGGAGAAGCTGTTCTCTGTCCTGAAGGAAAAGGAGCTGAGCACACACGTTTCCTAGGCCTCTGGAACAAGCTTTCTGCAGAACTGGGAGGGAAATCCGGCATCATTTCTCCACTGGGTCATGAAGACTACTTAAAACTCTGGTTTAGTCAGGCCCCTAAAAAAGTCGGCAAACAAATGAATTTTGTTTATTCTGCAACACTAAACATGCATTTTTTTCCCCAGTAAGCATACAAGACCAATTTCCTGAACATTCCCAGAGTAACATTCTGTCATAATTTGACAACATTTTTAATGGTAATCTTACTGTTTTAATTATTATTGTATAAAGAGCAGGAAATAAACACCAGGCTCAGTTTCAGCTTAAAAATCATATCCCCAAGAGGCAGCTGTTGCAGGGGGAAGAATAACTCAGGGAAAAAAAGCCGAATATGGCTGTGCAGCCAGCCTCAGGCAAGAGGCAGATAAATGCAGCAGTCATCTGCTCTCTCTCTTCCAGCCGACAGCCAAGCAGAGGCCAGAACCACTGGCCATTCTGCAGTTTGGGAAACAGTTTGTCAGTCTTCTTATGGGGCAAAAATTCTGTCACTAACAGCTCAAAATCCTTATAGAACGAGTGCTAGACTGTAACAAACAAATAAACAAACTAAATAAAAAACTTAAATGCTAGATAGAAGGGGAAAGTTTTGGAAGAATATCTCTAAAACAGAGGAGTGACAACAGAAAAGCCAACTAGATGCATGGATGGATGGATGGATGGAAAGAGACACCTTGAAATCAGGAAGGAATGGGGACTCTCTGACATGTGCAAAAGCCGATGTGCTGGTCTGCAACGGGACTTCTCCCAGCACGAGGAAAGCCAATGCACACTGCCCCAATATGGATCCATCAGTGGGGACATCTTCAGGCTTTGACCCAATTGCCTAAGCAGCAATTGCAGACACATTTGGCTCCCGAACACAAGCGAGTTTTCCGGTATATTTTGCCATCTGTATTGCAAAGCAGTGCAGAGGAATCTATGACAAAATTGTACATGTTCCACATGGACTTCCATCTCTGGAGATTGCCTCCATTCAAGACTGGACTTGAAGAAACATTTCATGTTTCTGGACTGGGTCTTTTTTCTCGCAAAAAAAGCAGAGGGATGATGTCTAATTATATCCTGCTGTCCTCTGTGTGTCTTTATTTCTCCATTAAACAAACAGACAGTGTTTGGTATATGAGTAAGAAATGTAGTGTAACAGAAAATATGCTAGCAAGGAAATGATTACTAATCACTGCTTTTTGCTCAAGACAGCTAAAAAGACCTATTTACTCAGCTCGTCAGCTGAGCAAACTACGGACTTCCAGATGTCAGAAGCCATCCTTGTCCTTTGCTTCCTAACCCAATTTCACTTCTGTAATTAATTTGAGGGAGTAATGTTTATAACAGCAAAAACGACCTGGACTGAAAAGGCACTGAAAAACTACCTTCATCCCATAAACAGAGGGCATGACGAGATGACAGACAAACTCAAACAGCCCAACAGTATATTAAATATCTTTAATATACATGAACCAGAAAGGATCAATAACATTAACATTTTCCTGGGACATGCCAGTACAAGTTACAAAGTAAATATAACCTACTGTTAAAACAAAGTTACTTTATAGCTTTAGGCAATAGAAAAACTAAGTTAATCAGAGCTCTAACATGGTAATCAGATGGAAATTAATTACACATATAAGGAGGCTGATTCACTATCTACAGGGGTAAAAAGATGCAAACTACTTAAAGAATAAATAATAAATCCCCAAATTGGTATGTTTCTATTATACTACATTGAATTACTCAGGTGTCAATTCATTATTTCCTGGGCTGGTCACAACTTTGTGACAAAGTAATCACTGTGTAAGTCTTCTAGTTAGTACAGTGAGCCACATGCTGAGTAATCAAATATTTTCATCTAGGAAGCTTTGATTTTGTACTGGCTTGTGCTCTTGTGCTTACCAGAAAGGAGAGAAGACAGTCCTCAAACACCAGCTCACCTGCACGTTCATACGCAGGCTCAGGATAGCAATGTACACTTTGAATTAACTCTTTGAAATACATCCCATGTCGCCTTCAAAAGCCACACGGCGGCCATGGCCCAAAGCAGCCGTACGGCCTAACCACTGGCCCAACGCTTCCCAGCAGGACAGGCGCTCACCACACTCTGGATGCTGCTCCTGCCTCCATGCAGCAGATCAGGGCGGATGTTTCCTCACGCGGCTTCTGCCTGTTCTGGAATACCTGCCAGCCTTCCCTTCTGAAGCCTCGTTTTCCTTCCTGGCCGTCCTCACTCCATCACGCACTGTAATGAACAATAGCACAAGAGGAAACGGCCTCAGGTTGCACCAGGGCAGGTGCAGGTTGGATATTAGAAGAGTTTCTACACGGAAGGAGTGGTGAAGCTCTGGAAGAGGCTGCCCAGGGCGGCGGTGGGGTCCTTGTCCCTATCCCTGTCACTGCTCGGGAAACGCGTGCATGAGGCGTTTCGGGACACGGTTTGGCAGGCAGGGCGGTGGGGGGGTTACAGCTGGACCCGATGATCCCGATGGTCTCTTCCACCCGTCCTGATTCCAGGATTCTGTGACCCCTTCCACAGGCTGCTGAGACCTGGCAGGTGTCACCATAAGGCTGAACGTTTCAGGGGCACTCGGCTACAGCAAAATCACCACCACACCACACCACACCACACCACACCACACCACACACACACACACACATACACATATTCCAGAGGGGCAATGCCCGTGGGATGGCTCCCCCTTCCCCCTTCCTTCCTTCCTTCCTTACCCCATGCCCCGGGCAAGGACAAGCGCGAGCCCCAGGGCCCTGGGGCCCCACACGGCCCCGGCGCCT